>CM062813.1:932822513-933332949 GCA_031772625.1 Pinus tabuliformis
GGCATCAAAACAGGTCACTTCAGGAAAACCTACAGGATGTACTAGATACCTACAGGATGATCCTCTAGGAATTACAGTGAACCTATAAGATACAGTTGAGAGAAAAATATGAGGTGTTGGAGGTGATGGAAGGCTTAGGGAAGGTGGTATATGGGTGCAATGGAGAGATAAAATGCCTAGGATCAATCAGAACTCAAAACCAAAGTTGGGAGATGGATGGATTTGCTCAAAACGCTTCAAGAAGTTTCCTTGTGAAATGATGAAATTGGTGAGGGTTTAATGACCAAGAGAATCAAGTCCAAATTATATGGGACAAATTTTGTTATTAAATAGGATGTCTTAGGTCCCTATTCCAAGTGGAATCACTCAAAAAGACCTCTGTTAACCCATGCAAAAAAAAAAAAAAAACATTACTAGTGAAAAATCTAGAAATTCAGGAACTAGACTTGATCTAGTAAAGCTAAAAAATGCCGAACCAAATCAAGTGAAAATGCATTGGGATAGTTTTTGTTATGAACTAGAATTGTTTTGTGATCTAATTCAAGTGGAATCAATTCTATTGAATCTCATTAGTATTCTCTAAAGATTAGCATAAATTTACTATTCTTTGCTAAAAAGGAGGTCCAACAATCTAGATTTGGGAATAAGAAGGCTAATCCAAGCAACTAAATGATTCCTATGAACTTACAAAGATTTTCCAAGGATTAAATAATACTTTTGATCCTACAAAAGAACTTAAATCAACCATTTAACTCAATCCTACAACAAGAAATCATTAATTCTAAATGCAGAAATAGAAGGAAATAAAAACTAGAGATGCATGTGAATAAGCAATTAAAAGAAGGAAAGAAAATGATACAAAAGGGCTCTGAGGTTCTAGGGATGGCCAAGCCCAAGGAAATTCAGAGACCTATGGAGGAGAACAAGATTTAGAAGCTGAACATGACACCAATCTTCATTATTTTCATCAATAGAATTACATCCCTGCAAGAAAATACAATGGAGCTGCCAAAAATACAAGCTCTCTCCACAATAAAACTAATGAGAAATATTTCCTTGGAAGAAAATTTGACTTGGCACTTATAAAAAATGATTAGGAATCATTCTGAATGAATGGAGGAAGCTTTCCCCACGAAAATCCCTTGATTAGTGGATCTAGTCCCCAATACTATGGATTTGCATTAAATGACAAGGAACACATACCTAGATTTTTGCAATCATTCCCTAGAGGAAAATTCAACTTGTTACTTATAAAAAATGATTAAGAATCGTTCCCCATGAATGGAGGGAGCTTTCCCCACCGAAATCTCTTGATTAGTGGATTTTCTCCCTTGATTAGTGGAACACGTTCCTAGATTTTCTCAATCATTGGAGTTCCACAATTTGTGCCATAATTCCATAATATCTTGTTGAATTTATTATTTATTATTGATCCTCCAGTAGTAGGGAACAAGTCCCTAAATTATCTCCTCCAACTCTTCATAATCTGCCCAATATTCTCATAATATTCCACAAAAATAAATAATATTAGGCACAAATATTGAATTATTCATAAACCTTCCTAATAAATATATTAAGGTTCAAAATAAATTATCTAATGCAAAAAGAGAGGTTTAATGTGTTGAAGGATGGTCATAGGCCTTAATTTATGTTTTAAATTAGAGGGATGGGCCTTAATTTATGTCTAATTTAGAGGCCCATCAATATGCTAGCTACATGAAGTGTTCATCTACATGCCAATCTAGAAATGATGAATAAGATCATTCTTAAAGGAAAATGGTTTACATATTTTATGCTAATCTTTCCATTGCTAGTTGGCTTGGCTTGAGGTCTACAATAAGTGGCAATAAAATATTTCACCTATTCTCCACCACTTCTCCCACCTGGGAGAGAGACAGGGACACCTCTCATGGAAAAACCTATTATAAAATATATATCCTCTACTGGTATCTTGAGTAGATGTTCGCGAAATTTTAATGTCTTTGTTTGCACATTCCATGAATGAACAAGATATGGTAGTAATTCCATCTGCTCCCTCATACCAGGAAGCCATACTAATTTCAACAATCCACAATTTTTCAATGCCTAGATGGTAGCAGGATCATTGGGCACATTCAAATATTGTTCTTCATGTTCTCTTTCTCTCCAAATAAATGTCGTTTGTGGTAATGAAGACATAAAACATAAGAATAGACTCAATAAAATCCTTTCCATGCAAGAAAACTGAAAAAATTTCAAAGGAAGTTACTAAGAACATTTTGGATTTGCACCTAACAAACCCATAAGAGGAGAGACAGTGTGTTGCACCCCTCTGTGCAATGTATCTTTGCTTAGGTGCAACACAACCTTTGACTATAAGGGGTTGCATTGATCTTAGGGTGAGTTATTTAAAACCTAGGGCCCTCAAAAATACCTATAGCTTGCACGAAAATACAATGTGGGACCATGGTTTGAAAGAGAAAGGTCTTAGCTCCTACCTAGAAGTGAAACTGCTTCAAACGATCGACCGAATTGAGTGAAATCAACTGCAAAAAATCGAGGGAAAAACCTAATTAGAACTCTCAGTATTGAAGGTAAATGTGAAATGGTAAATATGAATAGTAATTTTGAATATCTATGGTTGTTTCCTCCATTATTTTATTCACATTTAATGTTTTTACCTATTTACAACCCATTTTTACCATGAAACAAGTATTTTTAATCCTTTTTGTAATGTTATAAACAGGTTGATAGCTGTTTGATGGATTTTGTCGTGTTTTGAACAGACTATTTATGCTAAGGAGCACACTTTTATCACTTTTTTGGGCTCCATAAACTCATGAAAAAAGAACTCCCCAGAGTCCTCTTTCAACTCTTTTTAGACTCCCAAAATATGAAATTAGCATCAATCACTTGTCTTTACAAATTCGTTAAAGTAAATGAAAATACGTCTACTCAGTATAAATTTCATCTTTTTCTGGACTAAGATAGACTACTTAGGAAAAATGAATACCATAGTCGAACAAGGAAAAGAGGTTCTCTTCGGTATTATTTTCTACCTTTTTAGACTAAGGTATCTATGTAAGAAAAAAAACATATGAAGTTTTATTTTTTGCCTCTTTTTCAGACTCTCTAAACATGAAAAAGATGTCTAGTTATACCTTCTTTGGACTTGTTAAAACATAAAACAACAATGTACTCCTCATTCATGATGTGACCAAACCACTCCTTCTCTAGGTTCATTAAATATACTCAAAGGGATTCATCCGAAGGATCAACTTACATATCAAGAATATGTTATCCTCCTTAAGCTTATTAAAAAATGAAGAGGAACTCACCAGTATGGTTGGGAAATTGGGAAAATAGGGTATTCCATTGGTTAATGGCAGCAAGTCGTTCTTGAACACGACACTCTTCCACTTCATCTCCATGGTTCTTAGGTTAGGAAATATTCTTGCCTTTTGGTTTATCATATCATTTCAAAGCCTATATTTTTGGTTTTGGGTCAATGCCCCCAAATACATTAAGTGTCACCGTTGTGTTCAAGATAGGTCATTTGGTTAGTATCTTCTACAATATTCTTAAGCCTTCATTCCATAGTTGCCTTTCCTAATCTAGTTTTCTATCAGCATAATTTTGATCATTCTATCTCAAATCATCATACCCATTTAGTGTCATTGATCGGGGACAGATGAAGGCCCTCTTGTGATGGGTATCTTCCTATCGACTTTAGCTCATTATCCAGGAAGTTGACTTAGAAACACTCCTTTGGTACCTTAGTGCTTGCATACATCAATGGGAAGTTTCCTCTCTCTTAGTGACATGTTTACATCATTGGCCTTTGATAAAAAAAAATTGCGTTGTGTTCAACATAAACTCATTTATTCACACCATACAAATCGTCCTATCGTACCTTGAGATTCATTAACATCATCAGCTATTTATCTCATGTATGTTAATGACATACATTATTGGTCTGTAATCATATGGTTTCTACCATGTTTGACCTTAGATCATTGATTCACATCGTTAGACTAGTAAAGTGGTTGGCAATGTGAACGCGATAGAACACCCTGAATCTAGTTTTATCCATCCAGGCTATGATTTTGGGAGTAATACAAGATGCCAACATATGATGGCTATGATCATATAAAGGGTTATCCAGTCATGAGTCCACCACTTGTCATCTGTGGACATGTGTTTTGATCATTTTACATGTAATTTTAGCTTATGTTCTTAACATGGGTATGCTTCCCTTAGAAAATATATCATTATGTAAATGTTGTAACAGATGATGACCTCGCTAGTTGTTCTTGATACCGACTTGTCACAAGGTAAATCAATTTAGTCATCAGTTGTAACTTATGACTTTATTTTTTGTGTGTAAATATGTTATAGTCCATTTTGTCACATCTTGTCTATAGGCCTTTAGACATGATCATTCGCATCCTTTAAACACTTTTTCATCCACCCTACACAAATCCCTAAGCATGACTCTTTCTAATCCCTAAGTTTCTTCTCGAAACTACTTTATTTCAATCATTTTTAAGACCAACGCACTCTGGCACCTCATTAGCTAGCATTGACTACCAACTTGCCTTACTTTGTACCTGTGTTGATCACCAACAAGTTGCTCAGTGTTGGGAGTGCACCGATTCTAGAAATTCAGGAAAACAAAAAAGAATCCTGAAGCTTCCTCTTCCAAAAGCTTCAAGATTTGTTATAAATATTTACCTTGCCTAAAATTATCAAATCATATCCTATCTTACCTTGGATTTTTCATCCATTATCCCTTGAGTTCATTCTCCCATCAAGAGTACACCTTAAGCCCAGATTGCTAAAAGGATAAGAATTCATGAACTACCTCCTTTACCTATATATTTATTGTCATCCATAGGAAAGGGTTGTTGGATTTTGGAAAGTGATTCTACCCATATGATGTTGTTCTGTGAGATATCATTCCATGGATTAGGCTGATTAGAGGTGCACTTTATGGCAAGGAAAAAATAATTAAATTTGGAGGAGGTCTTCTACAAGATCAACACCTATTTTTGGTTGTAAGTCACTCCATTTCTATTATTGCAAATATTTCTTTGTTTTCCCATATATGATGTTATTATTTCATGTATTTCAATACCATTTTGATCTATTGAATAAAGTGATTATATGATGCTACATATATCGCGTAGATCATTGGATCGTTTTGTCTGATTTGTTAGCCTCTAATAATAGCTATCAGAGCTAGGATTGGAGCATACAAACCAAGGAAGGAGTGAAGCATACGACAGATTCCACATAGGCTTCATCCCATTATCTATTTACTTTAAGGAAAATATTAGTCCCTTTTCCTTTTTGTTCTTCTATTTTAGTGTTGGGTGATAGAATTGTGATTAGGCAGACTCCTTCAACACTTAAATGTCAACCCGGGAGTTTCGTAAACTTAGAAACGAAGCATAGGAAAGGTAAGAAATGATATGAACTTTTCCTAAGTCTATTCCTACTTCTTAATTGTAATCTTTCAAAATAAAAAAGAAAAGATCACCCGTCAATTTACACCAAAGAAATTCTAGCACTAGAATGTGAAAGAAAGTACTTCTGCAGAAAACATAACTGAAAGGAAGTCACAAAATTCTTGTAAGAAATCTTGACAAATGGAAATGTAAATCTATGTTTATCTTCAGCATAGTTGTGTTTCAGGTTAATGATTGGACCCATGCAGATATTTGACTTCTTATATATGTTTCTCCCTGCACTAAGTTGCTATTCCTGTACTCCTGCAATGTGCTTGCACTAGTACCAGAAAAAAGTTTAGTTGGTGGAAGTATATTTTACACCTGTACTGAACATTTATGTCCTCATGCAGGGGCCCTAAGGCTCAAGACTAGAGCACCCTATCCCTATATCAGGATATCAATTCAGGTACCAGAACAAAGATTCCTGCACCAAGTTTTCCAATTCCCTTTTATAAGAAAGTAAGAATGTGTTAACTTAGAGAAAGAATTTGCAAAGGTGAACAGAACTTCAAAATAGCTTCCTAAAAAAAATATGCTTCAACCAATCTCAAGTTGTAAAACAAGAATTAGTTTTCAAAGTCAAAGAACACTTTTCTTCAATCACAGAACTCCTTCATATAATCTAAAGGAATCATCTAATTGTGACATTAGGCTTCAATCCTGTAATAGTTATTCACACAAATCTGATTTGCAATCATAACATTCTCAACTCCGAAAGATTTTCTTTGAAAGTAATTAAACATGAAGTCTGATCTTTCCCTAAATAGTATGAAGTACAGGTACATATTAATGTGTCACAACGGCATTCATTCTTGAATTACCAAAGCATATTTAATTCAAGATATCAAGAACACTTTGGAATGAAAATCACACATTGCAGAAATTCATTAGGGCTATTACTATGATGAACCAAAGGAATCAATCTACGATACTGTAAATGCACTAGTGTAGAAATGGATGCTTGAATGATCCAGCAAGAAACGATGTTAAACTTTGAAGAAAAGAAATCATAAAGGATAAAACCAAACACTCTTGAGCATGCACACCATAGATCCGTCACACGGTGATGAAATGAAATATGGACTTTGGAGAAGAATACAAGGGCCTATTTAATTCACACTTTTCATTAAAAGAAATCAACATACTTTTAACAAAAAGAAGAATACGAGGGAGAACGGGCTGGGTTGGTTGGGCCCTAGCCAACCAGCTCATTTCCATATTTGGGAAACACGAAGATTCATCTCTTAATGATGCATAAACACAGGATTACAACACAAGATTGGAATAACATGGCACAATCCTATTCTATTAATAATCAACAAATGTACATCATGAGGTCGAATCTAGCCCAGAACGAGGACGATGCCAACAAAATTATAGTATCCTTGGTATAGTTATCACTCGGTACCATTTTATATATGAATTCTATATTTTATACATTAGTTCAGGCCTATGACCGTAACCAAATTACATCCATTGTTCCAATCTGAGTCGTTCAGTTATAACAAAATCACAACAATAGTTCATACTAAGCCATTCAAATATAATAAAATTTTAATCCTAAGCATTCAGTCGATGAACCAATCTCCATCATATCCCTGACTTATCTCCACTCCGATTCCAACTCGAGTTGACCATTCTAGAACAAGGTGTCTGCATTAGGTAGTTAGCTGTCATGACAGTTTAGGATTCGCCAGTGGTGCAAGAATCCTACCTGCACTCGACCATGCTATCAAAATGTTCAATACATTGCTTATCAAATACTTCACGAAAAGAAATATTAGTTGAAAATAATATTAAAGGTACAATATCTATGAAAATAATTAATTAATCACATTCATAACCCTTAAATATGAAATATAAAGCTAGTGTAGGAGGAGGCATTATTCTTGGACTAGTGAAGGAACAAGGAGGTTGCAAGGTTAAAACAAAGGTCTAAGGTTAGGTTTTTGATGTGGAAAAGGGGTTAAAAATGAATCAATTTAGCCTACCAACATTCTCCCCTCCTTAAGTTGTTGTGGGTCCTCACAGAACATTTATCTAGTGCAAAAAAATGAAAACAAATGAGCCTCCCTTCAATTCTAAACTTGTATGCTGATGCCTGTTTTCATTGTCTTTTCCTTCCTGCTTCGAGCCCTTTTGAGTTTCTCTTTTTAAGATGTTCATAAGAATTTGAGGCCCAAAATTTCCATATCTTAGCTTGTCTTTTCTGCTCCTTCACCTCTCCTCCTAGCTCCACATTTGTTCACTTTTGCAGTGTATTTTTCTCTTTCATATCTTGGTTTAATACCTCCAAGCCGTAAACATGTTTCTTGAGCTCTTCTATTTGACTGTTCAGGAAAAGGGTGGAGTTTTCTACTCCCAATTCCTCTAGCGCAGACTTCTCGGTAGTCAATTACAGACATGTCCCGACATCATCAGGGTCGAGGTTATCCTGGTCATCTTTTAGTTCCTGGATTTCAATATTGTCAAGTGTTTAAACACCTAGAGTCACAATGTCACTAAGGGCCTCAGTGCCCTGCACATTTACTTTATCAGGGGTTTTAGTACCCTACTCATCCAATTTACCTGGGGTTTTAGTACCTTGCTCTTGAAAATCATTAAGGGCTTCAGTACCATGCTCATCTATCTCACCAGGGGTTTTAGTACCCCGCTCTTCAAAATCATTGACAGTTTCAGTACCCTGCTCGTCCATCTCACCAGGGGTTTCAGTACCCTTCTCTTCAAAATCATTGAGGGTTTCAATACCCTTCTCATCCATCTTACCAAGGGCTTAAATCCCTAGAACTTCATAATCATTAAGGGCTTCAGTGTCTTGTGCCCTATCATCCACCTGACCCTCCACAAGGTCTTTACTCACACTCGACATCATTTTTCTTTTCTTCATCCTACTGAAGAGGATTGGCAGGGGTGTGTCGTCTTCTTTCCCCACATAGTCACCATCAACCACTATATAGGCCACCGCCTCAGTGAGGACCAAAATATTATCGATACTTCATGAAGCAGGTGGCAGGTCATGCAATAGTATTGGGGAGGTCGACTAAACATGAAACGCCCTCCAAGAGGTAGTACCTCTCCTCGTCAGCCTCCTAGTCTCGGTAGGGTGCAAGGTTAGCATTTCTGATTTCTCTTTCTTGCTTGCACTCCTCTTCTGGGCTGACTTCCCTACACTTTTCCCCTGAAAGTCCTTTAATAATTGCTTGCAAGTCCATTTTTAGCTTCCAACTCCTTCTTAATTAAGATTGTGAACAACCCATGGTGATATAATTTGTATGCGACCTGGCTGGACCTCCCTTTCTAAACCCCTTTCACCATTTTTTCTAACCTCCTGAGAAAATAATAAGGGAAATTGATGAGATTAACAAACTCAAAGTGCAAGAGGAAGCATATGTGATAGAGGAAAGTTAGTGAGTAGTGATCCTTGCAGGTAAGAAACTTCTACAACACATAAAGGAGATCCTTCCATTTTCCTATCATAGCATTTTGGTGGAGACCATTATTCCAGTCCAACTTCTGCTTCAGGTTGACCACAAACCAATGCCACAACATCTTGTCTAACTTCTCCTTATTAAACCATTGTTCCCCCACTACTGGTAAACATGTAGCCTGTGATATGGACTCCTCTATAACTGCAAATTCTAATGAACGAACCTTGGCTCGGCTCCCATCAAAATTTTGGGTGAATGATATTGCCACGGCTGAGTTGAATCCATCGAAGTTTGGCAGAAATGGGAGGAACCTGGATTCCTATAATATTACAAGAGTATTTATGTACTCAGTTGTATGCTTCATCTCTTTTACGGACCGTGGCTCAATCCTTAGAGGCACCATGTTTATTTGAATTCACCCAATCTCTGTCACAAGTTTTGAAAGGATATTACAACATAAAGAACTCAAATGATGGTCGAGCTATACATCCGCCACTTTATTAACCACTTCTTGAATGGTCATGCGTCATCATTAAAATTACAGTGTTGTGAACATGAATTGGTTCAAGTACAGGCAGGCGATGATGAGTGGAAAAGGTAGTGATTTAAATAATAATTCCATGTAACAGCCATGCAAGGTCAGATATGGAGTAAGGCCATTATTTTCATGTGATGAGTTTCCAAGGAAAGGTAAGCATTGGATTTCCGGAGAATTGTACCATCCCGCATTTACTTCATGATCTCACATAAGGTGCAGTTACTACTCATTAAAAATATGAGATTTCATAACCTAAAATATATTTGTACTTAAGTGGTTTCTTCCTAATTTGGTAAATGGTAAAACAAAGTGTTAATAATAACACAAAATGAATGCCATGATCTGTAGGTTGTGTTAGTGTTAGTGTCTTCACACTGCCATCAGTGATCAAAATATGCTCTTTTGCATCTCATAGTATGAGTCCCAGACTAATGAGTTTGCATTATATTAGGTCATGGATCCACTGATGGTAGGGTTTTATTCAAAATTTTCAATCATGATCTGCACTTTCTGATCCCCTTATATATATTTCAGTCATGGCTTATGTTCAGTTTCCAATTCATTTGATTAGGTCTTAGGGTTTCATCTCATTAGGTTTTAGGGTCCCACCATTGTCAAAATTTGATGATTACATGCCAATAATGATCAACAAGGACATGAGGTGGCCAATAATGACTACTTCTCCTAAGCATCTAATGATGTTACCAAGCACCTGCCACTACAAAAATCAAGTCATCATGAGCACCAATTCACATGCAAAAGAAAAAGAGAAACAATCACTAAAACCCTAAATTCCTTTCCCACTGAGCTAGGGCTGGCTATGGGAGTAGATATATCTAAGAAGATGAGGCATGAGAGATATTAGAAGGTATTAGTCCATTTCATATCATCAAACATTAGGTCTCCATCACTTGTCGAGAAGTCATTCCAAGGAACAAGCCATTCACCAAGCATAAGGGACGATTTTTCTTCAAACTGTGTTTCTGAACAAGAAAATATGAATTTGACAAAAGTGAGAGAGGTTTTTGTTCATAATAGATCCATGAAGAAAAAAATCCTTCATTTTGTACACAAGTGTCATGGTTTTAGAGAAATGTCAAAAATACAGTTTCTACAAGAGAGTTAATGCACTTTGCGTGACCTTGGGAAAATCAAGATTTCTCCTAGATGGGTTTAGGAAGATAACTTGTCAGACCAGGCAGTAACTCCTCAACCAAAATTGATTAATGTGTTTTATTCCATCAGCTAGGTCTTCATTATATACATGAGGGAGAGACTGTTCACTTCATGTCCTGATGACTGTTCATATTACTTATTTATCTATTTACATTATATTCACCCAATCCTGACGATTAAGTGTCAACATTCCCCCCCTTAATCTGAAGGGATATTGGTGTGTCCAAGAATCATTGTGAATCATTCAAGCTTTTCTCTTCCAAGTGCTTTGGTGAGGATGTCTGTAATTTTCTCATTAGTGGAACAATGATGGAGATGGCTTGCTTTGGCCTCAACATGATGTTGAATCAGATGATATTTAATATTGATGTGCTTCGTCAGATCATGGAACTTTTGGTTCTTGGCCAACTTTATTGCGGAGGTATTGTAAATCATGAGTGGAGTTGATTGTACTTGTTTTACCTACAAATCTTCAATAATTTTCCTGAGCCACACAATTTCTTTTGTTGCTTCAGCTACTACCACGTATTCTGCTTCTGTTCTGGAATCTACTGGAACTGATTGTTTGCATGATCTCTAGGAGACAGCTCCTAATCTAAGACTCATAGCATATCCTGAAGTAGATACCCCAGTTTCTTTGTCTCCATCGAAGTCTGAATCAGAGTATCCAATTAAGCTGAAGTCGTCCACTTGTTTATACTTGATTCCAAAGGCTTGAGTTCCCTTCAAGTACCTTAGAACTCTTCTTGCAGCAGACCAATGTCCCTCACAAGGCTTTTGCATAAACCTGGAGAGGATTCCAATAGCAAATGAAATGTTTGGTCTGGTAGTAGTTAGGTAGTTGAGACTTCTTACAAGTTGTCTATACTTTGTTGCATCCTCAAATTCTTTTCCTTCAATAGATGTGAGCTTTAAGTTTTGTTCCATTGGAGTAGTAAGAGGATTGCATTCTGTCATGCCAAACCTGTTCAACAAATCTCCAATGTATTTCTTTTGAGAAAGAAATATGGACTTCGGATGTTGGGTTACTTCAATTCCAAGATAGTAATGAACATAGCCCAAATCAGTCATTTCAAAACTTTTCCCCAATTCCTTCTTTATGGATGCAATGTAGCTTTAATTGTTCCCTTTCATCAAAAGATCATCTACATATATGACAATATGTACAACTATTTTTCCAACTTTCTTGACAAATAAAGTTGCATCATCAAGATCATAATGTTTGAAATTGAGTTTCAGAAGATGCTCAGTTAGTTTTTCATACCAAGCTCGCGGTGCTTGTTTGAGGCCATACAAGGACTTCACAAGTTTGCATACTTTATGTTCATGTCCTTTCACAGCAAATCCTTTAGGCTGAGACATAAAAACATTCTCTTTTAGATCTCCATTTAAGAAAGAAGTTTTTACATCCATTTGATGGACTTTCCGACCGTTCTGAGCTACTAGGGCAAAGAGTGTCCGGATGGTAGCCCATTTTGCTGTGGGGGCAAAAGTCTCCTCATAATCGACCCCTTCCTTTTGTGCAAAAACTTTTGCCACAAGCCTAGCTTTGTGCTTGTCAAGTGAGCCATCAGCTTTATACTTGTTCATGTAGACCCACTTGCAGCCAATTGGTTTGGTTCCTAATGGAGGATCAACCAGCTTCCAAGTGTCGTTCTTTGTGAGGGCATCATACTCCTTTTGCATCGCTTCTTTCCATTTGTCATGAGAAGCAGCTTCTTTGAAGGAAGTTGGTTCAAAATCTGTAGACAAGTTCAATTCACAATCATAAGAAACATCCATATCAACATGTGAATTAGAGTCATCCACATCACCTCCATTTTGTCGGTTTGAATTTCTAGTTCCTCTCTTTCCAACCTCATCAGGATGAACACTTTCAAGTGTCTTTGTCAGCCACCTTGGGGGACCTTTTTCAGATGGTCCAGACTGCTCCGCTGATTGAGTTGGGACTGAATCAAGATTGAGTCTCCCAATTCTATCAATCACATCACTTAAAGCATCATCTGTTGTTGGAGTTTCATGCGGGGGAGAGTGTTCCTCAGAAGAAGATTCCACATGTTGATCTAGTATAGGAATCCCCCCTTCAAGATGTGGAATTTGATTATCAAATTCTTGAAATGATTTTGATTTTGTGAATCTATCCAAGTGAACAAGTTGTCGCTCAACAACATTGTCAGTTTTGGATGATTCAAGAAAACTTACATCTCTAGATACAACAAACTTTTTATTTACTTCATCATAGAGACGGTATGCCTTGGAGGTGTTTGAATACCCCAGGAAGATACACTTATGACTTCTAGCACCAAGTTTGTTTCTATGTACCTTTGGTATCAAAGCATAACAGGTGGAACTAAAGACCCTGAGATGCTTTACCGAAGGAACATGTCCATACCACATTTCATATGGAGTCTTATTTCTAATAGCATTAGATGGACATCTATTCTTTATATATGCAGCACATAGAACAACATCAGCCCAAAACATTATCTTTACATTCTTGAAGAAGAGCATGGATCATACCATATTTAAGATTGTCCTATTCATTCTTTCAGCTACACCATTCTGTTGGGGATTATAAGGCACAGTTGTTTGATGTTTGATACCATGTTGGCGAAGATAGTTTTCAAATTCATTTGATGTGTATTCTTTTCCATTATCAGTGCGAATAGACCCAATATGAGATTGTGCATCATTTTCAATCCATTTATGAAAATTGTTGAATGTTTGAAAAGCATCAGATTTGTTCTTCAATAAATAAACCCAACACATTCTCGTGTAGTCATCAATAAATGTCATCATATATTTATTTCCATTTGTAGAAGGAACAGGCATTGGACCACATAAATCTGAATGAATGAGTTCAATTTTTCTATGTGCTCTTGAATGTGAATCATGAAAAGACTGTTTGCTATGCTTTCCTAGAATACAAGCATCACATTGCTTAAATTTCCTAGGAATTGTAGGCTAACCAACAACACCATTTTTCTTCAACAAGCGGAGGCTGTCATAGTTCAAATGTCCAAATCTAGCATGCCATAATAAACTTGACAGAAGTGTACCTTCTTCATGATGAGAATTGTATGAGAAATGTTGTGCATGAGCAGAGGTTCCATGCAGCTTGAGAAGCCTTTCTTCTTCTATTCCCCTCATGACAAGTGAGTGGTCAGATGCTTTTCTTACCTCAAGCTTGCCATCAAACATATGAATGGAGTGACCTTGCTGGCGGATGTGGACCAAGGACAGCAAGTTTCCCTTGAACTGTGGGAGATATAGAACATGATGCAGAAGAAAGTCTGGAAGACCAAGCAGTTTAAGCCTGATTGTGCCAAGCCCTGATGGCTTGATTTTTGATTGGTCTACAAAGTATACTGCTCCAGCAACATTGTCAGTAAATTCTTCAAAAAAAACTTTTCTTAGAGTCATGTGGCAGGTTGCTCCTGAATCAAGCAATTAATCATTTTTCCAAGAAGCAAGTGAAGCATTAAATAAGTCTTCATTTAATCCAATGTTACATTGTGCCACAATATAGTGAGCGGATTCAGGTGCTTTACCTTTGTCTGTATCATTAGTTTTACCTTTCTGTTGGTTTCTTTGCTGCTCATTTTTGTCCCATGGTAGCTTTCATGCAGAGGCATCATGTGATCCATTTCTTTTGTAGCGTATGCAGTGCAAATCTGCCTTTTCTCCTTGAGAGTGTCTGCCCCCCCTGCCTCTAAAATATCTTCCTCTTCCTCTTGAAGAATCTTGAGTAGGATGCTTTTCTTTATAAGCAAGGCACACAACCTCTTCAAAAGATTCATGGGATGTCTTCTTTCCAAAATCTTTCTCTCTTTCAGCAAACTTTTTCACAAGAGAGTCAAAGGTGATATCTTTGAGATTTCCATTTTCTTGCAGTGACTCAAGATAATTGGAGTAAGTAGGATAAAGTGCCTTGAGAAAAGCGATAAGAGGAATATCCAATTCAGCCTTAGTGGATTTGATATCATGCATTATAGAATTTACCTCAGATGCAAGAGCAAGAGGATCATTATTTTGCAGTTCAAGAGTGAAGAGTTTAATCATGAGTTGAACAACTTCAAGTGCAGAATGTGAGTCATAGAGTTCTTTTAGCTTTTGTAAGGCTTCAAAGGCAGTTGAGAATGATGAAATATGGTGACTCACCTCTTCATTTATAGATGCTATGATTAATGCATAAGCTTTGCTATTCTTGTTTTCCCAAATGACGAGCTCTTTGTCTGAGGTAGGTTGTTCTGGTTCATTATCTCCGTCTCCGACACACACTCCTTTCCACAGCTCATTGAAAATGAGCATGTGTTTTATTATCAAGGACCACTCAGGATAGTTCTCTTTGCAAGTGAGAACTATTCCCATGATGGATATGATTGAATGCATACTTTAACAAAAAACTTCTGCTGATAGAAAAATACTTCTGCGAATATACAGTAAAATTGTACTTCTGGTGGTAATTAAAAAATTACAATTTAAAGAAATTTATTTTTGATATGACTTGACAGAAGATTCAACTGTCAATACGTGAGACTAATCCTTAACTCATTGCATCAAGGTTCAAGATCTCTTCAACAAATATATTCTTATGTATCTTGGAACAATTATAACTACTACGTAAGGTATGTCCATGCTACAGCCATTGTTTATAAATCATACTACATTGCAAATTCACACAAACATATATATATTGACATTCAATGGTAATCCTCCTCTTTCTGTAGCAATCCACATGCTCACGGATTCCAAAAACCATAAGGGCCTTACACTTCCATGCAAATTGCTATAGAGACACAAGCCCCACCACCAGATTTGTCACATGCAATATTCAGATAACTGAAACAGTTATTGAAATCTAAAAAGTCTTAGCTTCATTAAAATTATCAAAGCACTGAAAAAATTAATGCACAACACTTCCCCATAGGAAGACTCGTACCCCGCATCTCCACCATTACAAAGCTTTACCAACACAGCAGAGGTTCATCATTAACAATGCATCAGAGGTTCACCATTACAAAGCTTTACCAACGGACCAACGTTCATGTCGGGTTCACCATTACAAAGCTTTACCAATAGACACCATTACAAAGCTTTACCAATGGACCAACATTCACGTCGGGTTCACCATTACAAAATGGACCAGCGTATGGTTCAAAAAAAAATTGACAGAAGCATACAACGTACAACAAAGAACTGTATGCATTCAGCGGATAGAAGACAGAGTAGGAATAACTCTGAGTGAGAGCAAGAGTTCATTAGGATAGTTCAACGCATGTCAGGCCAGTGTACAACACACAACATCAATTGTGGAGGGGACAGAGAGCAGTAGGTAGTGGACAGAGAGCAGTAGGCAGTGGGAGTTACAACTATTTTGGGAGCTGGCTCTGATACCATGTCAGACCAGGTAGTAACTCATCAACCAAAATTTATTCGTGTGTTTTATTCCATCAGGTAGGTCCTCATTATATACATGAGGGAGAGTCTGTTCACTTCATCTCCCAATGACTGTTCATATTACTTAATTATCTATTTACATTATATTCACCCAATCCTGAGGATTAGGTGTCAACATAACTAGACACAAAGAGGTTTCCAATGAGCTATCATCAACTCAATTTGGAGTTTAGGAAGACCTGCAAACATTGACTGAAACAACACTCTGCATTTTGGTAGCATCATTCTACACATTTTGACCAGTCTTGGGAGATTGGAATTTAGACAAGGCAAATGAACTCCAAATTGAAAAATGCACGATTTTCTAGAAAGTAGAATCAACAAGCGTTCCAATGAGATATCCCACACCCAATTTTGACACTAGGAAGGCCTCCAAAAGTTTCCTACAAAAGGTTCTATGCTTTTGGAAAGTGCCGCTCCACTCCTAGAAAAATTTCATGGTGCAAATTATAACTAGCACAGCGCTCCTAGCCTGGCACTGCGCTTCTGGGTGAAGGCATTGTGCTTAGGGCAGCAAGCACAAAAAACCATCCAAACTTCAAATTTTTTCCAAATTACCTCCACAACCACCTTGCACAAGTAAGTATCATTGCTCTACTTGATGATTGGTTTGCACATATGAAGTTTTAGATAATTTTTCACTTCCTACTATAAAACCCTAGTTTTCACTATAAAACCCTAAACATTTGGTTTTTCTCATCACTCAAACTCATAACTAAACCCTTCATTTATTATTTTGATCACTTTTATCATATCCTACCACTCATCTATCACTCCCTACACCTTCCCCTCCCTCTCTTGCTTTACCCATAGCTTCCTAAAGTCATCCATACCCATCCCTACTAAACCCTAATCCTCTTCCATTAAAACCCTAATCACTTGGTCCATTTCACTATCTAGCTTCATAACTAAACCCTTTCATTCATCATTCCCTCCATACTCATATACTTTTCATCACCTATCTTTCATTTCCATAACCCTCCCTTCACTCTCATAGCATATGCTCTGTTTATAACTAGATAATTTAGCTTATAAACCCTAGAGCATACCCATCATCCCATTTACATTGTCCCATCTACACTGTCAACATTTGTGCAACTAAATAGCTAGTTCGATGGATAGAGGAAGTGATTTTGATTATGATGAGGAGATAACAAGTGATAGTTCAGTGGAGAGACATAAGCAGCAGAGAAAGCCTCATAAGGGAGGAAAAATCATAAGAGAAGAGCCCAATAATTTAAGAGAATTACAAGCCTATCCACTAGTAGTTTCATGTTTTAGGCACCTTGGATGTTATGAATTTTTTGAACTAGTGGAGAGGGTCCAGTTTCATCATGAGCTTGCTAGACTTTTTACGGCTCACTTGCATAACTATGAAGTGGCAGTGACTGGAGTAACTTTTACAATATCACCATCTATTATTTCACAATGCCAACAGGGACAAGAAAATTCTCCGACACATGGCATACCATTACATGTCTCGTAACAAAATTTGTAACATGAGGATGAGGAAGCTAAAAGCTAGGTTGAGGAGAGCTTTAGAGGGCAAGAAAGAGAAAGATATTTTAAAGATGTTGGTTGAATCCTCCTTGGCCAACCAAAGTGCTTGATGGTGGTGCTCCATGCCAAATTTGGGCAAATTTTGAGGAGTTTTTGTATTTTTGAAATTTTGAAATTCTTAACACAAAAAATTTGCCCAGAAGCGCACTGCAATTTTTCTAGGGGCACCCAATGGACAAATGTCTTAAATTTTTGGATTCATGGCATCAAGGACATGCATTCTAACAATTTTTAGAAGTTTCGGGGTAGATCTGGTTCACCAAAAGGTCCAAAAACTACCAAAAAATGACCTTTCTGCCTCTTTTTGGACACACAGAAGCAGTCTTGGGAGATTCAAGTTTTGAGAGGACAAATGACCTCCAAATTCAAACATTCTAGGTGTTCTAGAAGCTAGACTTGGTGACCTTTCCAATGAGCTATCATGGGCTCAATATGGATGCCAGGAAGGCCTCCAAAAGTGACCTGAAAGTGGCGCTATGCTTCTGGCCAGTGGCGCTGCGCTTATGGCCTTTTTTGCTCAAGAAACCAAAATTCACCTGTTTTTACTATGAATTGGATTTCTCTCTCCTCATGGATGATTTCACTGATGTAATTAATGACATGGCATGTAAATATAATGGTAAAATAGTGTTAGAGGGTAGATTCATTAGTTAGAGGTGGTTTTGAGGCAAATGAATTTGTTCCCACTCTTTTAGAGGCAAGTTGTTTACTACCTATATTCTAGTTCTTTGTTGGGAAATGGTTGAAACAACCCCTCTTCTCATGGAATTGAACCCTGAAGGTTAGGATGATTAGTTTAGATGTCTATATTATGTGTTTTCTTGGTCATTTGGTGAGGTTGGACTCACTTGGATGCTCTGAGCTAGATTGTACATCATTGTAAGCAGTTTGGCAAAGAAATTAATAGGACTTGCAGCTATTTTTATGGGATTCCTGTGGTATGGTGTTTTAGCATAGTTTCTTCTTTGTTATCACTTGTTTATGTGTTTTATGTATGCCATCATCTAATTGAATGATTTCAAGATAGGTAGGTAGCATCCATTGTTTGTAGTGCTCTACCTTGGGAAATCATTCAGTACTCTATGTTTTCTGTTGTTTGAGTAGGATCCATGATTGTCACATGCCCTCCTCAACTCCTCACTAGTATTAGAAATCTCACTTCACTAAATTTCAAGTGCTAAAGTCTATACCTACCTTGCCCCATAAAACACCCTACATTCTGACCTAATTTCCAAGACCTAAAACTGCCTAGCTCCATCTGATCCACAAACACCAACAAATTCAATCAAAATCTTCTGAGCTACTATACCTAGCATAAAATCCCTATCTGATCCAGTCATTTTGACTGAGATCAAAAAGGAGAGAGCCCTCTCCCGACCTGGTAGAGCTAGCTACCAGGTTAAGCTTGGTTTGTGGTTACCCTAGGAATAGACTTCCTTCAGCCTGAGGTCAAACCAGGTGATAACATAGTGGCGACCATACTGGGGAACGTAGTTTTATGTTCCTCATCAAAATGTATCAAGTTCAGATCTGATTGTTGATGGTGGACAACGATCAAACACCAGAAGGCTGAAATCATTCACCTGGAAACTATAAATCAGTTTCGATATCAGATCCAAGGACTCCATTGGAGGATGAACTTGACCAGCAAAAACATGAAAGGACAATATGGAAGGATCAGGTATTCAAGTTGGAATTTCATCCAAGACATTATGTTCTTTGTTATAATTTATTTCTTCTCTTTTTCCGAGAATGTCAAGAAGGCTTTGTAAAGTATACTGTATTTGATACAAGATCCTAGACCTGCATTTGATTCTTTCCCTTTGAAGATTGCGAAATATTCACATGCCTTTGATCTCGATCAAGACGCTTCTTCTGAATCTTATGATGACCATCTTCAAACTGATGAGCCTCAAAAGACCAAGACTGATTCTACACCTTCTGTACATATTCCTATACCTTGTAAAATTCCAAATAGATACAAGCCTATGGTTTACCTCCTATATCCCATGCTTTCTGTAAAAATCATTACCTATATCAACCAAGGTTTGATGGTGAATGTGACAACATCATTGCTGAGAGACATGTACTGAATTTTGAGTCTTTTCTTGACCTTTTTGAAGTTGATGAAGAGGATGTCAGTATTAGTATTTTTGCTCTTTTTTGCAAGGCAAAGTCAAGAGTTGGTTCAAAACCCTGCCTGATGTGAGCATCTCAGATTTCCAGCAGTTCATCAAAGTTTTCCTCGACAAGTGGGTGGTCAGACAGAACCCTTTCTTGATTTTAGAAGATTATAACCAGCTGAAAAGATAGCTAGGGGAGATAGTACAACAATTTTCTGCCAGATTTAACCAAGTCTATTTTTTGATGCCAGCTAATATAAGGCCTCCTCCTAGATCCACCCTCTTACACTACCCAGAAGCCTTTGATCCAGAAATGAAGTTTCAGTTGAGGGAAGGGAACCTTGCAACATTTGAAGAGATGCGAAACAGTGTAGTAGATATAGAGGCTAATTTGTTGATCAGAAGGGAAAAGTTGAAGGAAGAAGAGATGAAGAACATAGATCCAGAGGAATTGACATCTTTAGAGGTAAAGCTCAACATTTTGGTAAGTGAAGTGGAAGAGGTGATGCAAAGGATCACCACAAGGAATGAGTATGATGTTCAAGACCATGGCTCGTTGATTGAAGAAGAACAAGTGACTGATCCAAAACCATTTCTTTCTTATCCCAGTTGTCATAGATCTAATAATGATATGACATGAATGCTTGATGATGTCTTTTATACTGACGATTTCCCTAAGTTTGATCAGTATGATGATGATTATGTTCTCCAAATAGAAGCTAGTCTTGCAGACAAATCGACAGCTAGTTTATGGGAGGAGGAAGTTCACTTTCAGCTTGAATACAATGATCAGACATTACATATCAGCCATGGATGTGAAGAGGAAACTGTAGAAAATTTTGAAGTAAGTGAAGGATCTTTGCCTTTTTGTTTTACTTTGTTTTAGTTCATCAGAGACAACTTTCATGCAATCAAGAATCAATTGTAGATAAGTTTTTATCTTGACCATCTAGAGGGCAATGGAATCCTTGTTCAAGACTTCTCATATCTAGATTTATAGCCCCAAAATGCCATTGATTGTCAGGTTGCAGATGAAGACTTGGAAGCCGGAAAATATGATCAAATGTTGCAAGAGGATTCTATACCATTATGTTTTGAATCGTTTCAGTTTTTGAAGGGAATTTTGCATAGTATATCTTCAAATGAGCAGCATGTAGAAAATCATGCAAGCTCATTGGAACCAATAGAAAATGGGTTGCAACAGTCTTTTCAAGATTTTCACGATCCAGTAGATGATATGTTGGATGATGTCTATAGTCAAAGTCCTTCTCGATTAGCTAACTTTAAGCTTGAAAAAAGTATTGATACAAACTTGATCTGGCAACCGGTTTCTTTATCATTTTCAGTAGGAGTCTCGTCTCAAAGCTCAGATGAAAGTTTGCATTCATGGTATGAGGAGAAGCAAAGTAATCCATTGGATGAGTTAAGTCCCAGTGCACATGAATTTCAAGATCCTTATGAAGTATTTTTGGAGTCAGATAGAGAATCCATATTATTCAATTTGGGAAAATTTGGATCTATTTACAAGTTTTCATGGGAGTTGCATTTAGTGGTTCTCTCTTCTTGCTCGTAAACAAGCACTTGAGGAGAGTTCAAATAGCAACCAGAATGCTTACTTGGTTGCATTGGTTGTTTCATTTCACTTGATCAAGTGATGGATGGAATAGTTAGAGTAGGTTTTATTAAATAAGCTTGATTTTGAGCATATTTTCCAGTTTGTCAGTTGTGTTTTAGTATTGAGTAAGTATCAAGTCAGTTGGTGTCTCTGAGTCATCAGTATTCAGTCATGTATTTTAGATTGAGTTTTTCTCACTCCATGCCCAATGGATAAGGCTACTAGGTCTACGGTGTTCTTGGCACCTCCAAGGAGCTACCATCCCCATTGGAGCCAATGTTAGTGTTAGTGTCTTCACACTACCATCAATGATTAAAATATGCTCTTTTGCATTTAATAGTAGGAGTCCCATACTGATGAGTTTGCATTCCATTTGGTCATGGATTCACTAATGGTAGGGTTTTCTTCAATTTTTTCCCACATGATCTATCCTTGCTGATCCTCTTACATATATTTCATTCATGGCTCATGTTCACTTTGCAATTCATTTCATTAGGTCTTATGGTTTGGTCTCATTAGGATTTAGGGTCCCACCATGGTCAAAATTTGATGATTACATGCCAATAATGATCAGCAATGACATGAGGTGGCCAATAATGATAGATTCTCCTAAGAATCTAATGATATAGCCAAGCACCTAACACTACAAAAATCAAGTCATCATGAGCACCAATTCACCTGCAAAAGCAAAAGAGAAACAAGCACAGAAACCCTAAATTCCTTTCCCACTGAGCTAGGTTAGGCTATGGGAGAAGAGATATCTAAGTAGATGATGCATGAGAGATATCAGAAGGTATGAGGCCATTTCATATCATCAAACATCAGGCCTCCATCATTTGTCGAGAAGTCATTCTAAGGAACAAGCCATTCACCACACATAAGGGACGGTTTTTCTTCCAACTGTTTTTTTGAGAAATAGAAAATGAATTTGACAAACGTGAGAAAGGATTTTGTTTATCATAGACCCAAGAAGAAAAACCTCCTTCATTTTTTACACAGGTGTCACATTTTTAGATAAATGTCAAAAATATAGTTGTTACAAGAGAGTTAATGAACTTCTAAAGTGAGCTTGGGAAAATCAAGATTTGTCCTATCTAGGTTGGCCAAATGACTTGCTTGATGAGTCAAATGATACCTAGACACAAATATCTTTCCAATGAGCTATCATGAGCTCAATTTTGAGTTCAGGAATACCTCCAAACATTGACTGAAACAACACTCTAGATTTTGGCAACCTCATTCTGCACATTTTGACCAGTCTTGGGAGATTGGACTTTTGACAGGGAAAATGAACTCCAAATTGAAAAATTCAAGATGTTATGGAAAGTCAACTCAACAATATTTCCAAATGGCTATCCAAATCCCAATTTAGACATCCTGAAGGCCTCATAAAGTTGTCTGCAAAATTTGCTGTGCTCTTAGCCTGGCGCTACACTCGTGGAAAAATTTCACAGTGCAAATTATAACTGGCGCTCCGCTCCTAGCCTAGCACCACACTTCCAGGTGAAGGTGCTATGCTTAGGGTAGAAAGCACAAAAAACCTTCCAAACTTCAATTTTTTTCCAAATTACCTCCACAACCACCTTGCACAAGTAAGTATCATTGCTTTACTTGATGATTGGTCTGCACATATGAAGTTTTTGATCATTTTTCACTTCCTACTATAAAACCCTATTTTTCACTATAAAACCCTAAACATTTGGTTTTTCCATCACTCAAACTCATAACTAAACCCTTCATTTATTATTCCCATCACTTTCATCATATCCTACCACTCATCTATCACTCCCTAAACCTTCCCCTCCCTCTCTTTCTTTACCCATGGCTTCCTAAAGTCATCCATACCCATCCCTAGTAAACCCTAATCCTCTTCCATTAAAACCATATTCACTTGGTCCATTTCGCTATCTAGTTTCATAACTAAACCCTTTCATTCATCATTCCCTCAATACTCATCTACTTTTCATTACCTATCTTTCATTTCCATAACCCTCCCTTCACTCTCATAGCATACGCTCTGTTTATAACTACATACATTCACATATAAACCCTAGAGCATACCCATCATCCCATTTACATTGTCCCATCTACATTGTCAACATTTGTGCAACTAAATAGCTAGTTCAATGGATAGAGGAAGTGATTTTGATTATGATGAGGAGACAACAAGTGATAGTTCAGTGGAGAGACATAGGTAGTAGAGAAAGCCTCATAAGGGAGGAAAAATCATAAGAGAAGAGCCCAATAATTTAAGAGAATTACAAGCCTATCCACTAGCAGTTTCATGTTTTAGGCACCTTGGATGTTATGAATTTTGTGAACTAGTGGAGAGGGTCCAATTTGATCATGAGCTTGCTAGACTTTTTGCAGCTCGCTTGCATAACTGTGAAGTGACACTGGTTGGAGTAACTTTTACAATATAACCATCTATTATTTCACAAGGCCAACAAGGAGAAGGAAATGCTCTGACACATGGCATAACATTACATGGCTCATAACAAAATTTGTAACATGAGGATGAGGAAGCTAAAAGCTAGGTTGAGGAGAGCCTTAGAGGGAAAGAAAGAGAATGATTGGTTGAATATGTTGGCTGAAGCCTCCTTGGCCAACCAAAGCACTTGATGGTGGTGCTCCATGCCAAATTTGGGCAAATTTTGAGGAGTTTTTGTATTTTTGAAATTTTGAAATTCTTAACACAGAAAAGGAAAAACAATGGACAGGGCACCCAATGGACAAAAAACTTGAATTTTTGGATTCAAGGGATCAAGGACATGCACCCTAGCAATTTTTAGAAGTTTTGGAGCAGATTTGGTTCACCAAAAGGTTGAAAAAACTACCGAAAAATGACCTCTCTGCCTCTTTTTGGACACACAAAAGCAATCTTGGGGGATTCAAGTTTTTAGGGGAAAAATGATCTCCAAATTCAATCATTCGAGGTGTTATAGAAACTAGACTTGATGACCTTTTCAATGAGCTATCATGGGCTCAATTTGGGTGCTAGGAAGGCCTCCAAAAGTGACCTGAAAGTAGCACTACGCTTCTGGCCAATGGCGCTGCACTTATGGCCTTTTTTGCTCAGGAAACCAAAATTCACCTATTTTGACTGTGAATTGGATTTCTCTCTCCTCATGGATGAATTCACTGATGTAATTGATGACATGGCATGTAAATGTAATGGTAAAATAATGTGAGAGGGTAGATTCATTAGTTAGAGGTGGTTTTGAGGCAAATGAATCTGTTCCCACCCTTTTAGAGGCAAGTTGTTTGACTGCCTATATTCCAGTTCTTTGTTGGGAAATGGTTGAAACAACCCCTCTTATCATGGATTCAACCCTTGAAAGTCAGTATGATTAGTTTAGATGTCTATATTTTGTGTTTTCTTGGTCATTTGGTGAGGTTGGACTCACTTGGATGCTCTGAGCTAGATTGTACATCATTGTAAGTAGTTTGGCAAGGAAATTAATAAGATTTGAAACATTGATTAAAAAATGGTTTTCACTATCGATTCTACGGTAAATAAGTCAAAAGATATCAAGATAGATAGGTAGAATCCATTTCTTGTAGTGCTCTACCTTGGGAAATCATTCAATACTCTATGTTTTCTGTTGTTTGAGTAGGATCCATGATTGTCACATGCCCTCCTCAGCTCCTCACTGGTCTTAGACATTTGAATTCACTAAATTTCAAGTGCTAAAGTCTATACCTACAGTGCCCCATAGAACACCCTACATTCCGACCTAATTTCCCGGACCTAAAATTGCCTAGCTCCATCTGATCCACAAACATCAACAAATTCAATCAAAATATTCTAAGCTACTATACCTAGCCTAAAATCCCTATCTGAACCAATCATTTTGACTGAGATCCATAAGGAGGGAGCCCTCTCCCACCCTAGTAGGGCTAGCTACCAGGTTAAGCTTGGTTTTTGGTTACCCTGGGAATAGCCTTCCTTCTGCCTGAGGTCAAACCAGGTGATAACAGGTGGTACAATTATTCTTCTGGTACAAAATTTCATGAAACAAAAGATAAGCTTTCAATACACATTTTTGCACTAGGAGTTCCTGCACCAGAACATGTGGTTTCCTAATTGGGCTTGATCAATAGTGCAGATTCCTATACTGAACATGCCTACACTAAACGTGCTCACACCAACCATGCTTGCACTAAGAATTCTTGTGCTTAGACATTCCTGCACTACCCATGCCTGCATCGAACATGATTGCACTCGAACACACATTCCTGCACTAGGGATATTTGTATCATTTCTTGAAAGGTAAACGGAAGCAAAGTAAAATTATGATAGGATATAATTCATAGGCTGGATTAAAAAATTCATTGAATATACAAGGGAGGTTTTATTCGCCATTCTTTGGTGTTGACGTATGCCTTTCGATCTAATTTCTGAGTTCACATTAGATCCTGTAATCAATTCATGAGGGGAAAAAAGAAGTGAGAAAAAGGCTAAATTTTTAGAATGGGAAGGAAATTACAACAGGGAATTCAAGAGTGAGACCACCAAGAGGGAGAAATCGAAAAATAGATTTCGAGAAAAAATTTCAAAGGGAAAAAGTGGGAAATACGAAATCGGATAGGTAAAGTTTCTTTTAAGAAAGGGATGGTAAACTTCATGGAATCAAAAGAAGAAAACAAGGGGATTTTTTTACGAAACTGGGAATAGAAGAAGGGAAAAATTTCACCTAACATCTACCTGTATAGTGCTAATCCATAAAATAAATACAACGAGAATTGAATGTTGCTTGGATAAAAGTTTTCATGCCAGCTATCCCAAACTTCGATAAGGGCCTGGTTCCTGTACTTGAACCTACTTCTTCTTGGTGACAGTTAACACATCTAAAGATCAAGAAACATTCCTATCTTATTAGAACTAATCTTCCTACCAGCAAGCTGGTTTTCAAGTTGATCCTTATGGAATCATGTCAGTAAACTTGATTTTCTCAATCACATGACTTTTATTTTGATTTTTAATTATTTTTCTTTTCAATTTTTTTCTTTTTTTTATTATTATATATATATATATTTTTGGATTTTCCTTTAAAATTTATTTCAAGAGAGAAGAAATCAGGTTACAATACGTTGGCATAGCCACCTACCAACTGAAGTTCAGACTGCTGCTGCACTTGCTGCATGAAGTCTTCCTTTATGATGGGCTGAAAATATGCTTTAAGCCTATGCCCATTCACAAGGAAAAATGAATTTTTCCCATCGATTTTTTTGACTTATACATCCCCATTGTTGAAAAACTGAATTACCTCATATGATTCCATCCAACAAGTATGGAACTTCCTTTAAAATGCTTAAATCTAGTCATAGAGAAGTACCCAATCACCTAGTTGCAATTATTTCTTCCTGATAAACTTGTCATGCCACTTCTTGCATTGCTACTGCACCAAAATATTATGTTGAAAGTCATCCCTTCGAAATTCATCCAACTCGTTTAGCTGTAATAGATGCTGCTACTGTGCTTCCGAGAGATCTAGACCCAATTGAACTACAGTTCTGAAAGTTTTTATCTGAAATTCAATAGGCAAAAGGACTTGTTTCTGTACAGAAGATCATATGGTGTATGCCCCATGTTGTTCTGCAAAGTGGTTCGATAAGCCCATAAGGATTTAAGCAATTCGCTAGCCTAATCCTTCTTGCACATGTTTACTATTTTGGTGAGGATGGATTCAATCACCTTGTTTTTGGATTCCACCTCGTCATTTGCTTGTGGGTGGTACAGTGTAGATTTCCTGTGCCGAACCTTGTACTAATTCATGACCTCCTATACCAAGTTAGAAACAAACTGCGGTCCATTGTCAGAAATAATTTCTCTAGGAAAATCAAATCTAGTGACAAATTCATTGAACAAAAAATCAACAAAAACTTTTTTAGTGGCAAAAGAAACAGCTTTAGACTCTACCCATTTAGTAACAAAATATGTGCAAACCAAGATATGGTTTTATTTAAAGATGTGGGTTTTATGGGTCCTATGAAATCAATAGCCCATTTTTCAAAGGGCTCAATCATTAGTTGAGGACATAAAGGAATTTCATTAGTTTGAAAATGTTGACCCATTCGTTGACAACTATCTCAATGCCTAACATATTGATTTTCATCCTTAAACAAAGAAGGCCAAAAATAAGCAGTGTGTAAAATTTTATATGCAGTTCGCTTGTCAGCAAAGTTGCCACTGCAAGGTTCATCATGGGAAGATTTTAAGATATCAAACATTTCTTCCTCTCTTACACATCTACAAATAACAGAATTTGGTCCAGTGTAAAAGAGGTCTCCCTGTATCCAAGAATATGAAGCACTTTTCTGAATAATATTCCGCTTTTCACGAGTGGATAAGTGAGGTGGTGTTTCTCTAGTGAAGAAATAGTTAGCTATGTCAGGAAACCATGGAGATTTTTTTAACATAGAAAAAATATGTTTGTCAGGGAAATCATCACCAACAGGACTTAATTCCCGAGAATTATTTAATCTAGAAAGATAATCAGCTACAACATTAGACTTTCCTTTTCTATCAAGAATTGTAACATTGAATTCCTGTAATAGAAGGAACCACCTAGTCACTCTATCGCTAGTCAAAGGTTTATTCATTAAATATCTTATAGTAGAATGATCAGTATGAAAGTAAACTTCATATCCTGCAATGTAATGTCTGAATTTATTAATAGCAAAAATAACAGCTAAAAATTCTTTCTCAGTCACTGTATATTTATATTCGGCAGGTGAAATATTTTTACTGATGTAGTAAACAGCATAGGACTATTTATTCTCCTCTTTTCCTAAGGCTGCGCCAATGGCATTGTTTGAAGCATCGGAGAAAATATGAAATGGCAGGGACCAGTTTGGTCCTCTCAAAACTGGTGCATGTACTAATTTTTCCTCCAATTTTCCATATGACTATTGGCAAGCTGTGGACCAAGTGAATTCACTATCCCTAGCTAATAATCAAAAAAGGGTGTAGAAATCTTCGAAATTTTTTCAATGAATCTCTGGTAATAACTAACATGTCCCAAGAAACCTCTCACTTCCCTTTGGCTTTTGGGTGCAGGTAGAGGAATGATGACTTCAATTTTAGTGGGGTCCACTTGGATACCTTTATCAGAAAGCAAATGACCAAGAACAACTCCTACTTTGCACATTAATCTAAATTTTTTATCACTCAAAGCAAGTTTAGCCTCTTGGGAATGTAAAAGAACTTTTTATAGATTTCTAAGAGTCTCATCAAATGAGTTACCAAACATAGAAAAACCATCCATATAAATCTCAACACATTCAATATCAGCAAAAATAGCCAAGACATCCCTTTGAAAGGTAGCGGGTGCATTACACAACTCGAAAGGAAGAACTCGATAAGAAAATGTACCCCAAGGGAATGTAACGGTATTTTTGTCTTGACCTGAGGGTGCAGTTTGGATTTGGTTATACCCATTGAAGCCATCTAAAAATGAAAAGTACTTTTTACTGGCAAAGGGTATCTAGCACCTGATCGATGAAAGGAAGTGGAAAGTAATCCTTGAGAGTGGCTTTGTTTGATTCTCGATAGTGAATGCAAATACGCCATCTCCCATATTTCTTAAGGATTGTCGCTAATGGAAAGGCCCGCTCACTGTCATAAATGGGGGAAATGAAACTAGCATCTAAGAGTTTTTGTAATTCCTCCTTAACAATACCTCTTAGTGTGGGATTCATTCGTCTTTGAGGTTGTCGGATAGGTAAGGCTCCCTCCTGGGTATATATATGATGAGTACAAGTCTCATGAGGAATACCTTTCATGTCTTCGTAACTCCAAGCAAATGCATCCAAGTGATCTCGCAACAAGGTAACAAGCTGCTCTTGTTGAGATGAATCCATGTCTGAGCTAATGTGTAAAGGTTTGCCTAGACTAATTTCAACAATGGTAGTCTCGAGCTCAAGAGTATGGGAAGATGATGCCACAATATGGGATAATGAAGGTTGGGAATCATAATTTTCTTGGAAATCCACACTAAAGATATGATGAAGTGTATCAAAACTAGGCATAGTGTCTAGATTGTTCAAGAAATCTCATAACTCACCATCCTGGGTGGAATTGGTATAATGTTGAATCGAAGAAATAGGTTGGGTCTCCTCATCATTATTGTCATAATCTAACCATAAAGTATCCTTGAGTTCTCGAATATATCTAGCGGGTGGGTATAAGGTGACCTTTTTTCCAAAGTCTTCGTATGAAATGTACATATCATCGGAGTGACAGGCAATATAAGCATTGGCTATGGCAAGCCATGGTCATTCGAGAAGCAAAGGATGTCCTCCCACTGGATTCTTTGGATGAAGCACAATGAAATCTGCGGGGTATTCCCATGAATCTATAGAGGCAACCACATCATCCAATACTCCATCGGGATTGATTTTAGATCTATCTGCAAGTTCAAGCATGGTGGGTGTAGGATGAATATGGCCCAACCCAACTTGTTCCATGGTTTGCCTAGTCATAACATTGATGTCCTCCCATATGTCTATTAATACATTAGAGACAAGGATATCACCTATCTAGACAGAAACAACTCGGTTTCCAGGATCTGTGTATTTCTCCATTGATATGCATTAGGTCATCAACTTAGCTGCTCAACCAACAAACTGAATGGTCTGAGGTTCTACTCTCTTCATCCCTGGTGTTTTAAGACAAAATTCCTGAATGATCTTTGTACAGATTGGAATTTCACAGATAGCATGAAGTAAAGGTACCTTTATACAAAGATTCCTTAATTCAGAAGCTAGAGCGGACTCGGGGTCAGTCTTCTCCATGACCAACCCCTTTGGATAGGGTGTTGGTTTGAAGGAGATGGTGAATTTGAAGGTACGAGAATGGGCTAAATGGTGACATTGTTTTTCGAATAATCAAGAGTTACCTCCTCATTTTTATCCTCAATAATCAACGTGGATTTTTTTCTAGTTTTACTACCCTTCCCGATCTCAACTATCTCAATTAAATCTCATTTATCCCAACCAACAAGGATCGATACGTAGTAAGAGGGGATAGTCCAACTGAATGAATTAGTTGTAATGCATTATTATTAGGATTTGGTACTGGTTGAGAAGGTAGTTGAGGTCGTATAAATCGTGTTGGCAAAGGAAATGGTGGCAATGATTGATTTTGCTGAGGTAGAGAGGGAAAATATGGTTTTGACATATGGTGTGGTGCATAGGAAGGAGGATATGGTGGCATCTTAGTAGGATAGGAATGATGTCAATGGTTTGGCCCTCTCCATCCTTGTTACCAAGGTTACGAGGATTGTTCATGATGAAAATGGTTCCAGTGCTACCAATGTTGAGAGTGATTATTATTATTATAATAGGAATATGGAGGTGAATTATAACCATAAAAATGTGGTTCAGGAGCCATAACTACACTTACCTGTGGCCATTTTCTTCGTTCTTCCATGACATGTAATGGCTCAGGTTCAAAATTCTCTCCTTAAAGTATAACTTTTAATCCAGGTATTGAGAGGCACTCCTCAGTGGCATGGTTGTCTACGCAAATAAGACATTTATTAGCACTTTTTATATTAACAGGACACTCTCTTAAATTATGTTTTTTTCTACATTTTGGACAAAAAATAGACAATGAATCTTGTTATTTTTCAAGTTTTTACTGAATTTTCAAAGAGTCTATTTGTTTGTTAACAATATTAATTATTCCAATCATATTATCCATTTTATTCTCCAAGCCAATTATCATAACATCTATAGGTCCCAGTTTGTTAGTTTTGCTTCGACCTACCACTCCTCTAGTGGATCTAGATTGATTTCGGGAGAAATTCCTGCACAAGTCACAAATTTGTTCAAACATTTTCTAAGAAATGTCTCCTTGTCCAAACAAGTTCAAATTATGTCTAGAGTACTCAGTAAGTCCTCGTAGCAACAAGGTTCTAATAGTACTTAAATCAAATTTGTGTTTAGACCTTTGGAGTATATACAAACATATCTCTTAGTAGTCCTCCAAAGTCTCATCATCACCTTGTACAATGGTGAAGATCTCATCCTCCATTTCTCTAGTTTTACAATATTCCTGATATTTATTCAAAAATACATTCTTCATTTGGTCCCAAGAACTTACAGTGTTTCCTCCTAGTCCCATGAACTAGCACAAGGTTGAATCCTTGAGAGTTGCAGGAGACAACTTTAATTTCTAGGCATCCGAAGAATAATCATAACTCGGACATAATATATCAAACTCAAAAAGAAATGAATCTAGGTCTTTGTGCACCTTACCATGAAAGTGTGGAAGAGCTGAAGGTGAAATATTCTTCTTCTGTACATTCACTTCTCAGTTCACTATTGGAAATCCAAAAGTGGACTTCTCTTCATTTACCTAGTTCTTGCCAATCTCCTCTACATGGTCTTCATGATAAGCAATTTTTGTGCCTCTAATCGGACCACTTCTAGAAGATGGAGGTTGACTATTGTTGAATTTAACTTTCTGATCACCGTTAGCCTCCTTCTTCCCCTTTTCAGGTTATGTCACACCTGAATCACTATTTCTAGAATCCAAGTGGATCGTTTCAACGTGAAGGGTCTGGGTCTACTGCAAAATAAGGTTCAATATGAGAAGAGTTTTTAGATTTTTCAATATTTTTCCAGCCCTTATTGGGCTTTGGAGCCCTACCTTTCTTAGGCATTCATTAAAAAAAATCAAATCCAAAAACAAAATTAAAATGCTTATAAAGAAAAGAATTTGTTGATTGCTGCAATGAATAAAAAAATAGCAATCATAAAATCCTCAAAACAATAGAAGCGTACTGCAGGAAAAAATAATGGTAGACTTACCCCTATTGCAGAAATGTTGGGTGCAAGAATTGCGATTACGCAGAATCCTTCAACACTTAATTGTCAACCCATCGTTTTCGTAAACTTAGAGATGAAGCCAAGGAAATGCCAGAAATGATATGAAATTTTTCTAACTCTATTCCTACTTCCTTAATTGTAATATTGCAGAATCAGAAAGAAAATATCAGCCGAAAATTTACACCAAATAAATTCTAGTGCTAGAGTGTGAAAGAAAGTACTTTTGCAGAAAACGTAATTGAAAGGAACTCTCAAACTTCTTGTAAGAAATGTTGACTAATGGAAATATAAATCTATGTTTATCTTCAGCATAGTTGTGTGTTTGGTTAATGATTGGACTGTTGATGATATCTGACTTCTTATAGATCTCTCTCCCTGCACTAAATTGCTATTACTGTACTCTTGCAATGTGCTTGCACTAGTACCAGAACAAATTTTAGGTGCTGGAAGTATATTTTACACTTGTAATAAAGATTTATGTCCTCATGGAGGGGCTCTAAGGCTCAGGACTAAAGCACTCTGTTCCTGTATCAGGATATTGATTCCTGTACTGGAACAGAGATTCTTGAACCAAGTTTTCCAATTCCTCTTATAAGAAAATAACAGTGTGTTAACTTAGAGAAAGAATTTTCAAAGGTGAACAGAACTTCAAAATAACTTCCTCAATCAAAAGATGCTTCAACCAATCTCAATATGTAAAATAAGAATTAGTTTCCAAAGTCAAAGCACACTTTTCTTCAATCAAGGAACTCCTTAATGCAATATAAAGGAGTCATCTAATTACGACAACAGGCTTCAATCTTGTAATAGTTATTCACACAAAACCGATCTCCATTCTGTTGGCATTATGATGTATGTGTTGTACTTGACGGCAACCCACTTGTAGCAGAACACTCACTTGCATATGGTAATGAGATGAATCTATGTAACTAAATGAATCTATAGGAGTGATATCAAGATGTAACAAAATGCATGATAGTTGTGTTTAGAGATATGACAAAATGTAGGGCAGTTCAAAGGAATCATTTCAGAAGTAATATAGAAAGTTACAGTGTAACAAGTCTATTCAGAGGTAACAGGGCACTGGTATAGAGGAATAGGAAGATGGAATTAAGGTCTACTAATAAGAATAAAGAAGGTAAAGGAAAAGGTTGATGTAAAGCAGTCTAAGAAGTATACGCAGGCGCACTTAGTCAAAACAATGTATACATGCTGGTCCACAGAAAAAAAGTGCGTATACATATACACGCACTTTCACAAAAGGAAAAGTGTGTACATGTTGAAAAACAAGGTATTTTGGTCCAAGGTATTTGGTCTGAGGTATTGACCCTACATATTTGGTCTGACGTATTGACCCAAGGTATTGGTCCTAAGTGCTTTTGGTCCAAGGTATTGAGAGAGGCCTAAAACTATATAAGGAGGAGAAGATCATTAGGCCAAGGTGTGCAAGTGAATAAGATTCTAAGGAGTACTTCTATCTGAAGTATATCTTATGTTGCAGGGTTATGTTTGGGACTAGATCTGAAATATTTATGTGCACCTTAAAGTTCAATAATGGATCAGGATCATGAGACGTGAAATGACTTATTCTTAAATGATCTGATATTGGTTGACACTAGATCTGATGTTTTATGCATGTTTTATTCGTTATCTATCATGATCTGGGTTTGTCTGAAGTCTGGAATTGCAACAAAGTTCTGAGTCAATATTTGTGGATCTGTACGCAGGTTCGTCTTGACCAAAGAGCATATACACAGAATTTTTGCTCTTTCAAGTAGCGTATACAAAAGAAAGGCTTGATGTTCAGAGATGACTAATCTATCAGATCAGTATTACTGATTTATTGCTGCTACTGTTTTACTGTTGTATGCCAATGAAGTCTTCTTAGATCTAAATATAATTCTGAATGCATAAGAAGGTTGATATTCAATTGATTATATAAGTGAGAAGAAGTGTTTTCTGTTGCCTACCTGTGTAAAGTTCTGTAAGTTGACAGTAGATTTTCAGTATACTCTTTGTTGGTATAGTTTGTGACTCAAAGATTTTATGATTCAGAATCTTTAAAGGTATACATAGGTTGGGCTGAAGGAAGTTGTGTATACATGTAGTTTTTCATCATTGAAGTATCGTATACAGTTTGACACATGAATTTTTGAGGTTTTTAGTTGGTTCTGAATGTTGGTGCAGGTTTCTGGGTTCAGCGCAGTGTTCTGATGACAGTGATTTGATTGTTTCACATTAACTGCATGTTGGTTGATGAAGTTTGAGTTTCTAAATCTATGATGGGTTATTGATGAGTCAAGGTCTTCATATGTTTTGATATGTTCCAGGAGCATCCAGTTTGAAAATTCATGAAACATGCTCCATGGTTAAAAATTGGATTTTTATGTAGGCTAGCACCTATGTACTAGTAAACATATTGGCTAGTAAAAGAGCTAGGGGGTTGTAACCTGGAGAATGAGAGAAGGTTCTAACCTTATACGAGTAGAAGCCTACATACTGGTATGAGTCTGCACCAGTACAAGATCGTAAACAAATTTTCTTATTATTAAAAGAAGACAGAGATGACAGTAGTAGGTGGTTTTCACCCACATTGGGTTTACACCTTAAATCTTGGCGTTCATGTGTGTTTCTTATGTGTGATGGTTTGTTTTGTTATTACTGCACATAGTTATTGTTTATATGGTTAATGAGGTACTCATGCACTGATTAAAGATCCACATATGACGAATTAACTGAATCATAAGTCTGTTGGATATATGCTGGTTGCCTTAAATATAGTTGCGTGTACAAGCGAGTTACCTTCAATGAAGTAGCGTATATAAATCTATGGAAATGAAAAGGTTATAGATTTGATAATACTGTTTCACCCCCCCCTCTCAGTATTATTTCCAACAATTGGTATCAGAGTAGGTCCTTCAGAAGAAGCTTGATTGCTTGAAGGAAGATCCATCAAGATGAATAATCACTAAAGCATGGGATCCATCAGACTGCCAATCTTCGATGGGAGAAACATTGTTTATTAGAAAATAAGAACCACAACCTATCTACAATCTCTTGCAACAAATGTTTGGGAAATTGTGGAAGGAGGATATAATTTTCCAACAACACTTCCTACTAACACGGTAGGTAAAAAGAAATATGAAACCAATGCCAAAGCTGTCAATACTTTATTTGGAAGTTTGTCACAATCAGGGTTTGTCAAAGTCATGCAACTCAAATCAGCCAAAGAGATATGGGACAAAATCGTTCAGAGCTACTAAGGAGACTCTGAGGTAAAACGTGCTAAGCTTCAAACTCTCAAAATTCAGTATGAAACTCTTAAGATGCATAGTGATGAGAGTATAGCTAGTTACTTCTTACATATATATGAGGTTGTTAATTGTATGAAGAATCTGGGTGAAAAAATAAAGGAAGTTACCTTAGTTGAGAAAATTTTGAGATCCTTGTTTGCTAAATATGAATCAAAAGTGTCTGCCATAGAAGAAGAACATGATCTGTAGAATATCACTATGACACATCTTCATGGAATCTTAACTGCTTTTGAGATGAGAAAAGGAGGTCGATCAGATATGAGAGAAGGCACATTTAAAGCTTCAACAAAAGAAAAAGAAAAGGAAGAACACAATGAATAAGGACACATTTCAGAAGAAGAAGATGAGGTAAATTTTGTCAAGAAGCTTCAATGGGGTTCTCGGTTGAGAGGTAAGCCACCTTTCAAATGATTTGCTTGTGGTAGAGTCAGTCATTATGCTGCCAGATGTCCTCATAAAGATAAATATGAAAAAGGAAAGGAATATGCAAAAGGGAATAGGAAGAAAGTTGTGAATAGGAGTTACTATAGTCATGAAGATAGTGATGGTTTATCTAATAGTGATGAGGATGAAACTAGACAAGATTACAAACTTCTCATGGCTTATGATAGCGATGATTTTTGGGAGAATGATGATTTATCTAATAATGATGATTATAGACATCTCATGGCTTATGACAATGATGATTTTTGGGATGCTTTACAAGAGGAAAACTTTCATGAAGAAATATCTAAACTCAAAATCTGTTTAGAAGAAAAGAATATGATCATAGATACCTTGACACACCAACTTGTTGAAAAGAAAAATGCAATGAAAAACTAGAATGTGAAATTGTGGGTCTAAGAAAAGATCTTGAGAAAACAAAATCTCTCAATCTTAGATTTGCTAAAGGATCAAAAACTTTAAATGAAAATTATGAAAGTTCAGCATTCTCCTCCGATAAAGAAAGGTCTTGGATATACTGAAGAAGCATCTCAATCACAAAAGTGGACAACCTCCACCAAAAGCTATCTTGATGCAGCAAAGACTAGTGAACAGTATGACAATTGTCAGCGAATGCATAAAGCTGATCACTAGGTAAATCATACTCAATTTTCTCCGAGGATGAATATCAATATAAGCCACAACAAACCTTAGGCAAATCATACTCAATTTTCTCCAAAGATTAATATCAATAGAAACTACAATCAACAGGTAAATAGGTTTGATAGTCACAGAAACTTCTTTAATGGGCAATGTTTTTCATGTCATAATTTTGGGCACAAAGCTTCTCAATGTGTTTCTTACAAAACCATTATGACTAGAGAAGCACGAAATCAAAGGAATGTAACAGGGATCAAGAGAAGTTCCTATAATAACTTTTCTCCTCTTGAAAATGAAATATAATGCTCAATCTGTAACAACTTTACTCATGAAGAATCTAAATGCAAGAGAAAATTTCGGCAAACACCTCAAAAGAAGAAAATGCCATTAAATCCCAAGATATGGAGAAGGAGAGAATCTCAAACAGAAAGATGTGGTATAGCCTTGTATGCAGAAGGACAAGAAAATCAGTGGTACATCAACAATGGATGCTCCAAACACATGACAAGTGACAAAGAGAAACTTCACTCATATAATGCCTTAGAAAAGGAAAAGAATGTCTCATTTAGAAATGACACTCTAGCTATCATAAAAGGTAAAGGTTCTATTTTCTTGAAAGAAAAGGTTAAAGCTGGAAATGTTATCTATGTAGATGGTTTAAAGCATAGCCTGTTGAGTGTCAGTCAAATGTGTGATCAAGGAAATGAAGTGGTGTTTTGATCAAATGGATGTGTTGTTCGTGAGGTTGATAGAGGAGAGACTGTGATCAAAGGTACGAGAACTCGAAACAACTTATACATACTCAAAGGAGGACACAAATAGTGCTATCTAAGCAAAAATGATGAAAATTGGCTATGGCATAGAAGATTGGGACATCTAAGCTTTTCTCAAATAAGAAAAGCATGCAGACTCAAGGTTGTTCATGATCTTCCAGATATGAGCATCCCAAAAAATACAATATGAAAACCATGTCAAATCGGTAAGCAAACCTGAGTTCACTTCATGGAAAAAGAAGAGTTAGCTAGTAAGCCTCTTGAACTTGTCCATACTGATTTATGTGGACCAACAAGGAAAAAGTCGCGTCGTGGAGAAGAATACTTTATTTTGTTCTTTGATGATTTTTCGAAAATGTTTTGGATAGGTCTTCTAAAGAATAAAGATGAAGCATTTGAAAAGTTCCAAGCCTTCAAAGCTTTGGTTGAAAATGAATCATATCAAAAAATCAAATGCCTCAGATATGATCGAGGAGGGGAATTTATATCGAATGAATTCTTTGACTTTTATGAACAACATGGAATAAAAAGGAAATTCTCCACCACAAGAACTCCTCAGCAAAATGGTGTGGTAGAAAGAATGAATAGAATAGTTCAACAAATGGCTTGGGCTATGCTAGATGAATCTAGAACTCCTGCAACCTTCTGGGGTGAAGCTGCATTCGCTTCCATGACTATTATCCACAAAGCAAATGTTCGGGTAAATAGCACTCAAACTCCATATGAACTTTGGTATGGTAAGACTCCTACTGTAAAATACTTTAAAGTTTTGGAAGCAAATGTTTTATCAAAAGGACTGATGAAAAAATTGGTAAGTTTGAACCCAGAGTAGATGAAACTATTATTCTTGGTTATTCTTCCGTAAGTAAAAGATATAAATGTTACAATAAAAGACTTGGGAAAATTGTTGAAAGCATTGATGTTGTGGCTAATGAAGCAAGCAAAAATCCAAAATAGATAAAATTAGCAAAAGATTATGACAATGAGGAAGACGGGGATTACTTTTTCACATCAAATCAAAATCATATTGAAGAAGAAACCAATGAAGCACTCGAAGAAGATATAATGGTAGAAGAAAAGACTTCGTCCAGGTATGTTTAGAAAAATCATCCAGAAACTCAAGTTTTAGGGGAAAAGGAGGCAGGTGTACAGAAAAGAAGAACTATTACAGGGACCTCAAACTATCTAGCATTATTATCCTCCACCGAACCTCAAAATTTAAATGAAGCATGCAATGATGAATGTTGGGTCAAGGCCATGGATGAAGAACTTAAGAAAATTGAAAAGAATGATACTTGGGAATTAGTTCCTAGACCTCATGATAAAAATATTATAGGAACTAAATTGATATTCAAGAACAAGCTAAATGAAAATGGAGAAGTCATTAGAAACAAGGCCAACCTTGTTTTTAAAGGCTATGCTCAACAAGAAGGTATAGATTTTGAAGAAACTTTTACATCTGTTGCCAAAATTGAAGCCATAAGGATGTTTCTTGCTCTTTCCATCTTTCAGAAATTCAAAGTATACCAAATGGATGTAAAATCAACCTTCCTTAGTGGAGATTTAGAATAAGAAGTTTATATTGAAAAGCGAGAAGGGTTCATTCTTGGAAATGATGAAAAACTTGTATGCAGACTCAAAAAGGCTCTCTATGGTCTGAAACAGGCTCCAAGGGCTTGGTATTACCACCTTGACAAATATCGACACCAACAATGTTTTACAAAAGGTTCTCCAGATAACAATCTATATACAAAGATGGAAACTGATAAATTGCTAATTATGATTATTTATGTTGATGATATCATTTTTGGTAACAATAAAGAATCCATGAGTCAAAATTTTGCTTCACTGATGTATTAAGAATTTGAAATGTCCTTGCTTGGTGAACTTACCTATTTTCTTGGTCTACAAGTTCAACAAAATATAGATGGTATTTTTCTTTCACAAAACAAATATCTCAAACAGATCTTGAAAAGGTATGGAATGGAAGATTCTAAACCTATAACCCAAATGGCAATAGGATGTAGTCTCAGCTCAAATGATGAATCAACAATAGTACATCAACCAAATTACAGATCCATGATTGGTAGTATGCTCTATCTAATAGGTACCCAACCTAACATCATGCATACAGTAGGAATAGTTCAAAGATTCCAAGAAAATTCAAAGGAATTTCACCTTCACGCAGTGAAAAGAATTTTCAAATATCTTCAAGGAACTCAGGACTTTGGACTATGGTATCCTAGAGATGCAGATCTTACTCTTCGTGCATATACATATGAAAATTGTGCAGGAAGTGTTGATGATAGAAAAAGCACTAGTGGTGGTGCATTCTATATGGGTTCCAGGTTAGTGTATTGGTTCAGCAAAAAACAAAGTTCAATTGCCTTATCTATAACTGAAGCAGAATATGTGGCTGCTCCATCTTGCTACACACAACTACTTTGGATGATGTAAACTTTGCAAGACATTCAGATCACATGTACTCCACTCATCTCCATTCTATGCGATAATACAAGCGCCATCAGTATTTCAAAGAATCCAGTCATGCACTCCAAAACCAAGCACATACCCATCAAGTACACTTTTCTACGTGAACAAGTGTTTGAACAAAAGGTCAAATTGGAATATGTTCCCTCCAAAGAACAGGTTGCTAATATATTCACTAAACCACTACCCAGAGAAACATTTGAATATCTTAGGCAAATGATGGGAGTAGTTGCTGCATCATCCTACTGTTAAATCTATTTTTTCAGAGGAAGGTTATTATATGCATGTTTCATGAACTATAGTCAAGTATACATGCATCTTTGTGTGGGTGAAGTAGCATATATGTTCTTTTGACGAGAAAAATAGTAGGTCAGACTTTGATATGGGTGCTCTATCTGATGGTGATGATTATTGTCTAACGATATGTTTTGTTCATGAATTTTTATCAGACTGACAAATATGCCTTGATTAATGACTTGTTAACAATGCATAGGTAGCACGGGTTCAGGGGAGCATTAGCCTTCTCATGCATTTTGCATTGTTGGCATTATGGTTTCTAAGTCCAGCTATGGCTTTAGATAATTATACCATTTGTTTCTTAAGTCATGTAAATGTTTAGGGTGTGATATGACTTCTCATACATTTGAATGAGTCTTGCTGGAAAAATGATGTAATTTATATCCCCACTTTGCATGGGATGGATGATGTAATATTTATTGTATTTCAGTCATGTATAAACAATTGGTATATCTCCACTTGGTTGGGTGGATGAGTCAAATTTGGTATATCCCCACTTGGTTGGGTCGATCAGTCAAATTTAGTATATCCCCACTTTGTTGGGAGATTGATGTATGTATGACTCATTGGTGATAGGAAGGTCAAACTCACGTAAGTGAGTTATAAAGTTATTATTTCTGAAATATTTTTGCAAACTCTGCATGTGCTCACAACATCAAAAAATTCACCATGTGCCTAGGAGGAGCATGATCAATGATTATATTCAGTTGTTCAACTATGAAAGCCTTCACTTTGGTCTACCATTTTCCCTTGATGTCAAAGGGGGAGAATTTTGGTGTTGGTTGTTATCTCTAACAATTTCTAAAGCTTGCAGTAATCAACACCAACATGGTTGCCATCAAGTCCAAAGGGGGAGATTGTTGGAATTATGATCTATGTGTTGTACTTGATGGCAACCCACTTTTAGTAGAACAACTCACTTTTATATGGTAACAAGATGAATATACGTAACTAAATGAATCTACAGGAGAGATATCAAGATGTAATAGAATGCATGATAGTTGTGTTTATAGATGTGACAAAATGTAGGGAAATTCAAAGGAATCATTTCAAAAGTAATATAGAAAATTACAGTGTAACAGGTTTATTCAGAGGTAACAGGGCACTGGTATAGAAGAACGAGAAGATGGAACTAAGGTCTTCTGATCAGAATAAAGAAGGTAAAGGAAAAGGTTGATATAAAGCAGTTTAAGAAGTATATGTAGGTCCACTTAGTCAAAACAATGTATACAAGCTGGTCCACAAAACAAAAAGCACGTATACATATACACACACTTTCACAGAAGGAAAAGCGCATACATGTTGAAAAACAAGGTATTTTGGTCCAAGGTATTGATCCAAGGTATTTTGTCCGAGGTATTGACCCTAGGTATTTGGTCTAAGGTATTGACCCTAGGTATTTGGTCCAAGGTATTAGTCCTAAGTGGTTTTGGTCTAGGGTATTGAGAAAGGCCTAAAACTATATAAGGAGGAGAAGATCATTACCAAGCTATGAAAGTGAATAAGATTCTAAGGACTACTTACATCTGAATTATATTTTATGTTGTAGGGTTATGTTTGGGACTAGATCTGAAATATTTATGTGCACCTTAAAGTTCAATATTGTATCAGGATCATGAGACCTAAAATGACTTATTCTTAAATTATCTGATATTTGTTGACGCCAAATCTAACGTTTTGCACCTGTTTTATTTGTTATCTATCATGATCTGTGTTTGTCTAAAGTTTGGAATTGCAGCAAAGTTTTGAGTTAATATTTTCAAATCTGTACGCAGGTTCGTCTCGGCCAAAGAGCGTATACATGTAGGTTTTGCTCTTTCAAGTAGCGTATACAAAAGAAATGCTTGATGTCCAGAGATGACTATTCTCTCAGATCAGTATTACTGATTTATTGTTGCTGCTATTTTACTATTGTCTATCAATGAAGTCTACTTAGATCTGAATATAAATCTAAATGCATAAGAAGGTTGATATTTGATTGATTGTATAAGCGAGAAGAAGTGTTTTTTGTTGCCTGCCTATGTAAAGTTTTTTAATTTAATAGTAGATGTTCAGTATACTGTTGGTTGGTACAATTTGTGACTCAAAGATTTTATGATTCAGAATCTTTAAAGGTATATGGATGTTGGGCTAAAGGAAGTTGCGTATACACACAGGTTTTTGTCATTGAAGTAGTGTATACAGTCTGACACATGAATTTTTGAGGTTTTCAGTTGGTTCTGAATGTTGGTGCAAGTTTCTGGGTTGAGCACAGTGTTTTGATGACAGTGATCTGATTGTTTCAGATTAACTACATGTCGGTTGATGAAGTTTGAGTTTCTAAATTTATGATGGGTTATTGATGAGTCAAGGTCTTCATATGTTTTGATATGTGCTAGGAGCATCCAATCTAAAAATTCATGAAACGTGGTCCCTGGTGGAAGAGTGGAGTTTTCTGTAGGCTGGCACCTACGTTCTAGTAAACATATTAGCTAGTACAAGAGCTAGAGGGTTGTAGCTCCCTTCCAGTAGAAGCTGGAGAACGAGAGAAGGTTGTAACCTTCTGCAGGTAGAAGCCTGCGTACTGGTATGAGTCTGAACCAGTACAAGATTGTAAATAGATTTTCTTACTATTAAAGGAAGACAAAGACGATAGCAGTAGGTGGTTTTCACCCACATTGGGTTTCCACCTTAAATCTTGGTGTTCATGTGTGTTTCTTATGTGTGATGGTTTGTTTTGTTATTACTGCACATAGTTACTGCTTATATCGTTAATGAAGTACTCATGCACTGATTAAAGATCAACATATGATGAATTAACTGAATCATAAGTCTGCTGGATATACGTTGGTTGCCTTAAATACAGTTGCGTGTACACGTGAGTTACCTTCAATGAAGTAGCATATATAAATTTGACTATGGAAATGAAAAAGTTATAGATTTGATAATATTGATTCACCTCCCCCCCTCCTCTCAGTATTATTTCCAACACATTCATAACCTTCTCAACTCAATAATATTCTCTTTGAAAATAATTAAACATGAAGTCCGATCTTTCTCTAAATAGTATGAAGTACAGGTACAAATAAATGTGTCACAATGATGTTCATTCTTCAATTACCAAAGAATATTTAATTCAAGATATCAGGAAGGCTTCAGAATGAAAATCACGCACTGCAGAAACGCATTAAGGATCAGATATCATATAAGAATAAAAGACTATTATTGTGATGAACCAAAGGAATCAATCTATGAAACTATAAATGCACTAGTGCAGGAATGTGTGCTTGCACGATCCAGGCAGAAACGATGTTAAGCTTTGAAGAAAAGAAATCATAAAGGATAAAACCAAACTCAGTTGAGCATGCACACCACGGATCCGTCACACAGTGATGAAATCAAATCTGGACTTTGCAGAAGAATAAAAGCATATATTTAATTCACACTTTGCATTAAACAAAATCAACACACCTTTAACAAAAAAGAAGAATATGAGGGAGAACAAGTTGGGTTGGCTGGGCCCTAGCCAACCAGCTCATTTCCCTGTTTAGGAAACGTGAAGATTAATCTCTTAACGACGCATCAACACAGAATTTCAACACAAGATTGAAATAACGTGGTGCAATCCATTTCTATTAATAATCAGTAGATGTACATCATGAGTTCAAATCCAGCCCAGAACGAGGGTGATGTCAGCCAAATTGCAGAAGAACAAAATTACAGTATCCTTGCTATAGCTATTGCTTGCTACCATTTTCTATATGAATCCTCTATTTTATACATCCGTTCAAGCGTGCGGCTGTAACCAAATTACATCCAAGGTTCCAATTTGAACCTTTCAGCTATAACAAAATAACAACAATAGTTCATACTAAGCCTTTCGTCTATAACAAAACGCTAATATTAAGCATTTATCCAAGGACCCAATCTCAATCATATCCTTGAATTATCTCCCCTTCGAGCCCAAATCGGGTTGAACGTTCTGGAATAAAGTGTTCACGTTAGGCAGGGAGCTGTCACGATAGTTTAGGATTTGTTAGTGGAGTAGGAATCCTACTTGCACTCGACCATGCTAACAAAATGATCAATACATTGCTTATCAAATACTTTAGGAAAAGAAATATTAGTTGCAAAGAATATTAAAGGTACAAAATCTATGAAAACAATTAATTAAGCACATTTGTAACCCTTAAATATTAAATATAAAGCTAGTGCGGGAAGAGGCACGATTCTTCGACTAGTGTAGTAATAAGGAGGTTGAAAGGTTAAAAACATATGTCTAAGGTTATGGTTTTGAAGTGGAAAAAGGGTTACAAATGAAGAAATTTAGTCTACCAATAGTTAGTCCACTAGGCATAGGGAATATACTTTTGTCCACAGTTGTAGATTCTATATAACAATGGGGACAAAGAGAGAATTTGTCATGACTAACAAATGTTGATCTTTATGACATAACAACTGGAAGATTGTCATACTTTGGATAACTAAAATATTTAGGGCTCTTTATTTCAAATTCTTCTTTTTTCTTTTTTGGGTCTATCATTTCTTGATCTTTTATGTTTTCATAAAGTTTCAATAGTTAGACTTTGGAATTATTGAATTTTAGGCTATTGTCTAATTATTTTACTTTTTGGTCCCATTTTGGTTGTATATTAACTAATATTAATCATAATTTGATTTACTTCAATTCTATATGATTTCAATTGTACATGGATATGAAAAGAAGAACAATCTCACTATGAATTTTATAATTCATTGGTCTTGATATCTCCTTTCAAATCTGAAAGTTCATTGCAAGTTAATAGTAGTAGTTCTGAATAATTTGAGGTTTTATTTGTAATTTTTCTTTAACAAATTCATAAATATCAGGATTATTTGTAGAGAATTTCCATCAATTTTATGAAGTACCTACATCATGAATTTGTCTTCGACTAAATTTCATAACTTTTACATAAGGATGACAACAATTTACAATAATTATAAAATGACAATTCTTCTTTTTGTTTTCTTAATAAAAAGGAAATGAAATTTGAATATATGGGTTTGTGGTTGAAGTCGCAGAAAGGAGAGGACAAGTTGTGGATGTTAACATTTATTACCTCTTCTTAATTTATTCACTACGAGCTTATTATTTATACTTTATGGTGAACTATAAATATCTGTATCATTTTACCAACATTACTATAAATTAAATATTTCATTTTGGGCCTACATTGAGTGGAGGAGCAGAACTTACACTTATCTGTGCACATACTTTACTTCTGCACAGATTTTAGCTCCACAAATATTTTAGCTAGATTTATTTTATTTCTCAAAGAAGATATTATGTCCAAATGTAATTATCGTGTTTTTACATAGGAATAATTGAAGAGGACTTTATAGTTTAGAGATTAAATTTTATTTTTTGGAAACAAGTTTTATTATTTTCATTAATGTAAATATTTATCTAGATATACTAATTTCTATAGAAGTTTGTAATAAGTTTTCTCAGTTAAACAATCTTACTAGGTCTACAAATAGTGGAAGTAAGACATGTGTGGATGTAATGCATGTGTGGAGCTAAAATATGTGGAGAAGCAAGAATCGTGAAGAGGAATTCTATTCAGAAGTAAAGTATGGGAAGAAGTAAATAATGTGTGGAGGTAATAGGGTATGTTTCATTGCTTCACACAAGGTTAACGAAAAGTTACACTTTTTTTCCCACTTAGCTTGCTTCCATACAGACTTTAGCTTCAAAGAAGGCTTAAATGTTCATATGTGTTACTTCCACATGTACATTTGTTGCACCAATTTTAGACTTAGTAAGACTTGTGCAAAAAAGACAGTGATCACACTGGCCTATGGACAATAAATATATTGTTGGCACAAAATTTGGATTGTAAGAACTAGGGTTCGACCACTGGTTTCCAACAAGGGCTTCCATTATAGTCTAACACATCATCGATATTTTCGTTCCTCCGTGAGGGAGAGACATCTCACCCAAGGCTTATTGATACATTCAAAGAATAAGGGGATCAAAGGATGAAGGGAAGGATCTATCACTGAATAGATCATTGATTACTGAAATAATTATATAAAATTTGCACAAATATTCATAACTTTATATGTAGTTAAGAGAGAAGCATCTACATAAATAAATACTTGGAATTGCATCAGAAAATAATAATCAAAATTTTTAAAAGAAACACATAATTAATAACCATTCCATACATAAACACACAAAAATTTCATGGAAACACCTTATTTCTTATTATGAGAGGTCAATCATTACATTACATATATGTAGGACAATGTGTGTTCTTTCACAAGATAACATCAGTAGGTTATAGTGGGACCAATATACCATCTAAAGCTATATAGAGGACTTCATTCTTTGGTCCAAAAACATATCAACATGATCTCTATCTCTCTCTCTCTTCTCTTCATTTTTCCTTGTAGCTTTTATAGATTTCCCTCCAATCTCTCTTCCTGGTTTCAGTCCTCTTTGATCACTTTGATCCCACTTGCTTCATCCCATCCATTTTGACAAAACCTAGTGATTTTATCCATATCTCTTTGATATTTTCAAATCCAGTGCATAGATCCATCTTTCATGGACTCTCGATGTCCTGAAATAATTGTTTTTAAATTCTTCCTACTATTTCCCCTTTTCTATTATCGACTTGCCATTTTTTTGACCATTTAATATTCCGCTTGTGTTGGTCATTCTCCGAAAACAATTTCGATCAAAACTGAATATGAAATTATCCAAAAATGAAGGACCCAAATCTTGTACTATCTGCAATACTTGATTTTTAATTTCAATATACTTCATCATGGTAGATTTCCAAGTGGCAGTCAGTGCATCAACTTTATAAAAGAATTCAGTTATATTATCAGTTGTAGGTTACTCAGGAAGAGATGCAAGGAGAGTCTCCTATTGAACATTGGCATCACAATTAAGCTTTATAATATGCATGAAATGAGACTATGCTTGAAGTTGAATATCTTGCAACAAATGTTTAGTGGTATGTGAATCTTCTTCTAACTAATGAATCTGCTTCTCTAGTGCTTTCACCTGAATAAACCAATTTTGTTGCTACTGAAGATCAAAAATAGCCATAGCTTAGCCAAAAAATTGTTTTCTTTCCTTCCACATATGATACAAGGGTTTTTTATTCCTGTTGAGTAGGCCAACCCAATCTTGAACCTATGGAAAAAATTCCTGTGACTCATAGGTAACCAATTATAGAGTGTTCCTGAAGGAAGAAACTTGAGCAATCCCTTTAGCTATTTGTTATTTATATTGCTCCACTAGATTAGGCAATTCTTGTCACATCTCAGAAATAGTGCCATGTAGCTCCCTATTGGCAGAAACTAACTCAAAACATTCAACAAACTAGCACACAAAAAAATCCTCTAGAGAAAAAGGCACAAACTCAACAATGATTTTACCAAAAATTCTAGAATTTATAATTGATGTCTTCAATTTTTTTCTAATTGCTCATTTTCACCTCGCAACTTGTCTCACTCTATAGTCACAATGATTAGCTATTGTTGTTGTTTCTCATGAATAGAAACTAACTCCTTATGGTTGTCTTCTAATTAAAGGGAAAAACTTCACGTGAGATGAAATAATTGGGATGAAAACCAATTCTAAATACCATTTGTGGAAAAAGTGTGAGCTGGAGGGAATTGGGCCTACAAAATCTTACCACTAGTGACAGACCTCTAGGAGTCTCCATGAGGAATTCTCTTTGTCTATTGACTATGCTCCTTTTAGAATTCACCTTGGATGCTAGAAACAACACTGAAAGGAAAAATAGGAACTATATCCTATGATTTTGTAACTAAATGTGAAACCTCTCGACATTGTTTGGGATGTTGATTGAACAAAACAACTTGAGTTTTTGAAAGAACTTTACTAGGGTCCTGCTATAACGGAGATAAAGAATGCATATTTGGCATAGTCACAACCTTTGCATGCAATGGGCCAATTTTATTATTTTGTATGGTATCCATTGGGGTTGACTTGATATCCATCTCAAGAGTATCTTCATGAATGTTTCTAGTGTCAGGGATATCAAAGATAGTGGCATATTGTGATGTAGTATGTAGCGATGAACCAAGAGAATGTATGGAATGGGTAGGAAAACAAATATGGTATTACTTAATTATTTTGGTAGCATCAATCAAGTATTTAAGCTCATTTTCAGTAAGCTAAAAACACATGAGAATGTTGAATTGTAGGATTTGATTATGCATAAGCTTGAGCTAGAGAAAATGTGTCAAAGGTGGAAGGGGAAATATTAGAGATTGTAGGTGGAGGAACAAAAAATGGAATCATAGAAATAAATGGAATTGCTAGTGGCATAAAAGACACACCAAAAGGAGGAACAACACTAAGAATCTCTGAAGTATAAACAATGGAACTTAGCATGGAAGCAACTTCAGACATGATATTGCGGACAAGAGATATGCATTCCTACAAATTCTTCATCCTCAATTAGAGATCATGTTTAGGATCAGTTGCGCACTTTCTGGAAGACAATGAAACATCAACAGAGGAATCATGAGGGTGCATTGCATCCATAGAGTAAATGAGATCGCCTTATTTTTTCATACATTGAACTCCAAGACAAGATAATAATTTATTATGAAATGCTTCATCTGATACATACTAGGGTAATGCCCTCATCTCGAATATATTAGGGTATGTAGTTTTGGGCTGAACATATGTATGACCATGACTTATCCCAAACCATGTTTTATGTGCATATTTCTCCAAAATCATCGTTGACACTATTGGAATAAGGAATTGCTGAGAGAGGGCGGTGTACCATTAATTAAGAAAATATTTTTCATTTTCTTATGATTCTTAGAGTCCCTTCTTATTTTCTTTAACTTATGAGAACATTCATTCATAAAACAATGAACCAATAATATTTCAGACAAACATATTCAAACGCCAATCACATGAGAAACAAACATTTGAAACAATGTTTTTCACATTGAATCCCAGAGGGAGAAAACGATCAATCTTTTGTTTGTTTTATGGTGTAAATTAAGCACGTACTTAATTGCATCTATTTGTTTGTGAGAACCAACTCATAGGAGGCAATAACCCCCTCTGTTTAGTAATCAATAGCTTTCCACGAGGCACCAACCTCTTTAGTATGTAGGCACCAATCTACCCTTTCCACTATTCTACTATTTCATACAATTTTCAAACTGAAAACAGAGGCATAAAATCATAAGATTATCTGCAGATTTAATTTTTTCACTCTTCTTTCTATGCTCACTTGCAACAGATCTTCTCTTTCTCCTCAACAACACTTCCTTTGTGCTCTGCCTTCACTGGCTGCACCTCAGCACTAACTTGCAACTCTCCACATAGTTCTCAAGTTTCTCTTGTCATTTTGTTACACTATGTATTCTTAGGTTCCTTAGCCTCTCTTCTTCAATGCACACACTCACAAAATTGCTCTCTCGCACATATTCTCTCTTACCCTCTCATCTAAATCGAAATTCTTTGTTTTGTTCATTCGCTACATTGAGCTTAATGTAGTCTCTATTACCATCCACACTGCTTAAGGGTGTACTCTTGCCATGGAACTCCATTATTTTTTTGCATCACTCTTTACCAATTCTATTACTGCATTAATTCATAAGAATGGGCTTTGTTCCCTTCACCATCTCACTATGTGACTCTCCATGCTAGGTATTTAATTTTAGTCCACCTACACATTCCACTGAGACTTCCCATGCCTATTCATGGCTCTCATAGCTTGATTGTACCTCTCCATGGCTTCTCCATTTTTCATTTATATCTATAATATGAGCACAGGATATCTCCAACGATCAACTCCTTTGTTCTGCATTAAAATATGTAGCTTCCGATCCATACGCCTTTAAGGCTCCTTATACCATTATGTCAGAGCTTTTTTATCAGAGCTTCATAGTGGTGCTATGATCCAAAACTGTCGATTGCCAACCTCTGATATGTCAATCTCCTTTTTTTTCAGCTCCTTGCTGCATCTCCACCATAGGACTGGGTGCAGTGACTGGGGTCTTAGCTTTAAGGTGCTAATTCTTTCAGCACTCTACTAGGGGCCTTTCTCCTCATGTTATGCTCTACGCTCTTGGTCCTTAAACTCTTCGCAACCGCATTCCAACCCATATATCAGAGTGCGCTTATCAATGTTTGTCAATTGTGACCAAGTACCAATAGTTACAATCCTTCAATTGTCAATGTGGCGTCATTGTTATCATGTGGCACTCCCTGAGTGGTGACACATGTCACCTATATATGGCCCATTAGGCCACCCAAAATGTTCAAATATTCCTTCCACATGTCCTTCTATACAACCATGTCATGCTCACATCAGTTGTCACTTAACCGTGTCGAAGCCAATCACCTGATTCCATGTGTCCTTATCAGAGCCCGCCAGATGCTTCCATGAGTCCTTATTAAAGATAATCATATGCCACCATGTGTCCTGCTAGAGGAGAGAGAAATGACCTCTCCCACCTTTAGTTTTGTGATGATGTTAGGCCCCTATAATACTAGTGATTTGGCCATTACTATTGTCAGTGTATCACTTATTGTTATTATTGTGCCACTATTGTCCCCATATTGTTATTTTTTTGTCCTTATGTTATTACTGTTATGTCGGCTTGATTATATTTTGATCCCTTAGAATCCTATATATAGAAGGGAGGTTTAGTCATTTGTATCATCCAAGAATTGTTCATTTGTGTAATGTAAAGGAGGTTGCCCCCTTGAAGAGGCTGAATTCTAAGGTGTTGATCTATCTTTCCTATATTTTTGTGAGCTAGTTTCCTAACATTTGGTATCATTGCTTTGGATTCTACGGTTTCGTTGCTCCAAATGGGTCATAGTGGCATTTTCGCTATAAATTTTTTCAGTGACGCTTAAGAAGCTACAAAAAAATTCCATTGGATGGGAAATCATTCTTAACTTTGGGTCTGAATTTCAAAGCTTGTCTCACTATATTTGCAGCGATATGATATGAGGAAGTGAGGGTTTTTGCAGACTCCCGCATTACATTCCAAACAAGTGACCTGGGGAAAATAGTCATAACTTTTGTTTTGAGAATGAAACTAAAATTTGATAAGAAGTTTCATAAATAAGATGGCCTGTAGTGTTCTTTGTACCCGTTTCAGGTACTAAGGTTGCAACAGTGACACATAGCACACCATACAAGTTTGCTCGATGGAGCTAGTCTATAATTAGGTTAGTGCGGGAGATTTGGCATAACTCTTGCTTGGAGAATTGTATCTTCATCAGAATTGCAGGGTTAGAAAGAGGACTCAAAGGGCTACCAGAGGATACGATTTTAGATATTCAAGATTTCCAGTTATGGAGATACAATAGATTCAATATTGAACTCTTACAAAGTGAACAAAAAGGTGTGTAGTTTCTTTAAAATTTTGCATAAGATCGGTTTGAAAAATTAGTTTGAAGGAATTCAAAGGGAAAAGTGAAGAATTATTAGAATTAATTAATTCCCTGAAGGAATAAGATGGAAACACCTAGTAAGCAAGCTAAAAGCTCTAGCATGAATTGTGAAGAAGAGGAAGAAATGCAACATGATATATCAAAATTACAAGACCAAGTACAACAAATTTCACTCTCACTAAAGGTAAATGAAGCCAAGATGAATGGCGTGGCAGCTAATATGAATGGCATGCAAGTTAAGATGGATGGCATGGAAGCTAAGGTGAATGGCATGGATGCTAAGATTAATGGGATGGGCGATGAGATTGAAGAATTGAAGATAAATTTGAATAAGTTGCTACAAGAAATGGTCATTAATGGTGAAAGGGTAGTAAAGGAAACTCGTGATGAGATCAAAAGAAATGTTAATCATGATTTCATAGACTCTAATGTTTGATTGAAGACCCACCATGTTCCAAAAATCGATATAAGGAAGTTTTATGGCATGGATCTTGGAACATGGATACTACAGATGGAGCAATTTCTTGATCTCCATAATGTGCAAAACACACAAAAGGTGCGTATTGCAACTTTATATTTGGAAAAAAATAAGTTTGTATGGTATCAATGGATTTGTTCTCATAAACAAATTGTCAGTTGGGAAATTTTTACGGAAGAAATGATAGCACATTATGAGGATACAAAAAGCAACACCTTTTTTAGCCAATTGATAAATCTCAAACAAAAGGGTTCAATGATGGAGCACATTGAGGACTTCCAAAAATTGAACATAAGGGTAAATGATATTCTAGAGGAGAATAATATTGATGTATTCATAGGGACTTTAAAGGATAATATCCAACATGAGGTTCACCTTTGGGAACCTGATTCATTGAAGACATTTAGGTTAGCAAGAAAAATGGAAATAAAAAACGATGTAAACTTTGAAACGGGAACTATAAACTCAAAATGGGAACTCTGGCCAAAAAACCCTGAAAAAGCATAAAAAATAGTGCTAAAAACGAAAAGTGTGTATACTGGAACAATGATTTTACTTTTTAGGGGTCAATTTTGAACATGTTTTAAAAATGGCAGTGACTACGAAATTTACTAGGAAATTTTCGTGCAAAATATAGCTTCAAAACGAAAAAGTGATGATACTGGAATGATGATTTTTTTTTTTAGGGTCAATTTTCAAACTTTTAAAAAAATGCTAGTAAAACCAAATTTTTATGTGCCAAACAAAGTTGTTTATGAGGAAAAAAACACATTAATGTTTTTGGTAGAATATCATTTTTCTTTCCTAAGTATAAATTCAACATGTTCTCAACCATAACATCAACATCAACGGTGCTATGTTTTTTTTTTGTTTCAATCCCACCATCTACTTCATGAGTAACATATTTCAATCTCTTCATGTCAAACACCGTCCATTGAATTAATGGTCGTATCAATAATCCAAATCTATTTCACGTGACAAGCTCCTACAATCTCTTATATAGAATCTACTTTATATATCAATGTTGTGTCATGAGCTTTCAATTTGGCTATTCATTTCATGTTTACTGGTCTCTAAGTGAATTTACCAATTATTAACAAGTGATATAGAGGTAATTACATACTATAATTGGCTCAATTAAACTAGTCAACAGTTAATACTAATATGTACAATAATTTAAAATCAATTTAACAATTAAAAATTCTTACAATGATAAAACTAGTTTTTTATGTCTGCAGAAATTCAATTCAACAAATATACTATTTGTAGAAAATAAATCTATTACTAGGGCTACAATGTTGCTATATAAATTTACTACAACTACTTTTTATGAAATAAATGCAAAGGCTATTGAAAGAAACAAGGTATAACCACTGGGAAGAAAATAAGGTACATCTAATAAAATACAGTATGAATATGTTTTATAAAATACAATATAGTGGATAAAATAGAGTATAGCTATTTTACAAAAAAAATTAAATAATTTACAAATATAAAAAAATGAAATATTTCCTAAGTTAGAAAATAACAATTTGAATTCATTGAAATATATATGGATAGAAAGAAAACATATTTATATATTTACACAGAAAAATAACTTAAAATTAGCATTACCACTTCTTTAGAGTTGCCCTTGCTGTAGAGTAGAATTGGTAATCACAAGCATACACACACTAACCAGCAAGATTGGAAGTAATTACTCTTTGAATTTCAGGAAAAAATGATTAAACACCAAAACAATAAAATCCCTTAAACTTAGTTCTCTTAATTTTTATACAAAAACTACTTAACTATAATAACTTCCTACTAAATTCTAGTGTTTTTTCCCTTAGTGTCCACGTATACAACCATTTTTAAGTGTTTATACTTAGTACCAAGTAAACAAAACTAATTAAAACTTATTTCCTAGTATGAAGGAAGGCAGCCACTTTATAGTGCAAAAACATATAAGTATTTATACTTAGTATGAAGTACAACAAACTAGTTAACTAACTATTGCATCATGTGCTTATTTTAGCCTACAATTAAGCCAAATGGCATGAGTGGAATGAAATTAAATTAACTAACTATTGCATCATGTGCTTATTTTAGCCTATAATGAAGTAAAATGGCATGAATGGAATGGCATTAGTGGTCTAAAATAGTGGAATGAAAAATCTTACGCTAACTTACGATTACAAAATTTTGAAATTACTATCAAACAAATTCAGATCTAAAAATATATAGTAATGGTTTAATCTTTTATAAATTCTTCAACTACAAAAAAACTATGTTTTATATGGATGTTAAAGTTTTAAATGGCTTATGGCTTATGCTACAAAACAATTCTTCAATGTAAACCTTCTCTAGCTCATGATTCCTCACTGAAAATTTTGCACTTAATCTTCTAATAAAAAACATAATAATCCAATCACGGATAATGAGGATAAAATGGAAACAAAATGGAGAAAAACGGATAAGTAGCTTTAGGCTATAGGTGGAGCTTAAAAATCTAGAAAATTTCCGACATTTTGAAAACTAATTGGGGGTTTTTGAATGTGTAACAGGTGGTGTAACATCCATGGACGATTTCCTTGAGAAGTTTTTTCCACATGTCTATCGACGAAAGAAGCATCACCTACTTGAAATAGACCACTGTAAAATTGCAAATACGACAACCAACTGCTCACTGTTATATAAAAAGTTGGACTAATCTTGATTTTAATTTCCATTGTAATCTCATACGAGTACATGTATCTACGGAATGATTTGAATGAAAATTTAACCCATGGTCTGTTCATGATAAACATTGAAAATAAGAAAGATTTTAGTTGAAGAGAAACATATTGTTACACAGTAATTTGTCACTGCCTTCACCCGAGTCCTTCTACTGTGTCATGTGTCCAAGTCAAACATGCTCATATTGTACAAATTCTCTCTTGTGCTGCCAAATGACCCACTTTTCCTAAGTTATCTTCCTCATCGTGACTATGGACTCAATATACGTGCTGAACGACGCTCATAAATAGTCCAGCCACACTTTCAGCGCGGAAGTACATATGATTCCCGTGATGGTCCAATTTCATGCTCCAGCGCGAGGTTACTTATTATCTTTAGCGATGATCTCACTAGCTACATTGCTCACTAGCGATGTCAGTGCTAGAGCTCAGTTATGCACTCGCGATGATCCATATTGGGTGAATTCGTTCCAACAGTCGGCCTTCTGGATGTCTCTAGACCTGGTTGTTGGCATAGGTTGTGTCCCCCTTTCTTCTCTAGCATGGTAGTTCAATCAATTGTGCTACCTTCCTTGGGGATAAGATCTCCCTTCAACCTTTCATGGAGACTCCTCCTATTTAAACTCTCACCATTGCTATGCTCTGCTAGTTGGATAGTTGGCTAGTTAGTAAATTCTTGGATTGAGCAGTGCTGCTAGTGTTTGTGAGTTTGCTAGATAGCTGGTGTGAGTGTGACAAGTGTGGGATTTTTGATAGCTTATGGAAGGTTGTGAAGTGCCCTTAATTTTGTGTAAAACTTATGAGTGAGAGAGAACTTTGTATGTTGGGAGATCCATCTTCAAAGAGTGAATGATTGAGGAACATGCTGGCTGGATCCCTCTGAGAAGGCTTGCGACGTCAAGAATTTGGTTGTAAGCTTGCTCTTATTTCATTATTAATACAATCAATAATGTTTTCCTATGTCTTGTATGTAATTTACTTGATAGCTCATGACTTCTTGACTTTGTGAGTAAATAGATCATTGTTGTTTCCCGGTTACGTGCTTTCTTGTATTTCCTTTTCATTGTTTCAGGTTGATCACTCGTTGTGGAGAAGGAAGTGGAAGCTGGAGCAGTGTAACGGAACTCCATCGACCACCGGTTGAGGTAGGCCTCCAACTATGACTGTTTATGGAAAGCTATTGTTGATCTATCCTGGTTTGTGACTAGACCCACTCTAGGGCTAGAGGGGTTGCCTCTGTCCACAGAGGGAACACTTTCCTACATCACAAATTGGTGACTCCGCTGGGGAGTTTGGCCTATGTTCTTCTCTTGTTTGCTCTTGTTTTGTTTTTGATTTGGGCTCTCTTGAAGTTTGGGGATTGACTATCAGTCTTTTAAGTTTCCTGGGTTGATCTGGGAAGTACCTCTATCTGATTGAAGGATTGACTGGTCTGGTTTGGGAGTTTTTGTTCGCCTGTCATTGTTTTGAACATCATCGCAGATAAAAATTTAACAGTCGTGTTGTCATCGCACTCACCCTTTTGTAAGACTCTGTGCATCGCTTAATAACGGCTCACAGTCGCGATAGTTCTGAAAATCAGTCCATCATGGAAAAGTCGTGTACTTCCTTGCTGACATCGCTCTGTTGCTGCAGTTAGTTCTTTATCAGCGCTAGTTGCTTGTGTATTACCCATGTTGATTGCTGTACAATTAATTTTCTCAATTCTTCCTCCTGAGTCCATTACTCCTGTTGGTCCCTTGCTTTTTTAGCTTGCTCAGTAGCTTGTTTTTCACTGTTTATGGTTAAGGCACTCTTTCTTTGGCTTTGTTGAATGAATCTTGTATTTTTGCCTATGTGACCTAGTTCATTATTTCAAGTTTCTTGAATCAGTTGGCTTGGTTGTTGGTTTGTTCAAGGTTCATTTGCAGCTTTTGTTAGTTTGATTAAGCCTTCCCCATTACTCATTTTTGGTTGATTGTTTAGTGACTGTTATTGAACCAATCCTTGGTATTGATTCGATTTCTTTTCACTACCGAACACAGATCATGATTGTTTGGATCAATCGGGTTTTTTCCACACTTGCTTGTTTGCTTATTTGTTTCTTCTAGATTTAAAGACATCAAAATCAAAAGGATTGCATTCATTTAGTATACAAAAGTGAGTGAATTTGCATTTCAAGTTTGCATGTTGGAAAGCGAATGATTAAATCTGTCACTAGTAGTATCCGTGCACTTTAGGAATTGATGTTTGTATACACTAAGTGACTGTATTTGTTTATCTTGGTTTTCCTGGTTTGGGAATGATCTCTCTACCCTACGTAGGCAGGTGTTCATTGAAGAAAAAAGATATTTCATTCATTCTGGCTGCATCCTAGGATTTGTTATATACATACGGTAAGGCCTGAAAACTGAAACATAATTCAAGATCAACTCTAAAATGAACTGAATAAACCTAACAACGCATTGGAACATAACGCACACTATTTAGAGGTCTAGGCTAGAGACGTGCTTCGGCGTCGTTAAACCTAGTCACTATTTTTTTCACTCAAGGTTGGGTGATTCCTCCTTCTGTGACTCAATAGCGGTCTAGTATGGAATTTTGCTCCCATGTACCGTCGAGTATATGTTGGGAGACCCCACTAGGTTATCATCCTTTATCCTTAGGAAGCCGTGTCTGCCGCCTTGCAAACCGTAACGCACCGAACACAGCATTCGAGAAGATTGACTGCCATATGGAAAGTCCTTGGTTTTCATATGACTGCCAAGGTGTATATGCAGTTTTATGGGTTGTTTGGTAAACCTTTTGCCTAGTTCTCCAGAGTAGTCACTTTTGTTCGTTTTCGGACTCCCTAAAAGAAAAGGTCCATCTGAGGACTTGTCACTTCAGGCTCATTAAATATTTGAAGGCGACTAGAGTCATCTTTTCGTCCTTTTCTCGACTACTTAAAGATGAAAAGGTCAAGTTCTGTTCCTGTGTCTTATTCGGCCACGTTCACATTTACCCTGTTAGATCTTGTTTGTGTTTTAGCTTGTGTAGGGTTCTTTCTCGTTAAGTTTTCCTAGGATTTTTGAATCGAATCATCCTGGCGGAATCACCGATACCGTCTCTCGTTCCAGGTAACCAAGGGTCTCCCTCTTCTACTGCTCCTGAGGTACCGGTTGTTAGTGAAACTCTCCCTGTTATTCCGAGTATCCAACCGATTAACTCTCGCACTCCAGAAGATGAGTCTTATGATATTCATTGGAACCCCATTTGGGAGCCTTCCGAAGAAGATATTCCTAGTACTCCTCCTAGTGTTTCGGTCCCAATGTCTTCTTCTGACACGGATGACACATCCCCCATCACGAGTGAAGAATCCGTTGTGACGAGCGGTGAAATTCCTATCCCAATGGAAACCTCACCCTTCAGTGTCACCCCTTTCGGTGTCACACTGCCTTTACGCTATAAGGCTTTGAGGGATGTTATGGGTTCTAGGACTCCCCTTACGAGTTCCATGTGGTCTCATACCATCACTCCCACTTCGGAGTCTTTTATCCCTCAAATTCACAATGTGTCTATCACCTCAGTCCCGACTATTCCAACTGTCTGTGTGGCTTCTCCAGCCCTGTTGTTGGTGCCGTTACTGCATCCTCAATTGTGACCATTGTTGCTGGACCTTTGTCCAGATCTGCGAATAGTGGCCCATCAGCATCTACATCCGGAGTTGTTGATCCTACACTGAATTCCCCACCTTCTTCTGGTTCCATTCCAGCAGGGGGGGCATATGATCAATATTTACAAGCTCTTTAGAATCCGGATCCTCAAAATCTGTTTCATTATTACGATTCTAGAGGGGCTCATATCTATTACCCCAAACTTATGCCATCTCAACCCGCAGTTGAGGTCATGGTCCCATTGTCTGTTGCTTGGGCTACCACCACTTATCACAGAGGCCAAGCACCACCTGCGAATTTTCAAGCACCACCTTATCAAGGTCAGCCGTCTTACGTGCAACCTTCTAATGGACAGCCGTATTACGGACAACCTTATCCAGGAAAACCTGGAGGCCCATAGGGACAACCCTTTCGAGGACAACCTTCAGCCTCTGGTGGTTCATCTTTTACCTATTTCGCGCAGCCTTCTAGTAATCTGGGACAACCTTACATACAACAAAGCCAACCTGGTGTCCAACAAGGCTACCCTTCTGGGAAAATTGGTCAGCCTTACGTTCAGCAAGGCCAACCCACTGTCCAGTCTAGTCAACCATCTAGGCAAATTGGTCAGCCTCAAATCCAACTAGGCCAACCAACTGTCCATTCTGCTCAGCCCTCCGGTCAATCAAGACAGCCCTCAGTTGTGCAAGGACAACCCAATACCCAGCAAGCTCAACCTTCTGGGCAAATGGGTCAATCTCAATCTCAACTAGGTCAACCTTCTAGCCAGATGGCTTAGCCTCAGTTCTCTCAAGGACATCCATCTGGGCCTGCTCAACCAGGCACTCAAATGATTGTTGCTTCTCAATATCCACCCAGTTTTCAGTCCCAATCTGGGCTCCAGACCCAATCTAGTCCTCAAATGCAGGTTGGATCCCAATCTCAACGTGCTTATTGAACGCAGCCTGGCACCCAGGCTCAGTTTGGAGCCCAGCTACCTTATGGTTTCTAGAGATCCCAAGGGCAAACCTAATTTTCCCCGTACCAAAATTATCAACAACTGCAGGTGAGTCCTTACCAGAATTACCAGCAACCATATGTTGCTCCTGTAGGCCAAGTTGGTAATCAATGGAATGTTGGGGGGAAGATCGAGGGTCAGCCATCCAGTTATAGCTATAACCCCTATGGAAAAAATCCCTATGGACATAACCCTTCTAGGCCAAATCCGTCCGGACAAAATCAATGGGGACAACAAGCAGCTGGCTGAAACTTTGGTGCTACCTCATACCCGTGGCCTCAGATGTCCTTTAACCCTCAATTACCCATTTTAGCAACGTTGGAATTACCGGATGTGTCAAAACTGACAAATGATCCTATTCTTCATAATCCATATTGGCCGCCGGTTCCACCTAAAATTCCTGGTGATTGTCCCAAGTTTGATGGTAAAGCTGGAGAAGATCCCCAAGCCCACGTTATGACTTATCATCTATGGTGTTCGTCAAATTCGTGGCTTGATGATTCAATCTGGCTCTGCCTTTTTCAACGGACCCTCACTGGCTCTGATGCTAAATGGCATATTGAGTTAGCTCGCAGATCTTTTCAGGACTTTAACTCATTGGCTATGGCATTTTTAACTCATTTTCAGTTGCCGATTCGATATGAGACGGGCACACACCTCCTAACATCCTTAAACAAAAAAAGGCTGCGCATATCTTTGATCATATCCATGAATGGAAGCGGCATTGCCATTTGATTAAGTTTTGGATTCCCGATCAGCTTCTAACTGACTGGTTTACGACCTCATTTGTCAGTCTGATAGTGCGGGACATTGCTATGGCGGCATGTGTAACTGAAGAGCAAGCTATTGCGCATGCTAAGTACCTTGACTTGGTTTACTCCCAGTCTGGTACATTATATGATTATTTTCCTGATGCCCCGAGGCCTAGAACTTCCAAAGCCCTGCCAACACCATCTATTGACGGCATCATTGATTTTGTTATTCTATCCGCTAAGAATTCTTCAGCGAACCCTGTGAAGAAAAAGTCAAATGCTTCAAATGAAAATACTTCTCAGGCTGTATCCAATTGTGGTAATACTTGCGAGGTTAACGCCGTCCAGTCCACCACGGTGGACAAAGCCTTAAAATGGAAAATGAAGGGAAAAGGAAAGAATAAAGCTGATCAACCAAAGCAAGATTCCCCCAAACCTCCACCCGAGGAAGGTACCAAACGCAAGCCTAAGTATCCTTGCCTTATCTGTGACAAGGATCACTATACCAAATACTGCCCAAAGTGGTCTGAAGTTAGTCGTTTGTTGAAAGGTGCCCCCAGGACTCCTGCCGTGCTCAAAGAACCTTTTCCCTTGCAGCAAACACAAATGGTGGCTGATCCATCCCAATCCTCTTCTCCCTTTATTTCTCAGGTATTCATGGCTGGGATGATTCCCGTCCACATCAGTACTTGGGCAAAAGAGTATCCGTCGCCTGCCGGGAAAGAGCTTGAGGTCCCCTCTAGCGCTCCTCTGTCCAGTTCTGGTCCCCCCCATATCAAGAGACCTAGAACTAAGATGATCATCCGACCGCCTCCTAAAGGTGTACTCCGGAAGTCTTCTTACAACCCTAATGCTCATCCTGCTCAACACTATAGCATCATTGAGGACATAGCCTAGGCTCCGTCAGCTATGTCCGCTTTAGAAGTTCTCCAGAGCTGCCCCTCTCAGAGGAAGTCCTTGCTATTAGCTATCGGTAGCATTGACCCGCCCAACTCGGATTTGATCACTTTTGACCTAGACAGTCATATACAGAGACTGCCTCACCAAATTTCCTTCCTTATTCAGGTCATCATCAATTCTAAAATGATTCATCATACCGTCATTGATGAAGGTGCTTCTACTTGCATAATGTCTGTTAATTGTTTGAAGGCTATTGGTTCTCCGACACTGAGCCAGTCTCCTACCACCTTGGAAGCCTTTGATGGGAGAGAGTCTCGCCCTTAAGGTATACTCCAACGCTTGCCTATTACTTTGGAAGGGAAGATGGTCGCAGTGGAGGTTCAAGTCATTGATGCCAATTTAACTTACAACCTCCTCTTGGGACGAAGCTGGACATATTCCATGCAAGTCGTGGCTTCATCTCTATTTCATGTCATTCGTTTCCCTCATTAGGGGAAGATCATCACAGTAGACCAGCTGTCTTTCTTCGCCTCCTCCTCTTCTGATGGCAACATGCCTTTTGTGGAGTATACCTCCATTCCATGTGAGAGTGTGGGAGCTGGACTTTTTAAAGATCCTACCCTTATGGGTGTTTTTTCGCTCCTGCCTCCCAACGTCGCTCGTATTAATATGATTTCTATTCGCTCTAATCCTTGGGTTCTTCCCCCCTCTGATCAGATAGAATCCTGGGACGATGAGATGTTGTTGAGTCCTGCCGAGCTCAGCTACATCGAAATTGTTGTTACATCGGCTCCACCCTCTAAACCTGCACCTTCGAGCAAATCTCTCGACTCGTACGCTCATTCCCCTTGGCTTGGATATGGCGCTTCTTCAGACCCTTTAAAGGAAATTTTTCCTTTTGATGAAGCGATTATTGAGACCATGTCCTTCGAGGAACCCCCTTGGTCTGATCATCACCATCGTTCCTCGTTTCTCCCTACCCATTGGGAAATGCTTACCTGTCTCGAGCGATTTGCTCCTTTTCTCCCATCCCAACCCCTTCAGACACCCATTCAAGTTCATCAAGTGTCTTCTGAAGGGAACATGGGAAACATCACGCAAACTCAGCCAATCGTCATCTCTGTTAAACCAAGATTGTCGAGCAAATCCATGTCGGAGTAACTTGTACTCTGGAGGAGATTCAGCTTTACACTGATCTTTTTCGCAAATTTCGTGATGTGTTTGCTTGGTCTTACAAAGAGATGGTCGGCATTGGCTCTAGCATCATGGTGCATGAGATACCTACATATCCGGGTGCTAAGCCTATTCAGCAGCATTTACGCCCCGTGCACCCCTGAAAGGCTGCGGCTATTAAAGCGGAAGTTGAAAAGCTTCTTAAGGCTGGTTTTATTTACCCCATCCCACTCATAGATTGGGTCTCTAATATTGTCCCTGTGACTAAAAAACAAGGCACTATCAGGGTATGTGTTGATTATCGTGATATTAATCGGGCCTGTCCCAAAGATAACTACCCTACACCCTTCATTGACCAGCTCATTGATGAGTGTGCCGGGAGTGAAATGTACTCATTCATGGATGGCTTTTCTGGTTATAACCAGATTAATATTGCGCCTGCAGATCAACACAAGACCGCCTTTATCTATCCGTGGGGCACTTTCGCCTATAAAAATCTCCCCTTCGGTTTAAAAAATGTCGGTGCCACCTTCCAACGCGCAATGTCTTATGCATTCCATGATATTTGACACATTGTGCAGCCTTACTTGGATGACCTACTAGCTCATTTAGCAAAACTCCAGGACCATCCAGCTCACCTTCGTGAAATTTTCCTCCACTATTGACACTATCGTATCCGGCTTAATCCTCATAAGTGTGTCTTGTGTGTTGAGTCAGGCAGACTTCTCGGGTTCATCGGCTCCCAAGAGGGTATCCGTTTGGATCCCCTTAAATTCGAAGCCATCCTGAATCTCCCTCCCCCTGCTTCTTTGTAGCAATTGCAGTGTTTGCAGGGTAAAGCGAATTTTTTATGACGATTCATTCTAAACTATGCCGAAGTGGCCAAAGGCTATATGCGGTTATTAAAGCGAGATACCCTTTCCTTTGGGATGCCACTGCACAAGAGTCCTTTGAGCGCCTCAAGGTTCTCCTTGTTTCTGCTCCATTGTTACATCCTCCTGATTATCACCGTGACTACACTCTCTATTTGGCCATTGCCGATAGCACTATTGGCATGGTTATAGTTCAAGATGATGATGATGACACTGAGCATGTCATTTACTACCTCAGCCACAATTTACTAGATACGGAAACTCGATATGCCTATGCCGAGAAGTTGGCCTTGGCCGACATTTTTACCGTCAAACGCTTCCGCCATTATATCTTATTGCGCACCACGACGGTGGTTTCTGATTGTAACCCAATGATGTACATCTGGTCACGTCAGTTACTGGGGGGAAAGTACTCAAAGTTTATTGTCATCCTCCAAGAGTTCGACTTGGAATTCACCACTACCATGTCTAAGAAATCCCCCATCTTTGCTGAGTTGCTTTGCTCTCTGCCATCTCTTACCGCACCCTCTCAGTTAGAGGAGCATATTCCAAACGAAACTCTGTTCTTAATTAGCACCCTCAATCCTTGGTACGGGGATATCATTGTCTATCTTCAGACGTCCTCTTTTCATCTCGATTTTTCCAATGATGCTCAGTGACCAATTCACCATCAGTCTCAGCCCTATCATATTATTGGGGACACCCTGTACTGTCTAGGTGCCGACTCTGTTCTCTGCCGATGCTTAAAATTCGAGGAAACTGAACGAGTTCTAAGTGACTGCCATTCTGGCGCCTGTGGTGGTCACATGTCTGGGTATGCTACTGCTCAGAAGATCCTCCGTGCTGGTTAGTTTTGGCCCTCCATCTTTAAGGATCGCATTCTTGCCATCCGCTCTTGTCATGGGTGCCAAATCTACCAACGGAAGATGCGCGTGCCTCCCACTCCATTGCACCATGTCATTACCGTCGGCCCTTTTACCAAATGGGGCATTAATTATATGACCTGTAACCCTCGTTCGGCCGAGGGTCATGGGTATATCATCGTTGCCATTCATTATTTCACAAAATGGGCCAAGGCGATGCCTACACTATCTGAAGACGGTCACACAGCGGCGCAATTTTTATTTAATCATGTTATCTCACGTTTCAGAGTCCCTCAGGCTATCGTCACTGATCACGACAAGCATTTCCGTAATCATATGATGACTGAGTTAACAACCCAGCTAGGCTTGTGGCATGATAGCTTGACACCATACTATCCTCAGGCCAATGGCCAAGTAGAAGCCATCAACAAGGTTCTAGTTATGATGCTTCAATGCACCATTGGCATGCACAAGTCCAACTGGCACTTGATGTTGTTCTCCGCCTTATGGGCCTACCGAACTTCTGTGAAGGATGCCACTGGGTTCACCCCGTTCCAATTGGTTTACGGGCTAGAGGCTACCCTTCCGATTGAGTGTGAGATCCCTTCTTTGAAATTAGCCGTCGAATTACTCCCCAACACTACTCCGGTAGAAGAACGTCTTCTCTACCTAGAGCGGCTGGACGAGACTCATCGACTAGCCTCTCTAGCTATTGAAGCACAGAAGAAGAGAGTGGAAACTCACTTTGATCATACTATCCATCCTTGTTCTTTCGTTGAAGGAGATTTAGTCCTGCTCTATGATCAAGCAAATGATAAGCTCGGGGCAGGCAAATTCGAGCCCATGTGGCACGAGCCTTATATTGTAAAGTGAGCTTTGCAAAAAGGGGCCTATGAGCTGATTGATTATGAAGGGAACCCTCTGGATAAGCCCCGAAATGGGCTTTACCTGAAAAAATATTATCCGTGAACTTCATGCACTCTGATTTGTACATACGTGTCTTTTCAGTAGGTGTGTTGTGTGTGTGTTTTTATTTTTGGCTTGGTGTGTAGGCATAATTGCCGCTTATTGTGTTTTTTGCTTCTTGTGCAGATGCCCGGTACACCTTACGTTGGTTTCACTGATGGTGCCTGCCATAGTACCTGCAATATTTCTTTTGTGACATGGGTGATCTACGATCCTCACGGTGAGTTAGTAGACCTTCAAGGTGTTTGTCTAGGTTGTACCACAAACAATGTCGTTGAATATAGTGTTGTTATTGAGTTACTGACCGAGGTTATCAATCTCGGTATTCGTACATTGGTTGTGAATCTAGATTCTCAGCTTGTCATCCATCAGCTTAATGGGCGTTATTCCATCAGAGACCATTGGATTTTAAGGCTGTATTTACGTGTTAAATTGTTAGAAATGAATTTTGATTTTGTGTAACATGTAATCAAAATAGCATATAAGAAGCATGCAAAACACAGGCACACCGAGGCACTCAAAAAATAAGTGTATATGTCCAAATAGAGTCTATGTTCCCCATACATCCGAGACAAACATCTCTCAAAAAATCAGCAGGAAATAAAACCTAGGCGTCTACTGCGGTGGGTTATGCTCCCTATAGCACACCACCACTCATACCACTCGCCTTAATAGGCAGTGCACCCTGGGTATCATTCCTACTGTGTGAATCTGGAACTCTATGGGGACCTCCTCGACCCCCATGTAATCAGGGATCCCCGGCGTCAGGCCCTGAAGATTTTGGGCCACTGTCTCCACCAGATCACCATCCAGGGGAGCCAAAGCTAGTGCTCTGATGCCCTATGGATCCCTCCATGCCTCTGGAGCCAGTCCTATGCGTCTCACTAGTCCCACATTTGCGAATACCATAGAGTACGTCATTAGGACATATACATGAAAATATCCAAAAAACATCATAAAAAATAAAATGCAAAAATAATGTGATCAAGTGTCTTACCACCATCGTCCCACTGCTTGCCAGCGGGCAGCTACATGTCAGGGTATCTGCGAAATTCCATGCCAGCATATGGCCAGTCCTCAACGAAGATCATCTGGCACTCCAGCCACTCACGGAATAGTGTCCCCCATGACACTGGTCGTCTGCCACCTCCTCGTGGCATAATGTGTGCCCACCATGTGATCCTGCTCTCACATGGTCTGGGCAAATCCAAGTCCATGTCCTACAACCGCAGTGTCGGCAGTCGCTCCAGCATGAGCGAGACAAAGATGGACCCATAGCCAAACTTTTTCGTCTCTCCTCGACGGCAGTTGGTGATTTGTCTCTTCATATTGGTTGTCACTGTTTCCACCCAGTTGAACATGGTCAAATTGAGACATTTTAGAGCCAACCGCAGATGGGTCTTCGATGCCTTGTGTTGGGCTTGGGAGCCCGCTAACCTCGTCACCATAAATAGCATTGCACGAAGAACCACGTCTTCCACCGTCGGGATTGCCACCTTCCTGCTTCTCGTTTTGCATGCCTATGGGCACACTCATGCCATCAACATCTCCAAAAGTTCACCCCCGGGTCGTTGCCCCTTTAGAGTTGGCCTCTCATTGTGACAGGACAACCCAGTCAGGAAATATACGTCCGTGGCATCGAACTCAATGTCTCGGCCTCGGATTATGAATTTTCCATCTGTCAGATTCCAGGCACGAATCAGTAGCTCTAGCAAATCGGGTTGGGCCCGAAGGTGTGGAGTAAGGAAGAATTTTAGCAACCCGCATGCACGTAAAGCATTTTAGCACCCAGCATCAGAAAAAGATTCCACATCATTATCATCGTGCGTTCGTTCCTGCCAAACAAATGCCACGATGCCCTGCATGCTGAGAAAAAATGAATTAGAACTTCGTTTACAAATTTCAATCCATAATTTGCACGAAAAAATAATTTTGTGTCGCCATCATGACTGTTTTTAAAATAGTCGCGATGGCACGAAGTTGACAATTCAATTTTCTCGCGGTCATCGCGAGAATACATCATATTCTCGCTATGATCGGAAAGCGTTATGTGTAAAGCACGCTCGACCATTGCAAACCCGAGCAGCATACCCACGATGACCAAGCGGCGGACTTCGACTCAAAAATCCATCTAAACTTACATGTCTAACGCTAAAATACATTAAAAGATGTTGAAATGAAGCGCAGGAAGAAGTCTACTTACATGTTAGAAGTTTTAGGATGAATTGTGGACCAATGAGGTCAAAATCAGCGTGCCAACTTTGCTCAAGTTGATGCTCCAAAATGCTCCAAGGTGAAATGGACAGTGCCAACGGTAAAAATAAATGGATTACCCCCCCTTTTACAGTAATTTTTGAAAATTAAAAAATTATATTTTAAAATGTGGGTTTTTTCTCATTTTTATCACATGGTCAGTTAAAAATTTGGCTTTTAACTATGTTTCCACATATATTGTCGGATGGGTTTACGTTTGACATGTTTTGTGCAGAGCTATAAGTAGTGGAGGTATGTCATGCTTCGTGTACAGTTCATCCGTAAAGTCTTCTTTAACGCTCTTTTCCGACTTAAAAGATGAAAATATAGCTGAGTTATTCCTCTTGACTCGTTAAAAGAAATAAGAGGCGGTCGCCTTTAAGCTCTTTTCTGACCGTGTAAACACGAAAAGATTGTCGGGCCTTTGTTGTTTTGGGTTCGTTACTGGTTACGAAATGACGTGATTTCGATTGCCTTTCTACTTTTTTGGGTCGAAGTCACTAATCACGAAAAGTACTCCTTGATCGTAATGGTCAAGCGGTTCTTTCGAGTATCATTTTATACTTTTTCAAGCTCGAGAGACATGAATATATGAAAAAGGACCCCCCTGGAGTTTTCTTTTCCATGTCTTTTTCAAACTCTCTAAACATGAAAAAGGCTCCGAGTTTTACCTATGTCAGACTCGTTAAACCCTGACAACATTGGACTCGTCACCATGACGAGACTCGAGCTTCTCCTCCCTAGGGCTCGTTAAACCATTACTAGGTTGGATTCAGCTGACGGTCGAACATATATTACAAGCATATGCTATCCACTTCAAGCTTGTTTTCAAAAATAATTGGGGTACTCGCCAGCAATGGTGGGGGAAAATTTGGAAATCATCATTGGCAGCTAGTCACTCTTGAACATCGACACTTTTGCTTCTTGTCAGGTTGGGTTATCCGTACATTGTCATTTGGCATTTCATGGGTTTGGGTTTCCGTTTAGCCTCATTCCATCCGACTCACGCCGTCTCCATCGAGCCTCTGATCCCTTGGTACCTGAATGTTTCCACCCTCCGAAGTCGTGTCGTCGACATGTTCAATAATCCTTCTGCAGTTTATATCCTTGGCTCCTCCTCTGATACTCTGTTTTGCCATCTACCACTTGTCCCTTATCTCATGTCATTTGTGGGGGAAACATTATGGCCCTCCTGTGACAGGTCGTCTCCTGTCGACATCAACTCACTATCCAAGAGATTGATCTAGAGATCCCCTTTGGTACCTTAGAGCTTGCATGCCTCAATGGCAAGTTCTTCTCACCTGACAGTTGACTTTCATCATTGGTCATCGATTGGGTGATTCCACGAGTGTTCGACTTCAGCTCCTTATTCACACTTCGTGGATTGTGCTAGATAGTACCTTGAGAACCATTGGCATTATTGGTGGTTTCTCTCGTGCTTGTTAATGGTTTTCATCATTGATTGATAATCAAGCGACTTACCTCGAAACACATCTATTCACATGTTAGAATTTGTACTATGATCGGTTGGGTTCAAGACCCCAAACTTAGGTTACACATGTTCGGGTTGCGTGGATTGGTTCATGATTACATGACTCATTGATGGATGGCTGCGACCATACCTGAGTCTTCATGGATGGCTGTGACCATACCTTTATCATTATCATGGTCTTATTAGCTGGGTGGTTGTATCCATACCACAGACCTAGTTCGTATGTCTTTTGGATGGCTGCACCCATGCCTAGACTACATGTACTTGATTATCAGATATATCAGTTGTACTTGCGTGCAGGTTCCTCCAGACGGTGTTCCAGCTCAGTCAGTTTCGTAAAGCATTTCACCCCTCCCACCCTCTCGGGCTTCACACTTTAGGGGGCATCTGTTACACAGTAATTTGTCATTGCCTTCACCCTAGTCCTTCTACTGTGTCATGTGTCCAAGTCAAACATGCTCATATTGAACAAATGCTCTCTTTTTCTGCCAAATGACCCACTTTTCCTAAGTTATCTACCTCATCGCGACTATGGACTTAATATACGCGCTGAACAACGCTCATAAACAGTCCAGCCACACTTTCAGTGTGGAAGTACATCTGATTCCCGCGATGGTCCGATTTCATGCTCCAACGCAAGGATACTTATTATCTTTAGCAATGATCTGACTAGCTACATTGCTCACTAGCGATGTCAGCGATGTCAGCGCTAGAGCTCAGTTATGCACTCGCGATGATCCAGATTGGGTGAATTCGTTCCAACAGTCGGCCTTCTGGATGTCTCCAAACCTGGTTGTTGGCATAGGTTATGTCGCCCTTTCTTCTCTGGCATGGCAGTTCCATCAATTGTGCTACCTTCCTTGGGGATAAGCTCTCTCTTCCACCTTTCATAGAGACTCCTTCTCCTATTTAAACTCTCACCATTGCTATGCTCTGGTAGTTGGCAAATTCTTGGATTGAGTAGTGTTGTTAGTGTTTGTGAGTTTTCTAGATAGTTGGTGTGAGTGTGACACGTGTGGGATTGTTGATAGCTTATGGAAGGTTGTGAAGTGCCCTTAATTTTGTTTAAAACTTATGAGTGAGAGAGAACTTTGTATGTTGGGAGATCCATCTTCAGAGAGTGAATGCTTGAGGAACATGCTGGCTGGATCCCTCTGAGAAGGCTTGCGATGTCAAGACTTTGGTTGTAAGCTTGCTCTTATTTCATTATTAATACAATCAATGATGTTTTCCTATGTCTTGTATGTAATTTACTTGATAGCTCATGACTTCTTGACTTTGTGAGTAAATAGATCATTGTTGCTTTCCGGTTATGTGCTTTGCTGTATTTCCTTTGCATTGTTTCAGGTTGATCAGTCGTTGTGGAGAAGGAAATGGAATCTGGAGCAGCGCAACGGAACTCCATTGACCACCGGTTGAGGTAGGACTCCAACTATGACTCTTTAAGGAAAGCTATTGTTGATCTGTCCTTGTTTGTGACTAGACCCACTCTAGGGCTAGAGGGGTTGCCTCTATCTGCAGAGGGAACACTTTCCTGCTTCACACATATATTTCCATAATAAGAAGAAACAACGATTTACATATTACAAAACTGCAACTCATACAAAAACTGGATCCAACTCGTTAAACCTGCAGTTTGCAAAAAATAATTACACAGTTCCTCTCAAGTCTAGACCTGATTTTCTCTTCTAATCATTAATTTTGTAGTCACTAACCACAAAAGCCATTCATGAAATCGTGATAGATTACAAGAGAACAGCAGTTAAACGAAAGAAGTCACAGTTGTGCTTCCTTTTTGAGGCTCGGCTATAGTTGTAGTTGTGGCGATGTAGGTATCCTCGTAACAACAATAATTCCCTCCGAAGAATCCACCATGAATGAGTAAGATGTACCAGAGCTTTGTTCCACACAGAATAATAAGGAATGATTCTAACGTTATCTGCACTCACATGCAAAGTTACCCAATGTTAACAACAACTGCAATAGCTAGAACATAATTAAAGGAATGAGGAGATTAGTGACCGTATGAATGTAATAACATATGAGTATTACATACCAGCTTTGTGTTTCGGCCTCCTATCTTGATCTCTTTGCATGCCAACCTGCAGTTTTGTTAAAGAAAATTAATTAGCTTGTCCCCATGTCATGGATGAATCGGCTACCAGAATTCTTATTGACTCATATCTATATATAAATTTTACCTGACGAAGAGGAACTCCTGTTCTAAAATCCACTTAATATCGTATTGGATGCCTAGTAAGAATTGTTTGGGGCAATTCTGAGAATCACCCCCTTATTCAAATGCAACATGCACACTCCGAAAAGTCTCGAGAATTAGTCTAGCAACTACCGAAGTCTGGCATACTGTCCTGTAAATATTTGTTACAAGCCACACAACTTTCTGGTAGGAAATCAGATCTTTGTAGCGAGAACTCGTGCCAAAGAATTTTGGACACTAAGCTTAGATATTTTGAATGTTGGTGATTTTTCTTTTAGCCTTTCAAAATGATGAGTTCAATATATTATTCAACATATATTACTGTCGACCCAGTGGATCTACAACAATAATTTCGACTATTAATCATTTCAAAAACCCCTTGCCAACTATATGTCCAATGATTGACAATCTACCATGATAAAACATTACTCCCAATTAACATAAATATCCTTTCCTAGTTACGCAGAATTGTTGTAGTACTATACTCTCACCGAGTACATTCCTCTTTTAGAAATAAATACATCAGCTTGTTTAAAATCATCTACACTACGATTCCATGAAAAATCACATGCAATCGAGGGCTTGCCCTTGAATATCTTTCCCAAAACATATTCAAACTTCGCACGATGTAGGTAGCTCTCAGCCGAAATGACTTTAACCATATAAATTGTGAAAGGTACTAATAAAATCATGAACAGAGATAAATCCCTCACAAGCGATAACATTGCAAGATGTGAAATATTAGCATTTCTATAGTCAAGATTTGGATTCTAGTCTGGGCGAAAGGGGATTTGTAAGGAAAATTATCGTGTCACAACTCTGACTGCCAAGGACCACAGTATAGGAAATCAACAAGCACTGGACAAATAGAATAGAAAATTGAGTTATGCAAGTGTGCAATTCTGAATTCACATTACTTTTATTAATATTCAAGGAATGGTAAATGAATTAGAAAAATAACCAAACGCAGTACAGCTTTATGACAGAGGCTGTAACAGAATAAAATAAATAAAATAATATTTCACATAAAAATACACATATATATGTAATTGACCACATATTAGAAGTCATCCTATACATTTGGAAAATAGAATAATATAAAATATATATATTTTTTCGTGTGAAGTGTTCTTAGCTTTTTCAAGTTACATTCTCATTAGAATTTTAAAATGAGTGATCATCTATTTATGTGTAAATAATTTGTATCCAGTAATACCGTATATTATTAACAGTGTATATTAAACTTGGCAATTATATAATCTACCAATTCACAAAAATGAATTAAATATATAACGACATAGATATAATATTTAGTACACTATTATAACGCTATTGAAAAGTAATACATAATAGTAGAGTCGTACATATTGATTTCCTTATTTATGAACCACTTTATTCAAATTTGAAGCTTTGAAATGTGTCCCATTGAACTTTCTCTGTGTAGTAAAAATAGTAAAAATAATTCGATTGCGTCACAGCATGAAGTCATAGTGGTAGAAAAATGCTCAAAAATTACATGAAGAGGTGAGCCGCAATTCTGACGTCGTCGGAGTTGGATGGAAACTTGCCATCACAGAAGAGGCCGTTATTTCCCGAGTTATCACACTGGCTATGCGAATTATAATGGCAATTATCACTAGATACGTGAAGTTTCATTCGATATGCGAGTTATCACCATTTTAAATGCGATCTATGAAGGATATGCGAGGTATCAAGCATTGTTTGGGGAGATTCGTAGCAGATGGGGCGATTCTCAGAATTGCCCCACCACCCGGCGATTCTGAGAATCGCCCCATCCGCTACGAATCGCCCCAAACAATGCTTGATACCTTGAATATCCTTCACAGATCGCATTTAAAATGGTGATAACTCGCATATCGAATGAAGCTTCACATATGTAGTGATAATTGCCATTATAATTCGCATAGCCGGTGTGATAATTCACTTGTGAGGGATTTATCTCCATTCTAGATTTTATTAGCACCTTTCACAATTTATATGCCTAAAGTCATTTTGGCCGAGAGCTGCCTACATCGTGCGAAGTTTGAATATGTTTTGGGGAAGAGATTCAAGGGTCAGCCCTCGATTGCATGTGATTTTTCATGGAATCTTAGTGTAGATGATTTTAAACAAGCTGATGTATTTATTTCTAAAAGAGGAATGTACTCAGTGAGAGTGTAGTACTACAACAATTCTACGTAACTAGGAAAAGATATTTATTTTGATTGGGAGTAATGTTTTATCATGATAGATTGTCAATCATTGGACATATAGTTGGCAAGGGGTTTGTGAAATGATTAATAGTTGAAATTATTGTTGTAGATCCACTGGGTCGACAGTAATATCTGTTGAATAATATATTGAACTCATCATTTTGAAAGGCTAAAAGAAAAATCACCAACATTCAAAATATCTAGTCAAATATTTAGTTAATTTAAATAAAAATGAAAAACAAGATTAAATTAGATGAGATTTTTAAATAAATTTAAGATTTGAATTAAAATTAAATAAGATATTTTAAATAAAAATTAAAAATTGAGTTTAATTATATTAAAATTATCTTTGGTACTAAATTTATCTTTATTTTTTTTCTTTTAAAACAAATATATTAACAAATCAAAACTGAAAGCATCATAGTCTGTATAGACTAACAACTACATTAAATAAGGTTTGTCAAAATCTTACCCGGTGGTGTCCTCTTTGATGCAAAGATCTTGCTACCATTTTTAACTAGTGATCATAATGGGTGAGTCTTGGTTTTCACAATTTATCTTCACCAATTTCTAGTTTCATTTATGATGTTATTAATCACTAAAGTATGGATAAATGCAGCAATAAGAGGAGAGGATATTAACAACCTTTCAAATTTTTTAATAAAAACATCCCAAAAGATAATATCAATAAATGGAATTATATATATATACATACATATATAAGATTGTGATAATGAAATATTTAGTTAATTTAAATAAAAATGAAAAACAAGATTAAATTAGATGAGATGTTTAAATAAAAATTAAGATTTGAATTAAAATTAAATAAGATATTTTTGAATAAAAATTAAAAATTGAGTTTAATTATATTAAAAATGTTATCTTTGGTACTAAATTTATTTTTATTTTATTTTTCTTTTAAAACAAATATATTAATAAATCAAAACTGAAAGCATCATAGTCTATATAGACTAACAACTATAGTAAATAAGGTTTGTCAAAATCTTACCCGGTGGTGTCCTCTTTGATGCAAAGATCTTGCTACCATTTTTAACTAGTGATCATAATGGGTGAGTCTTGGTTTTCACAATTTATCTTCACCAATTTCCAGTTTCATTTATGAAGTTATTAATCACTAAAGTATGGATAAATGCAACAATAAGAGGAGAGGATATTAGCAACCTTTGAAATTTTTTTTATAAAAACATCCCAAAAGATAATATCAATAAATGGAATTACATATTAAATTGTATTGTTTGAATGACTGGTGCTCTAAATCCGTGTATAAGGGATATGTGTAGGTATTATGACCATTTATGTCTTTGTCTGAAACATATTTTGTCCAGACTTTAGCTACATATGATATGATTTCACTCCAAGAGATGGCACTTTTGGGTGGAAAAAATGATTGCTCAATTGATTGAGCCCTTTTTAAGCGCTTGATCGAGCCGTTTGAGCACTTAAACAATGTAACCCAATGTTATTTAGGAGCTCGATTTAGCCATGTCTTTGCGGCAGTCAAATGAAGGAGATTGGGTTTTGGATTTATTTTCTGGCTCAGGTAAGTTTTATTATATGGAATTGAATTTCAATATGTTATTTATTAATTTATATGTCATTGTACTAATTTGCTTCATTATTTTTTTTGTGCTTGATAATTAGGTACAACACTAACATGTTGCCTTCAAAAAGGAATAAATTTCATTGCAATTGAAAAAGATCCAATACAGTGCAATTTCATTCAGCAAAGAATTAATGCTCTTCAATTTCTTCCAAATGCAATGAAAGAAATTGGGTTGAAGAAAGGGGACTTTAGTGAATCACGTGTGGCAAAAAATGCAAAGGAACACTAACCACCATTACATGGAATGTTTGGAAAGACATACATTGGGATATTTGTAGACATCAAAGATCCATTAGAAGAGGAAAATGAGCAAAAGGAAGCAGAAAATATTGTGGAAGAAGACAATAATAAAACTCTAGAGGACGAAGAGTTTGGATCACGTGACATTGTTGATTAAATTTAAGTTATGCTTGGAAATCAAGCTTTGCAATGTTTTGACTTTGACATTTTATGAGAAGAATAAACACTCAATTAAGGTTTTTATACATTCAATATTTGTAATATGTGATTTTCGCATTAATTTTTAAGTTAATCATTATTTTTTGAAAAAAAAAGTGATTATTATTATTTTTTTCACATGAAATTCATAAAAGAAACTATTATTTAACCATTTTTAGTTAAAATTTTCGTATAAAAATTGTGATTTTGACATGTCAATTCTAGCAAAAAAATTTCAAAACGTGTAGTTTTTTAGTTATATTTATGTTAAAAATGGTTATTTTTATGTCCATTGTTAAAAAATATTGTTTTTTAGAAACAATTATTTCATGTGGATTGAAAAATTAATTAAGGATGTATAAATATGTAGAATATTGAAAATTCAAAATATCGACCTTCTAATTTAAAAATGCAAAACAATAAAAACCTCACTACAAAAAAATTAAAATTAAAATAAAAAACAAGAAAATATGAAGAAAACGACCACTTCAAAAATTATTAAATTTACAAAATAGTTATTTACATTTCATAAATTAGAAAATTTGAAGTCAAAAAATAGGTCTTTTAAAAGAAGGGTCGATGTAGAATACCCACTTTTTAAAATCAGCATGAAAATCACTACCATTCTAAAACGTAATGTACATAAAAAAATTAAAGTGCCAAAAACTATGCTATAATAAAAACATGTGTGTTCTGCATCACCCCTTTTCAAAATCAGGTCACTTTTTTGCTATCTCTACGAAACAGGTAACAGTATTAGTTCCCGTTTCAAAGTTTACATTGTTCAAAATTATGGCAACGAGGAAGCCTACCACTCACAACTATAAAGATGGAAGTGTTCTTTCCCCTAGCCTTCCACAACCTACAAGGTTGACACAAAAACAATTGGAAGAAAAAAGAGCAAAAGGGATTTGTTACAGTTGTGATAGAAAATAGGCTAAAGGTCATAAGTGTGCTGATAAGAAATTTTCCTACATAGATTGTGAAGAGGAGGAAGAAAAGGACCAAGAAATGTCAAAAGAAGAGGATAACTCCAGGAACAAACCCTAGATAAAGAAGTAATGAATCCGACCATATCTTTCAATGCATTGGCTGGAATTACCACTCATCAAACTATCAAGATAGAAGGACATATGAAGAAGAAAAGGGTAAAAGTATTGATTGATTCGGGAAGTACCCATAATTTCTTCCTATATTTGGCACTAGAGTGTCAAGTGATGGTTTCAAGTGGAGGAACCATAAATTGCATTGAAAAGTGTATAATATCAAGCTATCCATGGGAGAATATGTATTTAATAGCCCAATGCTTTCCATTCCAAAGTGTGGTGCAGATGTTGTACTAGGAGTCCAATGGCTACAATCCTTGGGTATAATAGCTTTTAATTTTCAAGAAATTTTCATGAAATTTTGTGTGGAAGGAAATGAAGTTAAATTAAGGGGTATTGCAGGCAAACTAATAAAGATAATCAGCTTTAACGGTATGACAAAGATTCTAAATAAGGAACAATGAGGTGTAATTGCACAATTATGTTCGCTAGAGGTTCCCACATCAAAATCATCTATTTCTCTAGATCTCAAAAAAGTCTTGGATAATCATTCCAAGGTATTTGAGACTCCCAAAGTTCTCCCACTTATTCTTCATCATGATCATGTTATTCATTTGATTCCAGGAAGTGTTCCTCCAAACATCAGGCCGTACAGGTATCCCTATGCCCAAACGGGTGAAATTGAATGTATGGTTGCAGAAATTCTAGAGGTTGGTATAATTCAACCTAGTCAAAGTTCCTTCTTTGCTCCAGTAGTATTGGTGCACAAGAAGGATGGATCATGGCACATGTGTCCGGATTATAGGGAGCTCAACAAGCTCACTATTAAAGATAAATTTCCCATTCCTGTCATTGAAGAATTCTTGGATGAATTGCATGGATCAATTTACTTCACCATGTTGGATCTTCATTCAGGATATCATCAAATCATAATGAAGACTGAAGACATTCCGAAAACAACATTTAGAACTCATGAGGATCATTATGAATTTTTGGTCATGCCTTTTGGCCTTACCAATACACCTTCTACATTTCAAGGTTTGATGAATTCGATTTTCAAACCCTTCCTTAGGAAATTTTTGTTAGTATTTTTTGAGGATATACTAATCTACAGCAAGTCTTGGAAGGATCATGTTGAACATGTTGACAAGGTGCTCAAACTATTGGAGGAGAAACAATTATATGCAGAAAGATCCAAATGTTTCTTTGGAGTATAAGAGGTGGAATATTTGGGTCATATTGTATCTCATGAAGGTGTTCAGGTAGACCCTAGCAAAATTAAAGCCATTAAGGAATGGGAAATCCCCACATCCATAAAGCATCTGCAAGGATTTCTTGGGTTGACAGGGTATTATCGCAAGTTTGTTAAGAATTATGGGAGAATAGTAGCACCTCTAACAACATTATTGAAGAAAGATGCATTTTCATGGACTCCAGAAGAAACAAAGGCCTTCAAACATCTTAAAGAGGCAATCTGCCAAGCACCGGTCTTAGCTACATCAGACTTCAAAAAAACCTTTATTGTAGAATGTGATGCTTGAGGAAATGGAATTGGTGTTGTTTAAATGCAAGATGAAAGAGCCATTACTATCAAAAGTCATCTAATCAATGGAAAGTATTTACACAAATCTATTTATGAGAAGGAAATGTTGGCAATACTACATGCACTTAATAAATGGCAACCCTACCTAATGGGAAGACACTTCAAGGTAAAAACAGATCATGATAGTCTTAAATACTTTTTAGAACAAAGATTATCCTCTGAAGAGTAACAAAAATGGGTCACAAAGATGTTGGGTTATGACTTTGAAATCATCTACAAAAAAGGGAAGAAAGATTTTGTGGCAGATGCACTCTCAAGAAAGGATGAGGATGTGGAAGCATTGTTGTGCGCCATTTATATTATCCAACCAGATTGGATAAATGAAGCAAGGGAGGAATGGAAGAATGTCGAAGAAGTGTGGGCTCTCATTCGAAAGATACAACAAGATCCCAGTACATCTGATACATTTAGCTGGAAAGATGATCCAGTATGGTACAAAGATCGCTTATACCTATGTAAGAATTCCCAACTCAAAAAAAAGATTCTTATGGAATTGCACACTTCACCCTTAGCAGGGCACTCAGGATTTTTAAAAACTTACCACAAGTTTAAGAAGGAATTTTTTTAGGATGGCCTTAAATCAAATATTCAAAATTTTGTGGCTGAATGTTTAGTTTGCCAACAAAATAAAGTTGAAAATACCCCAGGTCTATTACAACCTTTATCCATTCCAAGCCAACATTGGGCGGAGGTTTCAATTGATTTTATCACAGGTTTACCCAAGTACGAAGGAAAGAGTGTGATCATGGTGGTAGTTAAGAGACTTACCAACTATGAACACTTTTGTGAATTATCACATCCATTTAAAGTCAATGCAGTTTCCACTGCATTTATGGAAACAATTCAAAATCTACATGGAAACCCAAATATTATTGTAAGTGGCAGAGATCCCATTTTCACTCGAAATTCTTGGACATAATTATTTTCTTGTCTCGGTACTGAGTTAGCTCGTAGCTAATCTTATCATCCTCAATCTGATTGGCAAACTGAGATAGTAAACAAATTTTGGAAGGATATGTTCGTTGATTTGTATCTGATAAACAGATGAAATGGGTCAAATGGTTGCCTATGGTTGAATGGTGGTATAACACTTCCTTCCATATTGCAGCAAAAATGACCCCATTTATGGCACTTTATGGATATCATCCACCGTCCATCACATCATATTTAAGAGAAAATTCTAAGGTTCAAGAAGTGGAACATCACATCGAGCATCAACAACAAGTTCTCCAACTCTTAATGGATAACCCCATGTTGGTGCAGAATATAATGAAACAACAGGCAGATCAACATCACAACAAAAGAAGTTTTGATGTAGGCGATTGGGTATTGCTACAGCTACAACCATATAAATCAATATCCCTCAAGAAACCTAAGAAGGATAATAAATTATCACCAAAGTATTATGGTCTGTACAAGGTGTTGCAAAAGATTGGTACTATGGCATACAAATTGGAGGTTCCTGCAGCATCCCGAGTGCACCCAATTTTCCATGTTTCATGTTTAAAGAAGGTTATAGGAGACAAGCTCCTAGTTCAAACAATATTACAAAACTTGACGAGGAAGGAAAAATCATATTGGAACCGAAAGAAGTCACAGAAACAAGAAATCGACAGCTATGAAATTGATCATTTTCGAAGTATCTCATCAAGTGGAAGAACTTATCCGTTGAATATTCCACATGGGAGGATGAGAATTTTATACAGAGGCATCCAGAACTACTCAAGCATTGAGTACAACACTTTTCGGGAGGAGAGGGGCATGTTAGGCCCCTATAATACTAGTGATTCCCCCATTACTATTTTCATTGTATCCCTTATTGTTATTATTGTGCCCTTATTGTCCCCATATTGTTATTAGTATGCCCATAGAAACCCACTATTTTATTTTTGTGCCCCTATGTTATTACTATTTTTTCGGCTTGATTATATTGTGACCCCTTAGACTCCTATATATAGAAGGGAGGTTCAGTCATTTGTAACATCAATGAATTGTTCTTTTGTGTAATGTAAAGGAGGTTTTCCCCTTGAAGAGGCTTAATTCTAAGGTGTTGATCTCTCTTTTCTATATTTTTGTCAGCTGGTTTCCTAATAGATGAATTCCTTTGTTGTTTCTCTTACGACATTCCCAACGGCTCTTAATTGCAATCGACCTTTTATCCATATCGAAACTTTTGAAAGGTTCACCACTTGGAAGTTCTGATGTGTGATCACCGATAGGCCTATAAACCAATGTGTCAATCTCCTCTAATATACGATCTTCAACATTATAATGTATCAATCTCTGATCTTCTGATCTATTGATATGACCGACTACCTTTGCTCTAATCACCAATATTATGATTCACTGATATACAATTGCCAATATGGCCAGCCTTTGATCTTCCAATCTCCAATATGGCCAACGTGATGAGTCCAATTGCGATCATCAATATCACTAAGACTTTTACCTGTGATTTCCGATATGCCTAGATCATGGATCTGTGGTATGTCATATTCATCCTTGCCTAAGGCTTTAAAACCATGAACTTCAGTAGGCCATAAATTTTGAACCGGTAGTTCATTTTGGGACTTTTATGTATCGTTGGAAATCTATTCTAGAGAAATTTCCAATGGAGGGGGTCCAATTAGTCTTTGAGTCCATATGCTACCTCAATGAGGTCTCCAAACTATCTTCACAGCTGGAATTACAACCACCAAGGGGATCCTTTGCATAAGCTTGCAGCTAGGATGGAGATCCTTCTAGACACCTTGTCATTATGCTGACCCTTGTTTGACATCAATGCCAACACTTACACAACCACCTATATACCATCAAATGTCCAACAATATCCCCCTTTAGCATTGATGGAAATACCATAAGCTCCTGTCACACTTGGCATGATATTCTCATGCTAATCTTCTGCCCATTTGACATTAGTGAAAAATAATACTTCATAAGCACTCCCCCTTAACCATTGTAGTCTACTCTCCCATGAATTCCACATGTTGAGTAGCTACCACCACCTTCCAAAATTAATTCATTTAGATGGAGGAGTCACAACTCCTATCTGCTACTTGAGATACTCAAATGGTTCCCTTTCTGGTGGCTTGGTAAAGATATCTACTAGTTTCTCGTTAGTAGGTACATATACAAGTTTGAGAATGTTGGTGGCAACCTGTTCCCTAAAGAAGTGATACTTGATAGGAATATTCTTAATATTTGAATGCATGACTGGATTTTTAGAGATGCTTATCGTACTTGTGTTGTCACACATTATTCGAATGGGATTAGACAACTCTACCTACATATCTTTCAAGTTTTGCTTCATCCATTGAATCAAAGTATAACAGGTAGCAACAAAAATGTACTATGCTTCGACAGTTGACAGAGAGATAAAGCCTTGTTTCTTACTGACTCACGATGTCCACCATTCACCTAGAAAGAAAGTTGCACTAGAAGTAATCTTCCTGTCATCAAGACTTCCTTCCAAATCTACATCTATTTACTCGCCAAATGGAAGTCTTCACTCTTAGCATACCACAGTCCATACTCTGTTGTACCTTGAATATATTTGAAGATATTTTTGACAACAACAACATGACATTCTCATGGGAAATCCTAAAATATTTGCACAATCCCCACTGCTTGCATGATTTCCAGCCTTAAATATGTCAGATATAGTAAGATTCTTATCATTGACCTGTATTTTGTTTGATGTACCAACGATGTTGCATCTTCTTTATGCAGTTTACAACCTGTAGTCATGGGTGTGCCGACAGGTTTGTAATCTTCCTTTCCAAATTTCTTTAGAGTTTCCTTGAGATATTTGGATTCGGATATAAAACTCCTTATGGAGACTGAGTATTTTGCAGACCCAAGAAGAAGGACAATTCTCTAATCATGGACATTTCAAACTATGTTTTTATACAATTTGCAAATCAATTTCCCAATTGTTCCACATCGCTATCAAATATTATATCATCCACATACACAACCACTATCAGTAGGTTTTCATCTTTAGATTTTACATAAATATTACTATCAATTGTGCCATTCTTGAACCCTTGTTGCTAAAGATACCTATCCATCCTTTCATACCAAGATCTAGGGGCTTGTTTCAAACCATTCCAGGGCCTTCTTTAGTTTACATATGAGACCTTCATTGGAGGAGAGCAGAAATCCTTCTGGTTGCTCAATGTAAACCTATTATTCTAAATCTCTATTGAGAAAGGCAGACTTCTGGTCCATCTAATATACCTTGATATTCTTATGGATGGAAAGAGCAAGTACGATTATTATAGCTTCTACTCAAGCTACTGGTGCAAAGGTTTCTTTGAGATCTACCCATACTATTTTGGAATACCCTTTGCGGACCAATAGATATTTGTTCCTGATAAATTGACCTTGTTCATTCAGTTTGTTCTTGAAAACCTACTTGATTCCAATAAGATTTTTCTCTTTCAGGCTTGGAACAGGCTCCCATGTTTGATCCTTTTCAATCTAGTCCAATTGTTCATTCATGGATTTCACCCTGCACTTATCTTCACTTACTTAGCAGAGGTTCTTGGGTTCTATCTATGATAGTAAAGCCAAATTTGCAGGACTTTTACTACCCACAAGTTTCCTTTTTGTCTGGAAACCTTGTCTTTGATCTCCAAGAATCTAGCTCTCAGGATGTTCCTTCTATACATTCCTAGAGAGTGTCTTTCACATTGAAGATGTGCGTGCTTTCTCACCTTCATTGTCTGAATCTATTTCATTTAGGTCGATGACCATCAAATATGGAGTTTCTTCATCATCTGAGTTCAAAATTACTTTCAAAGGATTCAAGTTTGGACCTACTTCATCAACTAGTACATTGATGCAATCCTCTATATTCCTTGTCTTCTTATTGTAACACTTGTATCTTGTGCTTCGAATGCAATATTTGAGCAATATTCCTTCATCAACGTGTGAGTCAAACTTCCCAAGGTTCTTTTCATTCCTTTTAATGAAGCACTGGCTGCCAAACAACTTGAGGTTTTTAACTGATGTAGGTCTTCCATTCCATAACTCATAGGGATTTTTATCACTGTCAGGCTTGAGTTGAGTTCCGTTTGAGAGATATATTGTCATGTGAGTTACTTCTCCCCAGAAGTTGTGAGACACTCCTGCTTCATCTAACATCTCTTTGGCCATTTTCTGGATTGTTTTGTTCTTCCTCTTTACTACTCCATTTTCTTGAGGATTTCTAGCCACTGAGTACTGCCTCCTAATGTCGTGCTATTCACAGAATTCCTCAAATGCTTTTGAGGTGAACTCTCCCCTTCTGTCCAATCCTAAGCATTTTATCTCCAAATCTCTCTCATTTTCTACCTAAGCTTTAAACTTTCTAAAATACATAAATTCTTTTGACTTTTATTTTAAGAGCACAATCCAAGTAGCCCTGGTGAAATCATCAATGAGAAATAGGAAATAATTCTCTCCTTTTGAGGTTTTTTCTCTAGTTAGTCCACATATATCTATGTGAATAAGATCCAGAGGTCTGGATGAGGAGAACTTTTTCAATTCAAAATGAGTCCTAGTCTCCTTGCCAAACGGACATGACTTGCAGATTGAGTTATCAGACTTTTATAATCTAGGTAATCCTTTCACTGCTCCTATCTTGCTTTACTTTATCAAGCTATGAAAATTCATATGCCCAAGACTCTTCAGTCATGCTTCACTCGTTTTTCTCAAATAACAACTGACCCTTAAATATTCAAACACATATACGTTATTCTGGGTCTTGATTTCTTTTCCCACTAGTTTTACATCCTTTATGTTGCGGATCTCACAATCTTTAGATTGAGAGGTCACATCATAGACATGGTCACACATCTCGCTAACACTGAGCAGATTTTGCTTGAGGCCTTCCACATACAACACATTTTGTTCTTCTATCTTTTGATCAAGGTTGACGACTCCTTTTCTCTTGATTCTTGCTGGAGAATTGTTTCGAAAAGTGACATTGCTTCCTCTCTGTTTTTCTTTCAGTGATATAAATTTTATTTTGTCTCAATTCATATGTTTGTAAAAACCACTATCCACATACCATTTTTTTTCTTGATTGTGAATTGATAAGGTGAGTCCACATTGCATGCTCTTTTTGGTCTTTAGTTTCCAGCTTCCTTTATCCTTTTGGATAGGTGTTTTTCTATCATTTTGGGACATAGACAGGTATTCAAACTTGCTTCTACACTCATTGGATTTGTGCCCAAAAATATTATATTTGAAGCATTCTACTTCACTTAGCAAGTGAGAGAAGACATTCTGATTTATGAGAGAAACTTTTTGAGACCTGGAAATATGATACCTATTACATCTGGGATTTTCATCTATTTCTACTTTGATCCTTCTACAATCAATGGCTTTATGTCCAAATAGATGACACTTATAATAGTGACCATAAAACAAATATGCACGTCTATTATTGGAAGCATTAAGAGATTGTGCAGAAAAATACATTGGTCATTTGGTTGATTGGTTCATTCCCTGTTGATCAAGGTGGATATTGGTGGCCACCCACCTATTCCACTTGGACCCCCACCATGGTTTCTTTTAGTTTTTATGTTTCCTTAAATGTAGCATTGTTTACTATCTTTTGTATTTTTTCAGGTCCAAAACTTTCGGAACCGTTTTGAGGCACTAAACAATGTTTTTTTTGGAAAATCATCGACTGAGAATATGAATTCGCTACCATCAATTGTAGTCCTTGGATAGATCTTTCTAACTAGGTATCATCTGTGTCAAACATAGATCATATGCCAAAGTTACAATCCCAGGAAGTTGATGTACCAATTTACCCCAAAGGGGCCCATAGTTTTATGTTTCATCTCCTAGGGTTAGGCTTTTGGATGTTTGGGGGTTTCCATTGTTTCTCAATAATAAATAGGCCTTCAAGCCTCATCTTAACACAATTCAGAGACCTATAGCTTCCACATCTCTTCTCATAGATAAGCTACCATCACCTAAGCTAGTTTATTTCCATTTTGTATGTAAGCATATTTCAGTCGTTTGATATTCATGAAATGAAGTTTTATTTCTGCTACACCTTTGTGTTTATGGTTATATCTGTAATTTGTTGCATTCCTATTTAGATTCAGATTAGTGGTATCAAAGTGGTCTACTCTTTCTCTATCCTTATTTTCATGTCCACAACAATGTTGAGGTATAAGGAGTTAGGGCTTGATCTGGTTGAACCTTTGCAAGATCAACCTCACAAACCCCGACAGCTGCCCATGGGGGAAGAAAAAAAAGATGAGAGAGTAGGAGATCTTATCAAAATATTGCTCGAGGAGGCCTTCAAGAAACAAAGGAACATGATGATGGATGACTTTTCCCAAATCCTTTAACGATTGCCCACCAGCGGCGCATCCACATCCAACAACCACTCTGGAGGCCCCACTCCTTTTAAGGTACAAGTAAACTTTGACACTCCCATATTTGAGGGCCAAATAGAAGCAGACGCCATAGATAAATGGTTAAATATGCTAGAAGGACATTTTTCTATTCATGATTTTTCCAACCAGGAAAAGATTACTTTTTCTCTTCTTAAAGTCAGCCCCCACGTCAAAGACTCGTGAGAAACCTACTGTGAGTAGAAGGTTGAGATTACACCCTCACTGTTTTCAGCGCACCCACTTGGAATTTGTTCCAGGAGGCCATCAAGGAGTAGTAATGTCCTATCGGGAGCTATGAGGATAATACATAAAGTGGAACACTTTGCGACATGGAATTTACCAAGACATGTCGGAGTTTACCAATGTTTTTCATACCCTTCGCACGAAGCTGGGTATTAAGGTTCTGAGAAACATTTGGTACTCAAGTACCATGGATGCCTACATAGGTACATCTAGTATGAGATGGAATTACTGGACATATCCTTGCTTGGCACGATGTACTCATATGCCATCAAGTTCGAGAAGAGGCTTAAACAAAAAAAGTGATACTTTGGATCTGTGAATCCAAAGCAAGAGAAAGGTGCCCTCAAACCGCAGAATAGAGGACAAAGCCAAGTTGGGGCAGCCCAGGACAAAATGTGAAAGCTACAAGCAAAGAAAAACATAGCGAAGCCGAAGAAGGACACGAGAAAGTGGTGTGAGTTCCATAAGAGCTCCACTCACGGCACAAGTGATTGCTGCGACAAGCAGTCACCAGTGGCCAAGCTGAGGGCTTCTAAATCAGATGCAAGTTCTGACTCTCAGTTAGAACCCGACAAGGGAATTAAAAAGGGAAGAATATTATCATTGCGGAGTACCACCATTTCCACCATGAAGCTCCTGAAGGAGGATATTGAAGATTTAGTGGAGGAGTAGCACCTCTTCCACTCCTAGATGTGGGTAAAGGGTTCCCCGCTATAGTTCATTGTCGATAGCGGGATCCAAAACAACCTCATTTTAGTATAGGTTATGAGGCAGTTGGGATTACCGACCATAAAAAACTGACAACCGTACACCATCGGGTGGCTTTACCATCGATGGGATCTTCACGTCAGACAGTAGTGTCGTCTTCCATACAACATCAAGCCCTTCACGGATGAGGTATTATGTGACATTGCGGCTCTTGATGTTTGTGATTTATTAATAGGCCAACCATACTTGTGGAAGTGAGATTATCTGTATGAGTCAAGGCCTCGCACTGTTATTGTCACCTTGGGAAATAATTTGTACAAGATACCGGAGGTAGCACCGCCTACGACCATCTTTTTGGTTACTTCAAAAAAATGCAGTAAGCTCATTTCCAAAACCAGGAACTTTTTTTTCCTGATGATACACCCTTAGGAAAAGAAGAAGAAGGTGGACATGACCTCCAGATAGGGCCCCTCCGCATGACAAAAAGAGATGGAAAAAGTCATGGAGGAGTACGAGGACATCTTCACCTCCCCTGCAGGGGTGCCTCTGCACTATCAGGTCAAGCATTCCATTGATCTGACCCTAGTTGTGTCATTTCCCAATGGACCAATCTATCGGTGCTCTATTCTGGAGAACAATGAAATCAAGAGGTAGATTTAGGAGATGGTGCAGAAAGGTCACATCTAGCCAAGTTCATCACCCTATGGGAGACCGATATTGTTATTACAGAAGAAGGATGGGACTTAGAGACTATGTATTGAGTATCGGTCGTTGAACAAGATCACTATCGGGAATAGGTACTCGATCATATATATTAATGACCTTCTAGACCAACTCAATGGGGCAAGATATTTTAGCATGATTGACTTGAAGTTTCAATATCAGCCCGAGTTGGGAAGAGAACCTCCACCACATCCGACAAGTTCTCCAAACAGCGCAGCAGCACAACTTGGGTGCCAATTTGGAGAAATGCACCTTTGGCATGACCTAGGTTTAGTATCTGGGATACATTATTGATGAACAAGAGGGGGTGCATGTGGATCAAGCCAAGATCCAAGTCATTTGAGATCGGCCAACCCCACCCACTCTAACAGAGCTCCACATCTTTTTGGGTCTTTCCAATTTCTACTGCAGGTTCGTGTTGTGGTTCTCTCATATCACTTGGCCCTTGAGTCAACTCACCAAGGGAGGAGTGAAATCAAAATTATTTTGGTTTGAATCTCAACAAAAGGTGTTCAGAGAGTTGAAAGAATGCCTCTGGTCTGCACGAGTGTTCACATTACTAGACTTGCAACAACCATTTGATATTGAGACAAATGCCTCTAACTATGCCATTGGGGTAGTCCTTACTCAACAGGGGAACCCAGTGGCATAGGAAAGTCATACACATTTAGACACAGTTCGGAAGTATGCCACATATGCCAAAGAGATTTATTCCATTGTTCAGGCTTGATGACAATGGAAGATTTAAATTTTGGGGAAGGAAACGGTCATCCACATAGATCTCCGACCCCTACAGTTCATATAGACTCAAGGCAAGTTGTAGAATGATCGCCATTAGAATCATTCACATACCCACAAATATTCTATTTGAATATAAAACACAAGGGTAGCACCAATAATTTTGCAAACTACCTCAGCCGACCATTGATCATGGGGTTAACCACCGTGCTCAACTCTTGTGGGAATGTGACTTCTGATTGGCCACTTCTCTACAAAAGCGACCCATAATTTTGTCACACATAATAGACTCTCTTGGAGGCTCAGTAAGTTCCAAATTTTCACCTCCAAGATGCATTATTATGCCACCTCGGACACCTTTATGTTCCTTCAAGTGAGCGTGTGAAGATGATTTAGGGAGCGCACTACAGTTGGGTCGCTAATCATTTCAGGGTCGAGAAAATAGTGGCAGTACTACAGAAGCATTTCTATTGGCTGAATCTTTGATAGGATGTTGGGAAGTACATTGGATCCTGCACTGCCTATGTCATTTCCAAACTGATCATCAAGAAGCAAGGCCTCTATACTTTGTTGCCTACCCCTGGTTGACCTTGGGAATCCATCTCCATGGATTACATGTTGGGCCTTCCTTCTACTAAGCATGACAATGACTGTGTTTTTGTGGTCATTGACAGATTCTTGAAGATGGCCATTATGGCAGCCTGCAATAACAATATCACAATATAAGGTACTGCTAAAATATTATTTGAACGAGTGTGGCTAGACTTTGGGATCCGATAATATATCATCTCAGATCGGGACAACAGGTTCCTTAGTACATTTTGGTCCAGTCTCTGCTTGATGTTGGACACCAAGCTCACTAAGTCCATAACTTTCCATCCCTAAAATGATGGCTAGGCAGAGGTCATCAATAGGATGATCGTACACATTCTACGGATGTACAACTCAAAGCATCCATGCATATGGGATGAGAGCCTCCCCTATGTCCAGCAAAGCTATAACCATGCTCTCCATAGCTCGACTAGCCACAACCCTTTTCATGTGGGCTTGGGATTCCAGCCAATACATCCCATTGATGTGGCCATACCATTTGCAGCTACTTAGGAAAATTCAACTCATGTCCAGTCTGAAGCTAACAAGGAAAATACCTTCATTAAGAACATTCAACACATTTTCCAATAAGGCCATGACATATTGGATAGAGCCAATGCTATGTACAAGTAGCGGCATCATCATCATCAGATGCCATACAAGTTCTAGGTGGACAACAAAGTTTGGCTACATTTTCATGAGTGCCTCACTAAGCCCGAGCACAAACTTTTCCCACTCTGATATGGGTCATACACCATGATGAAGGTATTAGGGGAAAATTCTTTCGAGTTCATTATTCCACCATTCCTTGGTCTGCACCCAGTGTTCAATGTGGACCGCCTTCGACTCTACTTTCCACCATTATTGGACACATCCAACATTGCATAACAACTCAAATCAACAAAGTTAAACCTAGACTACATGGAACAAGCCACAACTAATCGGATTATGTACACACAAATCAAGAACACCGGATAGAAAAGGATCCAACCATATCGAGTTCTCAAAGCAGACCAACTCCTTTACTAGTGAAAGTGGCTCACCAGTGACAAAGCTCAGCAGAAGTTTCCTCATCTCATGGAGGAACTAAACACAATGGGGAGAATTTCTTCCTAAGCTTCGAGGAATGGTCTAGCTGGATATTGGTGGCCACCCGCCTATTCCTAAATTGTAGCAGAGTTTACCATTTTTGGTAGTTTTTCAAGTCTTGAACTTTCGGAGCCGTTTTGAGGCCCTAAACGATGGTTTTTTAGAAAATCATTTATGGGATTTATGAGTTCTCAAATCAATATTTGCTTTCAACAGTTGTATTTCTCGGATAGATCCTTCTAAGGAGCTATTGTGTGCATAAAACAAAGATCATATTCCAAAGTTATGACCCCGGGAAGTTGATGTACCAATTTACCCCAACGAGGCACATACTTTCGCCTTTCATCTCATAGGGTTAGGTTTTTGAATGCTTGGGGTTTTCCATTATTTCTCAATAATAAATATTCCTTATAGCCTCATTTCAACATGGTTCAGAGGCATGTAGCTACCACATCTCTTCTTAGAGATAAGCTACCATCACCCGAGCTAGTTTATTTCCATTCAATATGTAAGCATATTTAAGTTCTTTGATATTAAGTAATTGAAGTTTTATTTCTGTTGCATCTCTGTGTTTATGGTTATATCTTTAATTTGTTGTGTTTGTCTTCAAATTCAGATCACTCATTGATAATTTCCTCTTTCCACAAATTATTTTTTGTCTCCATTATCTCCTTCATGATACCTCTTCTTATGGTTTTGTGATTCTTCAAATCCTGTGGACCTGAAGTTTATCTTCCCAATACAAGATTCTTGTGTCTTAGAGTATCCCAGTACGGTTCTGATTCCTGAGGGGTTTTGACAATTCGGGATCTAATTTAGTTTTCTTGTCCCCTCAAAAATTTTATCTTTTAGACCCTTCTCGGTCTTTTTTTTCTCAAGATTGGTTCTTAGAGAGACAACCTTTGCTTCAAGACATTGACAATTTTCTTCCCATTCTTGAATCAAATCTTGAAGCAGCTCTTCCTTTCATTTGGCCTCCTCCATCTCTACTTTCAAAGACAACATATCATCTTTACATATTTATGAGGTCATTTCCCTTTTTAACTTGAACAACTCTTGTTTCATCTGCTTGTTCTCCTCTTCGAGTCTCTCACGGTTTCCTTCTTCTCCTTTCAGCAGAAGGGCTAGACTATCCTTTCTCTTGATAGCTTCTTCAAGCTTTAATTTTTTATAGGAAAATTACTCACTATCAAAGATACATTTCTTCCTTTGCATGTTGTAACTACTCCTTCAACTGCTTATTTTCCTTCCTTCCTTTCTTCAACTCTTCAAGGTCTACTACTCCTTCTTCTTCTTCCCCTTCAGAGTCCACAATACCCTTTTTTTTGGAGTCTATTTCAAAGGCCATAAGAAAATAATTATTTGACTCATTTTTCGATGAGTCTTCATAGTCTGATTTTCGTGCTAAGCTACCCTCTTTTGAGTAGAACCCCTTCTTCTTGTAGTTCTTTTTTATTCTAATGTGTCTGAGACTTGTTTCCAAATTTCAAATCCTATTCCCTTTCAGCCTTTTCTTTATATGCGAATTTGGAAGATAAATTTCCAAATCTTCCACATTCAAAACACTTATGCTTCATTTTTCTGGCTAGTTGAGCCAACTCTTGATCAGATTCACTTTCAGAGTACTCTTGATGAAATTTTTTCTCCTTTCTCTTTCTGGATACTTTGAACACCTCTTCCTTTGGCTCATATTTTTTGATTCGTACTTTCATCTCATACGTTGTGAGAGTACCATGTAGTTGACCCATCTTGAGATCCTTTAATTTAGCCATCTCCTCAATAGCTGAGGTTTTGGCATTAAATCTCATGGGAAGAGATCTTAATATTTTATGAAAAATCATCTCTTCCTTGACTTCTTCACTAAGTCCTCTAATCATATTAACCACTTCATCAACTTTGAGGAAGTACTCTCCTAGGGTTTCATTTTCATTCATTCTAAGGCTTTCAAACCTCATTTTGAAAGTCTGAAGTTTCTCTTGCTTGACTATGCCATATCCTTCTTAACACCAGTTAAGCTTTACCCACACTTAATTAGCAAACTTAAAATGCATAAAGTTTACAAGTTCTGATTGACTAAGACCAGCGAGAATGGTATGCTTGGCCTTACGATTGCTCAGATATAATTTTTTTCCATCTGCATCAGTGGGAGGAATATCAGGGACATTATAGTTTACTAGTACTGAATTCGAAACATCTACTCCCAGGGAAATAAAATATACTTCCATTCTCACTTTCCAAAAAGCATAGTTGGTCCCATCAAATATTGGTACTCTACTTGAGTAAACTTGTTAACTCCCTTTCCTATTCATAATTCCTTATAGATCTACCTTCCAGTGTTTAAAATGTTACTAAAGGAACCTATGACTCTGATACCAATTGTTGGAATAATGAATTGTTGAGATGGGAGGTGAATATGTAATTGAGAAACTTTGTTTATTTTTCTTATGATGTTTACAGTCCCTTCTTTTGTTTTTTGGCTTGAGAGAATTCATTCATAAAACAATGAACCAATAATATTTCAGGCACACATTCAAATGCCAATCACATGAGCAACACACATTTGACACAATGTTTTTCACGTGGAAACCTAGAGGGAAAAAACCACCAATTTATTGTTTGTTTTATGATGCAAGTTAAGCACATACTTAATTACATCTATTTATTTGTGATAACCCACTCATAGGGGGCATGGACCTGCATTTTTTAGCAAGCACAAACTTTCCAAGAGCCACCAATCTCTTTAGTATGCAAGATACAACCTCCCCTTTCCATTGTTATACTATTTCATACAATTTTCAAACTGAAAATAAACGCATACAATCATACAAGTAAAATACCAATAAAATGTTGTATGCAAATTCAACTTCCGCACTCTTCTTTCTATCCTCACTTGTAGCAGATCTCCTCTTGCTTCTCACAGCAACACTTCCTCTGTGCTCTCCCTTCACTGTCAAGGGCTCTTCACTGATTGCACCTCATCACTACCCTTGTAACTCTCCACACAGTTCTCAACCTGCTCTCGTCGTTGTGTTAGATTGTGTATTCTTAGGTGCCTTAGCCTCTTTGATTCGATGCAAACACTCCCAATAGTTCTCTCTTTTCCATATGATCTCTTCCCCCCCTGAGCTCAATATAAATCCTTTGTTTTTTCCTATGCTGCACTTAGCGCGATGTACTCTCTGTCTCCATCCACACTGCTCAAGAGTGTACTCTCGGCATGGAATTCCATTCTTTTGTTGCATTACTCTTTACCAAATTTGTCACAGCATTAATTCATAAGAATTGGTTTTGTTCACTTCACCATCTCATTGTGTGACTCTCCATGCTGAGGATTTATTTTTACTCCAATTTCACATTCCATCGAGACTCCCCATGCCTATTCATCACTCACAGAGCTTTACTGTACCTCCGCATGGTGTTGAGGCAAATTAATTACCTATCATTTAATTGTCAACCCAGGGGTTTCATAAAACTTGTGAAGCATGCGTGCACTATATATGCTAGAAATTAACTTTCAATTTATATCAATATAACTACAAAACCAAATAATGAAAAACTAAATTCACCTATTCTAATTCAACACTCAAATCAAAAGAAATTATAGGACAATTATAGTACAGCGCACGAATTTGAAATATTAATCTTTCAATCATGCATGAACTAAAAAGCACACCACTTTTTCAGAAATGAAAGAAAAAACAATCATTCTTAACCTCTCACACAGGAAAAGATAAGAAAGAAAATAAAAAAAAAATTCTCTTAACTTCTAAGTAGAAGGAAAATGAAAACAATCACTCTTAATCTCTCACACAAAGAAATATATGAAAGGAAATAAAAACAAATGCTCTTAACTTCTAGGTAGAAAGAAAATAAAGACAATCACTCTTATCCTCTCACACAGGAAAAGATATGAAAGAAATAAATATTAATCTATGAAAGTAATAAATCTTAATCTATGAAAAACAATAAACCTCACACATTGTAGGTGGACAATCCAAAATCATGAGAGATGGCAAGTTGAGAGGCTCCAAATGCAAGCATAACCAAATCAAGGTGAACATCCCTCACGAGCATGGTGCCAAATCCAAATTCTATATTCAAAACACGATCATTTCCCCAACTTTACACATGCCTTTCAAAGGAGAAGGTTCTCCTATTTATACAAAAGTATAAGAAACTACCTCATTAATGGAGGTCCATTATTCTCTCCCTAGATCCCTAAAAAATCTCATAGAGTTACAACTCAAATAGGTAATGATGAGACACATATCCTCTTTGACCTTTATCCAAATCTTCTTCCATATCTTGAAGATAATTCGAATTTGAGTATTGGATACCACATAAGGGTGCCTTGGAAGCTTTCAAATGGCCTACACATGTCATGAAACTCAAGCTACTTTTAAGTATTAGAAAATATATGTCATTTTTCTAATTTTTAACCATTTAATTCACTTATAATACTAGAAATCATTAGCTGTTGGAAAACATAAAGGTAACCAATATAATTATGAAAATGGAGGCTAATGAAAGATTATATGGCTATGGAGTTGCAACATGTGAGTGAAATGGTGGCGATAAAGGTGAAAGTGGATGATAATTCGAATACATTTTGAAGGCTCTACATACCCCCTAACTGACGTTATTGCATGTCCTCATGCAATCTGCAATTTTTAATCATGATTTTCTTTTGAATGAGCTTGGCTTATATCATATGTCCTTAAACTTTGCATTTGACAATTTCATTTCTTTTCGCAAAGTACTCCTTGTCATACATTGAATTGCAACATGTTGGTTGGTTCTTGTGTGACAACCAAATCTTAATTGGTATTGGTTCTTGTTTTTCAATACCTTTTTTCTTTTTGTTGCCGCGAGATTCATTGAACATATTTAAGAATGCATCTTTAAATCAACCATATAATATGTGTGTCATTTAAGAATTTATTTCCAAATCACATAACTTTTCAACCATAATGCAATCATAATTGATTAGGACAAGTATGTTAGGATGAAATGAAGTGAAATGGAATAAAGTGATATGGATGTGATAATAAATGGATGTCCCTACCCCACAAACTAAAGGTGTTTACAATTTTTTTTCAAATGAGAAGGGAAATATGGTGAAGTATTTTCCAAAAATTGTAACTTCAGTATTAAAGGAAAAATCTAAAAAATAACGTACCTTTACTTACCTAGGAAGTGGAAAAACTGTGCATATGTAGAGATGTTGTAGTTGTTGCTGGATCATGGAATCGAATGTAGAATTTCATCTGCTTCTTGGTTGCATAAATGGTGGATGAGGTGGTGAAAGTGGATTCTTTATACTGCTAAATCTATTGTATCTGCTGCAAAATGTTGAAATGATATAGTCTTCACCTGCTACAAAACCCGATGGTAAAATTCTAGTCATGCGAATAAATTTGTTGTTATCGAGCATGAAAGGAAGTCATTGGATTATTGGGCATTGATGAATGTCATTAACCAATGTGAGGAAAACTTTCCATTAATGTCAATGAGTGCCAAGGTAGCTAAGTACATCTTGCAAAGTGCGAATAGGTGAGATGATGTCGAGCCACTTGCAAGATCTAACCATCAAGGGATATTGATGTATTCCCATGATTGTCAATGAGAGAACTTGTCATTGATGCTTACAAGCCTCAAGGTACTAATAAAGACTCTAGCCCTGAACCTAGATAATGTTCTGATGTCGATAGGCCAAAACTTGTTATAAGGGAGCCCTTAATGAATCCTCCATCATCTGACGTGAATACGAAATGATGATTTTGGAAGGGCTATGAATAAAAAATTTTGCAGTGGATCAAGGTTTATTTAATGGAAAGGAAAATGACAAGGGGGTAAGCAAGCGAACAGAAATAAAAAGGACAAATCAACATGTAAGTGAGTTGAATATCTCTATGAATGGAAATTATGAAAAATGTGAATGGAAAATGTAAATGGAAAATGTGAAGGAAACATGTGACTCTTTGCAAGGAAAATGGTGATGACGATGCTTAGCAAAAATGCTTGGATAGCTTGTGAGTTTGGAGAGGGAAAATGATGGCATTTATGGATGATAGAAATGGATTCAATTGGTTTATGTTTCTTGAAATTGTTCATAGAAAACAAATCATGCATAATTGGCTTCCTTCAATTCTTCGATTGCCTGGAACCTGAAAATAAACATGGCACTAACATTGCAATAAAATGTAAGTGTGTTCAAAGAGAAGTGATCAATTTCTTTTTGATACATACGAAAAATTTGCATAATTGCAGGTGCATGATGTGTCTTTATTTCAAATAGTTAGTCCAATTTCACAATTGTGATAATAAATCCAATTTCTAAAAGAAAACAATTTCCTCAATCAAAAATTCATCAATCGATCTTGCAGATAAAATGCCTTCATAGTTCTTCTTCTTTCCTACATCATGCTTCAAAACATCATCATTAGACAAAACCAATAAATTTTGATCATGATTTTCTGATTAGAATGCATTGTTGACAAATAGATCATTGAGTTGAATACATAGTTGTAGAATTATGGTTCAGCTGTAGAATTGTGGAGTTTCTGTAGCTAAAATCTTCAACATACAGTTAAGTACACACATCTATGAATTTTTATTATGAACAAATAACTAGCCTAATATTCAAATTGATTAATACCTCTTCCAGAAAAATTAGCAAACAGAACATTTTTTTTTTTTTTTTTATTTCTTGCTTTGATAGGTGTGTTTGAGTGGACCATCACAACAATATTTTTCTCAATTTGCTCCATATTTCGCAACAAAATTTTACGACAATTTTTCTCATGTTTTCATGGCAATTTTTTTTTTGTTTTTTGAAAAAAAAAAAAATTAATGAAATATTTACAAAACTAAAAAAAATTAAAATAAATGTACATAGAGAAAAACTAACATGTACAAACTAATATATATATGTAGACAAATAAACATAAAATAAATAAATAAATAAATAAAAAATTTAAATTCATATCAAAAACCTATAACACAAATGTTATATAAAAAACACTTCATTAAAAAAAATAATAATAAAAAAATGGAAGAAAAAAAACAAATATTATACAAAACATATACATGCATTTTAAAAACATAACAAACATTATACATAACATATAACATTAAAAAAAAACACAGCTTAACAAAAAAATAAAATAAAAATAAAATAAAATAAATAAAAATAAACATAACAAACATTTTACATAAAAAAACAACATTATATACAATATAACATACGAAATTTGCCATTATTGAAAAAAAGTTCAATAATGTTTTGGTGAACGAATCACAGATAGAATGATTTGTAGCAGTTGGGCATGATGAAATCATGACGTTCAAAGAAAAAATGAATTTCAGTAGGTTAAAACTTGTTCATAAATCAAGATCTACTTTAAGCAGCCAAGCAATATGAGAAAACGACAAGAAATGTGAGAAAACGGTGATCTAGAGAGGGAAATAAAAACTTGACAACCTTTCAATCGAAAAACCAATCTCCCACTGCCTCTGCAATTGTCCGGGAATGTAATTCTAGAGAAGAGTTTGGTGAGTGCCCTAAAACTTGCAAAGCGGTTTGGCAATGTGCAAAGCATGAATTGGTAAACATGCCTCTAGTCTATTTGTTATTCACCGTTGCTAAGGCATTGATCATATTATCCCTGAATTCTTGCATTATATTCAATCGCCATGGAGCATAGCACGTGATATTCATCCTGCAATTTTGCTAATGATTACCACGATCTGCTCCAATAGGTGGAAATATGCTTCTCATCTGCCATGAATCATATGCTGTGTTTAGAACAAAAAGAGGGGTCTTGATCGAGTGTAAGAGGTATTGTGGGAAAAAACATAGAATTGTAGGATTCATTGTTAATGTGCAAGTAGCTGGCAGATGTTTTAAAGATCCATGAAGTGTGACTATATCATTGAAGTAAGATCTGAAAGAATATCCTCCTGACAAATACCCATTAATGAAGCGGATATACCTCTTGTAAATCACAAAAATCAAATAAGGGCCGCAACTGTTGTCTGTGTATTAATTGCAAATCGTTTTTCTCACGTAATTTTCCAAGTAAGGCTCTAGAGAAACCAAAATATCTCCCAATCGATTACTAGTTTGTGAAAATCGTTCTTATGTTTTATAAAGGACCTCGTTTTGAGAAAAACCCACATTTTAGTTTTTCGAAATACAATTTCATTTGGCTAGAAATTGTGTTTTAAAGCTAACGTTTTTAAGCTGCAACACATTTCCTCTGCTTCAAGTAACTGTTGGGTCTTCCATGTCCACGGCTAAGCATGGATGAGGAGTGCATTAAATCAATACTCACCTCAAAACCAAATTCTATCATGTCATTTTTCCAATGGAACCATCAGAGATTTATGTTTTTATCTTGTTCACAGTGTGGCGAATCCATTAAGTGTGAATTACTAGTCATCCATGAAAGTGAGAAGTGTGAGTTTTCACTGTCAGTTGTCGATCTTGATAAACATCTAATCATCTGTGGGAATAGAACAGAGTATTGTAATCTGTGTGGAAAGTATGTGAGATTGTGTGAAAAGCTAACTCATTGTTTTCAGTTGCATGAAGAAAATTCTAATGACAATGGGGATTCCTTAAGAGAGCGGCACGAAGAAAATAATGACATCTCACCAGTAACAGAATTGTCTCGAAGAGGCCGTAAGATACCTTGCAGCGTCGTTCGCTTTAGCAATCACAGAAATTGCCATAATCATAAGATCATTTGGGTTAAAGACTTACGATACCTGGATTGTGGATAGGGCTTAATTAAAAATCAGTCTATGTCAAGCCCTTCAACACAGAGTTTTTGATGATGGATGTGGAATCAAATCAGGCTTGGCTGCAAAAATGAGTCATTTCTGCAGCTCCTAAAGAAAAAGGAATAAATATGCAGCAATTTGAAGCAAGATTTATATATGAATTTTTTTATTATGATGGATACTAAGCTAACACAATTTTTTTTATAGGTCGCATGAGAGCCTAAATAGTCAATTTCTCAATTCTCTTAAAAAAGAATTGATAATTTTTATTTAAAAATTTGCATTTCCCTTATTCAAAAAATTTGATTTTTTTTTTTTTTAATCAAAACATCAATTTATTGAAAATATTTATGATGTTAATGAAAAAAATGAAAGAAAATAAATAAAAATCTAAATATTTAAAGTTCTAAAAAAAATGCAATTAAGAAAAAAATGCAATCAAGCTTTAAAAAAAATGCAATCAAGCTTGATTTTATTTTTCCTAATTTATCTAGTTGATTTTTTATTTTATTTTTAAGTATATGAATGTTTCCAATGGAGCCATGTATGTAACAAAATTATAGATATACTCATATGCAGGTTTGAAATATATTCCTTGATACGTAACCATGTATGAGAGACCAACTGTCGTGATTCAGATGATGTTAGAAGACACTGAAGAATGGAATATTAGGATCCAATGACTGTTTTGAACCAAGACTCAATATAATATTGTCTTCCTTGGCTTTCTTCTATCATGCGAGCCAAGTCCTCACATATGTGATCTCGATTCATAGAATCTGGTGATAGGCATGCATGAAACTTTTCAGTCTTAGGTTCCAACAATTGTTCTTTATCGATGGGCATCCATGATTCTTGGACCTTATCTTAATCTTCTTCTTCTAGTTTTTGTTCTTCAATGGCAGCTGGTAAATCATTTTGCAATACCTCAACATTGTAAGTGGATTGAGATGTTTTATTCTTAGGGATTCGAAATGGTTGTGCAGGTAATGGGAAAGGTTGAATTGAGATTAACTGAGGGTGAAACTGATGTTGTGGTGGAGGTGAATGGTATGGATAACATTGATATTGGTATTGAGGATAGTGAGGGAAATATTGAGTATATGGTGGATTTCCTCTATAAGGCTCTTCCCAACCCTGTTTCCAAGACTGGTTTTGAGATTGGGATTGAGATGGCCAAGGTTTCCAAAGCAATGGTGTTTGCCAATTATGTTGTACATAACCCTAAAATTGTGCACAAGGATATTGCATCATATTGGGTTGATGAGGCTGCCATGGTCCTCTTGGAGCTTGATTCACTCCATTATCCTTTTGGTAAACTGCCTTTAACCTTGGTAATGATGGGCAATCTTTAGTAGCATGTGATCCTGCACAAATTTTACAAATTTTAATGTTATCAAGTGGACATTCATGCAAAGCAACATTTTCAACCTTTTTCTTTTTTTGCATTCTTAGCATCTCAATTTTTCTATTTAAATTACCAAGAATGTTTAGAAAATTGTTAAGTTCTATTTGACTTACCAATCCCGTTGTCAACTTACTTTCCCTTGTTGTAACTAGATCTTGAGGAGATCTTCCATACTTTTCTTTTCCTCTTGATATGTTCTTGCATAGTTCACAAATCTCTTGAAATGACAATTGATAAACATCTCCTTTTCCCACTAGGTTAAGAAGATCAATCCATTCATCCTTTATAGCATTTAGTAGGAGAGTTTTTAATATGTCTGATCCTAAATTATGCATTTTAGATCTTTTGATATTATAAGTAAATCTCTCCACTAGGTCTTCTAGATTTTCATCCTCTTTTTTATTCATCTTAAAGACTTCATTTCTAAGGTCATGGTGTTTGTAATGATTTTTATATTTTTCCAAAAATACTCTTTTCATATCATCCCATGTCCTTATAGAATTTGTTCCTAAAGTCATGAACCATCTAAGAGCTTTATCCTTCAATGTTGTTGGAAACAAATTTAATTTTTGAATGTGTAATGAGTAGCCATAAGATCTACAAATGATTTCAAATTCAAAAAGAAAAGTTTCTGGGTCTTCTGATCTCATACCTTTGAAGTTAGGAAGTACGGTTGGAGGAATTTTCTTCATTTGAACATGTTGAAGCCCCGAAAATCGGGTCTACAACAAGGGGGATACCCGCCCGGTTCCGACCTTGGTTGGCAGCTCCTTATATGTTTGGTATAGCGGGTCTGACTGGGGATATGGGACCAGTTTCCCAATCTATGAGTGTGTGTGTGTAGAATTTGATGTTCCTGATCTAACAGTTCCTAATTAAGATATTTTAATTTTAACTTCAATCTAATGCTATGCTATTGTATTCTAATAAGCAGCAACATCTAAGTCTATACTAACCCGGGATGTAATTCTTCTATTATGCGATCTAAAAAGATTTCAAATAACAACTGGTAATAAAGATCATTCAGCTATTATGAGACAATAAATCAATAAGGATGAACCACTTCGTATAAAAAGTTAGACGAAACAGTTGTGGAAAACATATCGCATAATGAGCTAGTCATACATTAAGCATAAATAAATAGCTATCACCGTACAAAAGTGCCAAATGATAACTCAGGCATTCATGCAGTAATATATAAACAACTAAAAACTGTATATCACTTTAACACATAAGCAGAAATGGTTAAGAGATAAAAGTACCATTTATAACTAGTCCTAGTCATGAGCTTCAAGCGACAATGATTTATCTCTCCTTGATCTAACATCCACTAAGAGTACATAAATGCAACATCAGTAGCAGATATTAAATGCAAACATCAACAAATCATGTTCCATTCATTCATCAAAACCTCCTCGGAGCGTGCAAAAGTGCATGTTCTGAGGACAAGTTGTTGACAAATTTCTGGACCCTTCTCTAAATGCATGAGAAGGGTTTAAATACTACTAACTAAATCTAAAAATAACTTATTTACAAAAATTCAGGATGCAGTTTAAATGACTGTCCTTTTTCTAAGCAAAAATAAAGCAAAACTATTTCTAAAATTAAATCTAATATCTAACTATTTCTGCATTTGCTCCTTAATGTTGCAAGCATTCAGTATTTGCTTGAGTAGAGTCGGCTGACTGTCTTCCACTTTTAGTTGAGCTAAGCAAACAGAATTGGCAAGAGTTGGCACCATCTTCTCAGCAAAATCGATGATATACTTGAGAGTCATCCACTGACTATGTGGCTTTACCGTGTATGCCCAGTAATAATCCCAGTTCAACTTGGTTAACCCTTTGGATTGCTTCTGCCTTTTCTTTAGCTTTCTGTTTCCAGTTTGTTTTTATCATTGCTTTCTTGCAATTTTCGGGCTTGTAGGTGACTGAGCAATTAGAAGCTTTCCTTCTCGAGCAATTTTCTCAGCGATGCGCGATTAGCACTAGGCGCTAATCGTGCATCGGAAACTGCCTCCGTTCTTTGATCCAGGCTTCTCTGATGCGTTTTTCGCCTTTTGTGCCTCTTTCTCTTATTGGGTATAAGGCTCAAAATTTGTAAAAATAATGATTTCGTGAGCTCTTGACCCTGAGCACTAAACTGTCCATTTCTGATATCAGCATTTTTCAGTACCCATTTAACCATGGCTGTATATGAGAGATCTATAATGGATGGCTCAGCAGAATTCTGTGAATCTGCGGCTCTGTTGCATGTGGTGTCTGTGTATAAGGGCGCCATTTCTCTGTCTTTGGACATTGGAGCCTTACCCTTTTTCCCCATAGTTTCCTGCACATTGCTTTGTGTAACTTTTGTTCTTCGTTCCTGCAGTTCACAAGTGAGGTGAGAGTAATGATAATAAATAATGACAGGAAAGCTTTAAATGCCAAGGATATGCAAAAACACGCCACCTTACGTGAACTGGCTCTTCGGAAAACACAAAACCATATTTTATTAACAACTGGCATGTAACTCATTAATTATCATTAAAGCGCGTAACCGGTTCTTGGTTTATGGAAAAACTTTTTGAATAATGAGCCAGAAAAATCTGTGATGGAATGTTTCTGTGATTTGCATCGCAGTATCACATATCGCTGTATCGCATTACCGCAATATCATCGTGCTGTTTTATCGCAAGGTTGCTTGATCGCAATATCGCAATATCGCGAGATCGCAATATCGCAAGATCGCAGATCGCTTAATCGTTTAATCGTTATGTGTATTTTATGCGATTTTGCGATATGCGATATGCGATATCGCATATCGGCGATTTTAAGGTTTTCCAACGTGAGTGCTCATTAATGCATGCGATGCGATGGAGTTTCACGTCGCAATCTCGCATTTTTTATCATTTTGGCTCATAAGAAGATGCCCTATCATTCTTTGCGCGATGCGATATTTCTTAAGGAGTGACTTTACTTTCTTCATCATGAAACTTAAGCTTTTTAGATTTTTCAAAAGTATTTTCCTAAGTCCATGATGGTAAGTTTTATCCAAAAGGAAATATAAGCACTAATTGATTTTTTTAAATTTTTTGACTAAGGGTCCCCACTTATATAGTGTTATTGCTAATACTAAATAAGGAGGGGGGTTGTTGGTGGCCACAACAATTGGCGTTTCATTTGGGAGAACCAGTTATCTCTGTTTTTCTACTGAATTTTCTAAACTTCCAAAACAGAAGATTTTTCAGAAAGTTAAACTTTATTATGGAAAGATAAAGTACATTATGCTCTAACCTGTCAATGACGTTTTGTTTCAACTATTTTCAACTTTGATTATTTGCTCCCTCAGGCTAGTCCTTGTATTTACATCAGTCATTACTTGGTCTGTAAAGATAAAACAAAGTCTTCTTTGTAAACCAGTTTTAAATATGCTCATTTGTCGTAGGTAGAGCCTCTGCTGCCAGCAGGCGTTTATAGCCTCGACAGGGTTACCTGTTACCTAGCAATGATCCAGTATCCTACTAAAAGCAACCTACAACTCCCGAAGAAGAATCCACATACACACTTATTGCTTTGATTTTATTTTTACTCTTAAAGAACAATTTCATGGTTTGATAGCCAATTTATGACACAGTCATTCACTTGATTTATAACTTTGCTGAACAAGCTAGCTCGTGATGTGACCCCTTGTCTTTTGATTGCAACAATCTTGAGTCATTTCCCTGTTGTGGTGTACAATATTTGGCAAAGTCAGCAAGTTATAATATCTGTGATTATGATAAGCCGGCTCGTGATGAGACCTCTTATGCTTCAATATGAAGTGTATCCTTGGGTTGTTCCTTTGAAAGTTGTGATTTCCTTAGCAGGGAGGAAGTCATTGTTTCCTTAAGATAGCTCTGGACGACAATAGTAGAGTTTTTGGAAATAGCTGTTCTACAGAGAATCTTTATTTTGTTATTGATACCTTTCATTGCACTGACATAAAACAATTTCTTCACTAAAGGTTGTTTTCATCAAACTTTATGAAGTTGAAACTAGTATCATACCTAGGCTAGAGTCTTTAACTGTATCTTTCAATAATAAAGATCAATTTTCCAAAAGATTTGCTATTTATACAAGCGAAAAAATCAAAATCTAAAAGAGAATTGGTGTCTTATTCGTAAATTCCTAATGTAACCACTCACAACTGGTTTTATTATGAAAAGAAAAACAATTACTCTACAAAAATAGAAGAATAATCTTCTATGGAAAATATTTCTTGAGAATTTGTCCGTTAACAGGCAAAGAGTCTCTCTTACCTGCTAAATCCTGTAACACAAACGTTGACGGACCTATGACTTCTACAATTTGAAAAGGACCAAGCCACATTCTTTGAAATTTTGTATGTTTCCATTTCTCTTCATAAGCCTTGTCCCATTTTAAAACTAAGTCTCCCATCTGAAAATCTTTTCTGGTCATTATGTTTGAATCAAAAGAGGATTTTACTAGTGCTTGATGATGAGCATGGGTTTTCTTAGCCTGTTCTCGTTGTTCTTCTAATTTGATTATTTCCATTTGTCTTAGCTGTAAGGAGGAAGTTGGTACTTCATCAACGTATTGAACTAGAGACAAAGAGGGAATTGCTAAATGAGTCGGAAGAACCACTTCTTTCCCATAAACTAAATTAATGGGAGAAGTGCCGATAGAAGCTTTTTGCGTTATTTGGTCTGCCCATAAAGCATATATTAAAGCCTTATGCCAATTTTTATGATTTTGGTCAATTGTTCTTTTGATAATCCTGATTAGGTTTTTATTTGTAGACTCAGCTAACCGATTGCCTTGTGGGTAATAATTGGCCGAATATTTAAGTTTGAATCCTCTTTTAAGTGCAAATTCAGTCATTGCATTTCCAGAAAAGTATGATGCATTATCAAACATTAAAGCGGAAGGCAATCCAAACCTGGTGATTATAAATTGATCTATGAACTCAATGATATTTTCAGCATTAGCCGTCTTGAGTGGAATTGCTTCTACCCACTTAGTAAAATAATCTGTTGCTATAAGGATATATCTATGCTGCTTAGAAGAGTGAGGAACAATCTCACCTATTATTTCCAATCCCCACTGACTGAAAGGTTGCTCATTGTTAACTAGTTGTAGTGGCAAGGATGGCTTCTTTTGTCTTCCAGCAGTAGTTTGGCAGACTTGACATTTCCTCACGTAACTATGCGAGTCTTTAAATAACTTGGGCCAGTAATAGCCTGCGCGCAAGATTTTATGTGCAGTAGCATCTCCAGCATAGTGTTGGCCTTCTGGCCCATCGTGGAGTTCCTGCAAAACTTTTTCTGCTTCAGATTTCTCAAGACATCTAAGGAGAACAGAATCATAATTTATTCTAAAAATAATATCATTTATGAACTGATATTGTTTGGCTTTCAACCTTAGAGCTCTTTTCTTAGTATGATCGAGGTGTGAAGGAGCATACCCATTCTTAAGATAATAAATGATATCAGCGTATAATGATTCTGCATCGTTTAGGCTTACCTCACACATTTGTACCTCTGCAGATGGAATTTCATAAATTTGCGACGCTCCAGCCAGCATTTTGCAAAAGCCTTGACCTTTTACAATTTTTGTTAGTTTAATTTCTATGTCATATTCCTGTAAGGTAGTAACCCAATTGGCCCTTTTCTCACCCACATCCTTCTGTACTAGAAGATTCCTTACTGCTGGAAACGGTACTATAATTTTTGTATGGGTTTTGAGTAAAAAAGGTCTGAAGTATTTGAATGCTTTGAAAATAGCATACGCCTCTTTCTCCACATCTGAATAATTTAATTCAGCACCCTGTAAATTTGAACTAAAAAAAGCAATTGGGGCTTTCGCTTTTTCTTGATTTGCTTGAGTGAGTATCGTAGCATATGACCTATCTGAGGCAAATGTATATAAAATAAAAGGCTCTGAAAAATTCGGAGTTGCTAAAGATGGAGAATTAATAATAGCTTGTTTGATCAGGTTGAATGCTTCGTGTTCATCTTGGCCCCATTTAAAATTTGAGTTCTTTTTAATCATGGCTTGCAAAGGAGACACGATTCGTGAAAAATCTGGAACAAATCTCTTTACAAATTTGATCTGACTAAGGAAAGATTGCATGGATTTTTTGTTGTGAGGTAAGGATATTTCAGAAATCTCTTTGATTCTGTCGAAATCGATGTGAATTCCAGATTTTGACACTATGAATCCTAGAAGTTTCCCTTCACTTAATGCGAAAAAGGATTTTTTCAGGTTAAGTGAAATTCCATACCTTAAACAACGTTGGAAGATTTGTTTTAAATCTCTAAGATGGTCGCTTCGTTTCTTGGAATACACTGTTATATCATCCAAATAAATTACTACAGATTTATTGACTAAACCTTTGAATGCGATGTCCATGGCTCTCTGAAATGTGGCACCAGCATTAATCAAACCAAATGGCATCTTTCGATATGCGTATGTGCCCCATTTAGTTCTGAATGTGGTTTTTAATTGATCATCAGGATGTACCAACACTTGATTGTATCCTGAAAATCCATCCAAGAAAGACATTAATTCTGAGCCCGCCACTGCCTGCAATATCTGTTCCATAGGTGGTAAAGGAAAATTATCTTTTTGGCAGGCCTTGTTAAGGTTTTGAAAGTCAATGCAAATCCTAATATCTCTGTTTTTCTTTCTAACAGGTACCATATTGGAAACCCACTTAGAATGTCTGATGGGAAAGATTATTCTGGCTTTCAATAACTTATTGAGTTCAGTCTTTATCTGATTTTCTAAATTGGGATGGATCTTTCTCAACTTTTGTTGGACAATTTTTTCATTATCAATCATTGGAATAGTATGTTGGATGATGGAAGTGTCGTATGTTTTGAGTTCATCATAGTTCCAAGCAAAAACATTTTTATATTGTCTCAAAAGACGAATATACGCTAATTTTTCTTCAGGGGCTAGGCCGAGACCTAGATTAATGTTTTGTGGTTTGGCATCGGTTCGTAGGTTTACTAATTCGTAATTCAAAGTTGAAATTTGGAGTTTTGAATTGGTAGATCTTTTAAACCGATCTTTCAAATCGTACAGGTCTTCTAACTTGACTACCGACTTAGGTATAGCATTGTTAGTGCTATCTTGTTGCAATTGTCGATCATGTTGGTCTTCGTCAATTATTTGATTGGAGTAGGATCCTTCAGATGTGAGGAAATTTATGATATCAGGATCGTTGTTGAATACTCTCCAATTTGTGATGTTATCAGGAATAGATGGTCTAAAGATTAATTCTATTGAGAATCTATCTGGACTAAAATCTTCTGAAGGAATAAGCTTAGAAGCTACATTAGCTAAAAGGTCTGCACTTGCATTCTGGAGTCTGGGAATTGAAGAAATATTAAATGCTATAAAATGCTCAGCGAGATCTTGAACTAAGGATTGATAATGTTTTAAATGACCTGATAAGAAATGTATAGTATTACGTACCTGTATGACTACAATTTCAGAGTCTCCGAAAACTTGAAGGTACTTGACATCTAACCCGATTGCCTTGTACAACCCTTGGACCAAAGCCTCATATTCTGCTATATTGTTGGTGCAATCAAATTCAAGTCTGCATGTTAGCATAATTTTATCTCCTTCTGGACTCATTAGAATGCATCCTGCTCCTGCTCCTTCGTTAGATTTAGAACCATCAAAAAATAATTTCCAAAACAAAGATTTATTTACAGGACTATCTAAAAAATTGATACATTTTGAACTATCCGTTTGAGAAAAAATTTCAACTTGGGACAAAACAGAATGTTCTAAGTAAGGTGACGTATGAGCATTAAAATTTCCGAGGAAAGAATCTACTGAGTAATTGCCAATAATGCTACTGTTATATGCTACTGGTTCATTTTCCCCCTCTAGCTCTGTTACTATGTATTTATGATGTAGTTCTCGTTCAACTTTTATTTGATTTGGTTTACCATTGTAGGGCAGCCACATGTGCGACCAGTCAGTTGCGAAGTATCCATGAACTTTTTCTGACCAATCCCTGCTAAGAATTAAGCCATAAAATTCTCGAATATCAGCAACTAAAATGTCAATAACTTGACATACCTTTGGGTTGGATGATAGCCTTATGGCTACTTGATTTAGTTCGCCAATCACTTCGACTTGAGATAAATCTAGCTAAACTATGCACACAGTGGATTTCTGTGGTTGAACGTTTAATTTGGCACATATGGACTTTGGTAAAATATTCGATGAAGCACCAGAATCCACTAAGCAATTATGCACATTTTTATTGAAAATTTCATAAGTAAGGAGAAACGGGGGAGTATGAGATCTCGATCTTCCTCCAATTAGAGCGATGTCATTTGGATCAATCTTATTGGTCACATTAGTTGGAGGTCTTCCCATGTTATGGGAAGCTTGAGAAAGTACAGCGGCAGGCAAAGGTGTAACTGGCATAGCATGTAATTCCTTCAACATTATCTTTTGTTGATGCTTTAACTTGCTCAATTCGTAAAGAGTGATGTTGGCCCTAGTCTTTTTCATATCTTCTATAATATTGTACTCCATTTCATCTGAAACGATTAGCGTTTTAGATGGAGTTGATGAATCTGTTTGGACTGGGCTGGTTTGAGTCGCTTTAGATGTTGTTTTCTTTGTTGCGACTTTATCCTTTATTGCAGAGCTTGTGCTCTTTGGCTTAGGAATAGTTTGGGGAGGATCAGGCTGATTTCTACTTCATGTGCTAACTAGGAATACTTCTTGATCTTCTTCTTGTGGGAGGATGAAATCCCACATTCCTTATAACTCTAAAACTTCTTCTTCATCGGTTTTCCCTTCAATGGCAATTTCCTCTTCCTCTTCTTCGGATTCAGCATTTGTAATAGCATTGGGTGGCTTTGAATCCGTTGAAGGGACTCTTTTAAAAGCTCTGTAGGGCTTTTTTGAAGAAGTTTCTGCTACTTGCTTCTTGACATCAACCATTTCGTTGGACATGGTCTTCAGAAATTTTTGCAATCCTTCCAAATCGAATGGATCTTTTGTTTGTTTCTTCCTGGAATCTTCCTTGAAGGTGACTTTCTTGGATTTCCATTCCTCTATCGCGGATTTCTTCTCTAGGGCTATTATACGTTTCTCTACTGCTATTGCTTTTTTCATGTTTTCGGCTAAGGTTGTTTTATTTGCCCTGTCCACGAAGATTGCTATGTTTGATGGTAAAGCAGTGATATACCATTCACTTCGTACTTCTTCACTAGGCTGGGAAGCAGTAGGAATTTTGTTTAGGATTTTATTGAAACGTAAATTGAAATCTTTGATAGGCTCTCTTGACTCGGCCCTAAGGTTAGATAGGTCGTTGATTAGCGTTGCCGTAGACCTGTCATCACCAAACTTGGTCAGGAATTGTTCTTGGAAGATGTCCCAACTAGTGATAGATCCAGAGGGTAATGAGAAATACCATGATCCGGCTGTTCCTTACAGAGTATAAGGAAAAAGTCGAACAACAACATCTTCATTAGTAACCCCATTGAGATTAATGGATAGCATAAAGTTGTTTATATGCTCTTCTGCTAGCATGCCTGCCTCGGGATTAAACTTAGGCAGTCATTTCTCAGGATAGGTCGGTATTTGACTCAAGGGTGCAGGCATTAAGACTACGCCAGGGTTATTCCATGGAGATTGGGCCATTGTTGAACTACTAATAGAGGAAAGTGCAGAAGATGATCCCTGCGGTTGGGAAGATGAGGATATTACGATTGCAGATGATTGAGGAGGAGTTGTGGGGGTTCCAGTGGGCGGATGGACAATGATCTGAAGTGGAGGAGTGGATGGTTGACTTCGCGGTGAAGAAGTTAAGATGGATGATGATGATGAAAGAGTGTCGCTATCGGACTCCTTAGGTGATTTCCTTGCTCTTTTCCTTTTGGGAAGAGGTAATTCAGTTGGTTGAACGCCAAACTTTTCACTCTTTAATCTGGTCAGGGGATGAGCAGGGTTATATTGCGAAGTCACGCTGCCTTGAGATTTATCAGATCTTTGAGGAGAAATAGAAAATCACTAAAGTTTGTGAATCAGAGATTCGACTTCAGGGGGTTCAATAGTAGATTGTTTTGAAATGTCAGGGTTTGTAGCAGCGGTTGAAGCTCCAACGACTTCTAACTCTGGATTTAAGTGTAATGGAGAAGTCGGGGGAGATGGTGAGGGCGATTTACTCTCAGAATGGTATTCATATTTAGATTTACTTGCCATTCATAGTTCTGGCCCTCCTTCTAGCACCAAACTTTTCACTCTTTAATCTGGTCAGGGGATGAGCAGGGTTATATTGCGAAGTCGCGTTGCCTTGAGATTTATCAGATGTTTGAGGAGAAATAGAAAATCGCTGAAGTTTGTGAATCAGAGATTCGACTTCAGGAGGTTCAATAGTAGATTGTTCTGAAATGTCAGGGTTTGTAGCAGCGGTTGATGCTCCAGCGACTTCTAACTCTGGATTTAAGTGTAATGGAGAAGTCGGGGGAGATGGTGAGGGCAATTTACTCTCAGAATGGTATTCAAATTTAGATTTACTTGCCATTCATAGTTCAGGCCCTCCTTCTAGCACCAAATATGTTGAAGCCCCGAAAATCAAGTCTACAACAAGGGGGATACCCGCCCGGTCCGGACCGTGGTTGGCAACTCCTTATCCTTTTGGTATAGCGGGTCCGACTGGGGATATGGGACCAGTTTCCCAATCTATGAGTGTGTGTGTGTAGAATTTGATGTTCCTAATCTAACAGTTCCTGATTAAGATATTCTAATTTTAACTTTAATCTAATGCTATGCTATTGTATTCTAATAAGCAGCAACATCTATGTCTATTCTAACCCGGGATGTAATTCTTCTGTTATGCGATCTAAAAATATTTCAAATAACAACTGGTAATAAAGATCATTCAGCTATTATGAGAAAAGAAATCAATAAGGATGAACCACTTCGTATAAAAAGTTAGACGAAACAGTTGTGGAAAAAATATCACATAATGAGCTATTCATACATTAAGCATAAATAAATAACTATCACCGTACAAAAGTGCCAAATGATAACTCAGGCATTCATGCAGTAATATATAAACAACTAAAAACTGTATATCACTTTAACACACAAGCAGAAATGGTTAAGAGATAAAAGTACCATTTATAACTAGTCCTACTCATGAGCTTCAAGCGACAATGATTTATCTCTCCTTGATCTAACATCCACTAAGACTACAGAAGTGCAACATCAGTAGTAGATATTAAATGCAAACATCAACACATCCTTTTCCATTCATTCATCAAAACCTCCTCGGAGGGTGCAAAAGTGCATGTTCTGAGGACACGTTTTTGACAAATTTCTGGACCCTTCTCTAAATGCATGAGAAGGGTTTAAATACTACTAACTAAATCTAAAAATAACTTATTTACAAAAATTCAGGATGCGGTTTAAATGACCGTCCTTTTACTAAGCAAAAATAAAGCAGAACTATTTCTAAAATTAAATCTAATATCTAACTATTTCTGCATTTGCTCCTTAATGTTGCAAGCATTCAGTATTTGCTTGAGTAGAGTCGGCTGACTGTCTTCCGCTTTTAGTTGAGCTAAGCAAACAGAATTAGCAAGAGCTGGCATCATCTTCTCAGCAAAATCGATGATATACTTGAGAGTCATCCACTGACTATGTGGCTTTACCGTGTATGCCCAGTAATAAGCCCAGTTCAACTTGGTTAACCCTTTGGATTGCTTCTGCCTTTTCTTTAGCTTTCTGTTTCCAGTTTCTTTTTATCATTGCTTTCTTGCAATTTTCGGGCTTGCAGGTGACTGAGAAGTTAGAAGCTTTCCCTCTCGAGCAATTTTCTCAGCGATGCGCGCTTAGCGCTAGGCGCTAATCGTGCATCGGAAACTGCCTCCATTCTTTGATCCGGGCTTCTCTGATGCATTTTTCGCCTTTTGCGCCTCTTTCTCTTATCAGGTATAAAGCTCTAAATTTGTAAAAATAATGATTTCGTGAGCTCTTGACCCTGAGCACTAAACTGTCCGTTTCTGATATCAGCATCGTTCAGTACCCATTTAACCATGGTTGTATATGAGATATCTGTAATGGATGGCTCAGCAGAATTCTGTGAATCTACAGCTCTGTTGCATGCGGTGTCTGTGTATAAGGGCGCCATTTCTTTGTCTTTGGACATTGGAGCCTTACCCTTTTTCCCCATAGTTTCCTGCACATTGCTTTGTGTAACTTTTGTTCTTCGTTCCTGCAGTTCACAAGTGAGGTGAGAGTAATGATAATAAATAATGACAGGAAATATTTAAATGCCAAGGATATGCAAAAACATGCCACCTTACGTGAACTGGCTCTTCAGAAAACACAAAACCATATTTTATTAACAACTGGCATGTAACTCATTAATTATCATTAAAGCGCGTAACCGGTTCTTGCTTTATGGAAAAACTTTTTGAATAATGAGCCAGAAAATCTGCGATGGAATGTCTCTGCGATTTGCATCGTAGTATCGCATATCGCTGTGTCGCATTACTGCAATATCATTGTGCTGTTTTATCGCGAGGTTGCTTGATCGCAGTATCACAATATCGCGAGATCGCAATATCACAAGATCGCAGATCGCTCAATCGTTTAATCGTTATGTGTATTTTATGCGATTTTGCGATATGCGATATCGCATATCGCATATCGGCGATTTTAAGGTTTTCCAACGTGAGTGCTCATTAATGCATGCGATGCGATGGAATTTCGCGTCGCAATCTCGCATTTTTTATCATTTTGGCTCATAAGAAGATGCCCTATCATTCTTTGCGCGATGCGATATTTCTTAAGGAGTGACTTTACTTTCTTCATCATGAAACTTAAGCTTTTTAGATTTTTCAAAAGTATTTTCCTAAGTCCATCATGGTAAGTTTTATCCAAAAGGAAATATAAGCACTAATCGATTTTTTTTAATTTTTTTACTAAGGGTCCCCACTTATATAGTGTTATTGCTAATACTAAATAAGGAGGGGGGTTGTTGGTGGCCACAACAGAACATTTACATCAGTTTCTTGAATGGGAAATCCAAAAGGATCTCCATCCCTTTTTTCATCCTCCTTTGTCATCTCTTCTACCTGCAAAAATAAGAATTAATGATTTGGATGTCTGGCTCTTATTGCACCAAGTTATATAGTGGGGGTGGTAGGTGATTGAAGTTTTTTTTTTTATTATATTTTCTTTAAAAAAAATGATATGCAGCTAAATGATTTATGCATCTTCATATTCTAATCATGCATCTAGGAAAAAACTGAAAAATCAACTCTAGACTAAAATCTAGTTCCTATGCACACTTCCCTAGCAACGATGCCAAAATGTTGAGGCAAATTAATTACTTATCATTCAATTGTAAACCCTAGGGTTTCATAAAACTTGCGAAGCATGCGTGCACTATATATGCTAGAAATTAACTTTCAATTTAGATCAACATAACTATGAAACCAAATAATGAAAAACTAAATTCACCTATTGTAATTCAGCACTCAATTCAAAAGAAATTATAGTACAATTATAGTACAGCATGCGAAATTGAAATCTTAATCTTTCAATCTTGCAGGAACTGAAAAGAACACCACTCTTTCATAAATGAAAGAAAAAACAATCATTCTTAACCTCTCACATAGGAAAAGATATGAAAGAAAATAAAAATAAATGCTCTTAACTTCTAGGTAGAAAGAAAATAAAAACAATCACTCTTAAGCACTCACACAAGAAAAGATATGAAAGAAAATAAAGAAAAATGTTCTTAAATTCTAGGTAGAAAGAAAATAAAGACAATCACTCTCAAGCTCTCAGACAGGAAAGTATATGAAAGAAATAAATCTTATTTTATGAAAAACAATAAATCTCACACATTGTAGGTGGCCAATCCAAAAGCATGAGAGATGGCAAGTTGAGAGGCTCCAAACACAAGCATAACCAAATCAAGGTGAGCATCACTCATGAGCATGGTGCCAAATCCAAATTTTATATTCAAAACATGAGCATTTCCCTAACTTTACACATGCCTTTCAGAGGAGAAGGCTCTCTTGTTTATACAAAAACATAAGAAGCTACCTCATTAATGGAGGTCCATCATTCTCTCCCTAGATCCCTAGAAAATCTCATAGAGTTACAACTCAAATAGGTAATGATGAGACACATATCCCTTTTTACCTTTATCCAAATCTTCTTCCATATCTTGAAGATAATTCGAATTTGAGTACTGGAGGCCACATAGGGGTGCCTTGGAAGCTTCCAAATGACCTACACATGTCATGAAACTCAAGCGACGTTTAAGTATTAGCAAATATATGTCATTTTTCTAAATTTTAGCCATTTAATTCACTTATAATACTAGAAATCATTAGCTTTTGGGAAACACAAAGGTAAACCATATAATTATGAAAATGGATATTAATGAAAGATTATATGGCTATGGAGTTGTGACATGTGAGTGGAATGGTGGCAATAAAGGTGAAAGTGGATGAAAATTTGAATACATTTTGGAGGCTCTACACATGGCTTCATTGTTTTTAATTTATATCTATAATACATGCATAGGATATCTCCAACGATCAATTCCTCTCTTCCGCATTAAATCCTATAGCTACTGACCAACACACCTTTAAGGATCCTTGTACCATTATATCAGAGCTTTTATATCGCATCTTCACAGTGGTGCTATGTTTCGAAACTATTGATTACCAACTTCTGACATGTCAAGCCCGTTTTGTTTTAGCTCCTCACTACATCTTAACCATAGGACTGGGCATGGTGAATGGCTCTAAACTTCCTCATGTTTTGCCGCAGTGTCTTTTTGAAAAAAATTACGAGGATTTCGAGAGCATTATTGTCGAACGAAGGTTCAGGTGTATCATCAAATGCTGGTTCATGTAAGGAACGAACTATTGAGTTGTTCTGGTAGCCTTAACGTCCTATGTCTTTCAGGACTCTTTCAAGGGCCTTTCTCCTTGTGTTAGACTTTCTTCACTTGCTTCTTAAACTCTTCACATCCATGTGTCGGCCCTTATATTGTAGCCCCCTTATCGAAGTTTTCCGATTGTGATCAAGTGCTAATAGTCACCATCCTCCGATCACCAATCACTGATGTCACGTCATCACTACCATGTGGCACTCCCTGAGTGGTTACACATGTCACTGAGATATGGCCCATTAGGCCACCAAAATGGTCAAATATTCCTGCCACGCGTCCTTCCATATCACCACGTCATGTTGACATCAACAACCACTTGGCCTTGTTGGAGCCAATCAGATCCTCCCATGTGTCCTTATCGGAGCCAATCACCTACTGCCATGTCTCCTTATTAGAGCCCACCAAACATTACCATGTGTCCTTACGAGAGCCAATAGTATGCCACCATGTGTCGTGCTAGAAGAGAGAGAAGAAGCCTTGCCCACCATTGGTTTTGCGATGAATTCCTTTATTGTTTCTCTTTCATCATTCTTGGTGGCTCTTAATTGCAATCAATGTTTTATCCATATTGCAACTTTTAAAAGGTTCACCACTCAGAATTTCAAATGTGCAATCACTGATAGGCCTATACAAAAATGTGTCACTCTCCTCCCATTTACAATCTTTGACATTACAGTGTAATGATCTTCACTCTTTCGATTTCCTGATGTGGCACACTGTCGATGCTCCAATCGCAGATATTGTAATGAGACATTATGCGATCGACGATATGGCTGGCATCCAATCTTCTAATCTCCAATATGGCCAATGTACTAACCTTCGATTGTGATTGTTGATATCCTTAAGCCTCTAATCTTTGATTTCCAATATGCCTAGAACATCGATCTCTGATATGCGATATTCTTCCCTGCCTAAGGCTTTAAAACCCTGAACTTCAGCAAGCCATAACATTTGATCTAGGTGTCAATTTTCAGACTTCTGCATATTGTTAGAAATATCTTCCAAAGAAATTTTCAGTGGAGGGATTCCGATTAGTCTTCAAGCCCATCTTCTACCTTAGAGAGCACTCCAAACTCTCTGTACAACTAGAATCATAACCACCAAAGAAATAATGTACATGAAGCCTACAACTACAATGGACTTCCCTCTGGACACCCAGTCATCATGTTGACCCTTGTTTGACATCAATGCCAACACTTACACAACCACCTATATACCATCAAATTTCCAACAGACACCCTAGTCAGTGTTTGCATAACATGAAACATTTTAGTGTGCCATTTTTTTGTTGACATAGATTTTCATTGATGTCAATATGGCAATATTCGAGGAGCCAGAGGAGGCCAAATAGAGCTATCGAAGCTACAGGAGGAGTATTGCAAAATATAAAAGAAAAGCATATCAGAGGAGAAAAACATAGCATATTGGAGGAATAAACAGAGTTATTCGAGGAGCAAAACAAATCTATCGGAGGCACATCGGGAGTATCGAGAGCAATGTATGCCAAAGAACGACTATGGAGAGCAATGGATGCCAAAGAAGAACTATCGGGGGTAATATATGCCAAAGAGCCAAAGCAGAGCGGAATACATATATATATATATATATATATATATATATATATATATGCGGAAGAGTTAAAGGAGGCGAAAGAGTTAAAAGAGGCAGAAAACATATGTATATATGCAATATACACTATCAGAGGCGAAAAATAGTGTATATATCGGAATACACAATCGAAGGAAGAATATATATATATATATATATATATATATGAGTATAGAGGCGGAGTATATATATATCGACGATATTGTAATTGGCTGGTTCTACTATGAGCCACTAGTACTTGAAAACCCCGACAGCGATATATATGTGCAGACCCGACGAGACATATCTGTCTAGGTGTATAAACAGGTGAAGTCCTCTAAGTGTGTCGAAGCATGGTTTTTTAGTGTATTTCATATATTCGGGCTTCAAGCCTTGCCACAATAAATCATGCGGACCTACTACAACATCATGAAAGGATCTGTGGTTATATCGCATATCACAATATACAAAGGGATGACACCCCTAAAAGAGCTGATTGCAATATATGTTGCGGACCCCCTGCAACATTACAGTTTGGCTTAATATCATATCGCATCCGCAGGAGAATCAACCATCAGACATCAGAGATGTCATGAGCTCATCTTATACAGGACTTCCAGAAGTTGCAACTGCCAATTGCGATTTCACAGTGGACCCGATGTAGTTATAGATGCATATGTAATGATTTTGAAGTTTACCTTTAAGTGTTTCAGTCACTTTTCTCATATATTCCTATGTGTTTCAATATTTGTATTGCCTGAGGTTTTTTAGGCCAAAAGCCTATAATAATGGTTCCAATAGTTCAATAGGCATGAATGATGCTGGCTGCGATTGCAATGGTGACATGGCAGCTTTCTTTGTGTATTTCAGTCCTTGCTGTTGAATCAACATGTCCCTCGAGTGTTGGTGAGCACGAAGAGACTGAGGAAGCCAAAAGGCCAAGAAGCCAAAGGACAAGCCAGCGCAGAGGAAGCCAAAGAGACATGAAGAATCGGGAAGCCGAAGGACAAGCCAACATAGAGGAAGCCAAAGCGACCTGAAGAATCAGGAAGCCGAAGAGGAAAGCCAGCACAGAGGAAGTTGATGCGAGTGTTGAGGAAGCCGAAGATCTAGTGAAAAGTGGAAATTAATAGTTAGAGCCATCAAGAATACATAAAGTAGGAAAAACTAGGAAAGGACAGTAGTGTGTGAAAATAATTAGAGTGAGAGTAAGCCGAAGTTCAGGTAGAGGCAGAAGAAGTAGGAGAACAGAAGTGAAGCATAAGCTCAGTAGGCTTGGGATCAGAGAACCAAAACAAGACAAATTCTAACAGTTCATAATAAAGGGTTGGAGCTTGCGGGGTTGAAGCCTTAGAGTTGAAAGGATTGGATTCCTTGGGAGTTGGTGCTCCTAAGTCCACGACTGTTGCCTTGGCAAAAAAAAGTTAGTGCTCTGGAGGTTGGAGCCTCACAAAATTCCGAGTTGGTGCTTGGAAACTGATTGCAACCATTTATATATTGTATCTATTTCATTGCATTGATTGTATTAATAAAAGCATTTATTCCAGCGATCTATTTTTGTGTTCCATATATAAATGTTTTTTTGATAAAAAGAAAAATTAAAAAGAAATACTGATTCACCCCCCCCAGTATTTCCAACAATTGGTATCAAAGTGGGCTTCTTCATATCAGCCTAACAACTTGAAGAAGGATTCGTAGTCATGATAAGAAATCATGAGCTGTCAGGAAGACCTCCTCTGTTTTTGGTTTCTAGAAAAAGAGAATGAGCTACTACTTAATGTCCCTTGGACCTGAAGTCTGGCATTTGGTTCTAATGAGTACCCAATTCCTTCCACTCTTCCAACAGATCAAGACAAGAGGGAAGCCTACATTGCAAATGTAAAAGCCTTGAAATCCATCACTAGTGGAATCACTGATTCCAAGTTTACAAAATTCATGAATTGTAACTCTGCCAAAGAAATGTGGGATAAGCTAATTAGCTTATACGATGGGGACTCAAAATTCAAGAAGGAAAACCTTCAAACTCATAGAAGGCAATTTGAATGTCTGAAAATGGAAGATGAAGAAGATATTGCATCATACTTTCTCCGAGTAGCTAAAGTTGTCAACTCTCTTAAAGGATTGGATGAAAACATTGAAGAAAGTACCATTGTTCAAAAGGTCTTAAGATCTCTTCTAGATAGATTTGACTCCAATATAAGTGCCATAGAAGAAATAAAGGATCTACATACTCTCAAGATGGACGAACTCCATGGAATCCTTACTGCCTATGAGATGAGAAAAGGTGGCCCAAGCTCCAAAGATGTAGCATTCAAGGCTTGAAAATCAAAGAATGGGAAAGAAAGGAATGATTTTAGTAATGACTCCGATATGTAATCCAAATTGGCACAATTTGTACGAAAGCTGAAGAAAGGATCTAAGCTAAAAGGTAAGTACCCTCCTATTTGTTTCAAATGTGGAAAAATAGGTCATTATGCTGCAAAATGTCCTCATAAGCATGATAGTGATGATGAAGAAAATTCTAAAAGAACGGTATACAAAAAGAAAGGGATCAATAAGAAGAACCCCTTCTCTAAGAAAGATGAGTCTGATGACGATGAATTTGTAGTCATCAAAAAGAAATCAGATGAAGAAAGTGACCATGCTGAAAGCCAAGAAACATTATTCATGGCATTCACAAATGATGATGACTCAGGGCTAGAAGGAAACATAGATGAGTTGTTAATAAGTGTCATTGAATAAAATGAGAAATTATGGAATAAAATCATTTCTCTCAAGGTAGAAAATGAGGAAACAAAAAGAAGGGAAGATCTCTTGGAAAAAAAGCTAAAAGAAAAATAAGAAACTTGCGAAGAACGTGAAGCCGAAATAGTATCTCTGAGGAAGGAATTGGAGCAAGTTAAAAAGGGTTGGAAAAGCTCTCAAATACTTGAGACTATTCTAAAAAGTAAAAAAACCTCAACATCACAAATTTGGAATACGTTTTAAAGGAGAATCATCAAGCACTAAGAATAGTGTGAAAAGCTATGGAGATGCACTTTCCAGCAACCCAATAGAAGAAAAAGTATGTCATCAAAGGCGCATCCCAGATCCAAAGCATGAAGAGAGAATAACTCCAAAGAAGAATGTGGATTTGAATCATGGAAATTACAACAGATACACACCATTATTCCATCAAAGGCCCATCTCAAATCCAAAAAATGAAGTGGGAGTAATTCCAAGGAAGAATGTTGATTCAAATCATGGCTACTACAACAGGTACAAAACTATCTCTCTTGGACATTGTTTCCATTGTAAAAACTTTGGTCATCAAGCCAAACATTGCATGGCTCGCAAGAATGAAACACCAAAACTAAACGATCAAATAATCAAACCATATGACCCCAAAAGGCAAGGACAAATCAAGACCTACAATTCGTTTGATCCCTTGACCAAATTTGATCTGATTTGCTCATTCTGCTACAATAATGGACACTATGAACAAAATTGCCCACTCAAAAGAGGAAAAGCAAGCAGTGAGAATCCCAAAATGGATAAATGTGGCCTGGCTCTATATGCTCAAAATAGTTAAAATCATTGGTTTGTGGATAGTGGGTGCTCCAGACACATGACAGGGGACAAAAGGAAGTTTGTCTCATTTGAGCAAAAAGGAAGGAAATGTATCCTTTGGAAGTGGATCTACCAAAACTGCTGGAAAAGGAACTATTACTCTTATCAATGGGAAAGGAAAAGCCCAAAATTCTCTGCTAGTAAACAGGCTCAAACACAACCTTCTGAGTGTTAGCCAAATCTGTGATCAAGGACCTAATGTTGTCTTTAGCACCAAAGATTGTGAAATAAGGAACTCGTCCTCAGGGGAACCTGTGGGGAAAGGGGTTAGAACACTAGACAACATTTACATTCTAAACAAGATTGAAGAAGATAAATGCTACTTAAGTCAAACAGATGAAAGTTGGTGGTGGCACAAGCAACTTGGACATACAAGCTTCGAGAACTTGATCAATATCAGCAAGATTAAAGTTGTATGAGACATCCCAAAGTTATTCAAACCAAATCAAGGAATATGTGGTCCATGTCAACATGGAAAGCAAACCAGAACCAGCCTCAAGACCAAGGAGTTCTCTACATCAAAGCCTTTGGAGATCATCCATGCTGATTTATGTGGACCAACTATAAATCTGGCATTCCAAGGAGAAAGGTACATTGTTTTATTTATTGATGTCTATACTAGAATGATGTGTATATATTTTATAAAATATAAATCTGAAGCATTTGAGTGTTTTAATAATCTTAAAGCTCTTGTAGAAAATGAAAAGGAATCAAAGATTAAGTGCCTCAAAACAGATAGAGGAGGAGAATTCACATCGAAAGATTTTATTGAGTTTTGTAAAATACATGGAATTAAAAGATAATTCACTACTACCAGAAAACCCCAGCAAAATGGGGTATTTGAAAGAAGAAACCTAACAGTTCAAGAAATGGAAAGAACAATGCTATTAGCAGCAGATTTGTAGCCAAAATTTTAGAGAGAAGCAGTCGGGACAGTTGTCTATACCTTGAATCGAACCCAATTAAGACCAAATTATGAAAACGCTCCTTCTGAACTATGGAAAGGAAGACCTACTTCAGTAAAGTACTTCAAGATCTTTGGAAACAAGTTCTTCATAAAAATCAGTGATAGCTCACCAGGAAAGTTTGATTCTCAGCTTGATGAAGGGATCTTCCTTAGATACTCTACACGGAGCAAAGCCTACAAGTGCTACAATAATCAACTAAGGAAAATAGTTGAAATCATTGACGTAAAGATTGATGAAGACCTTCCAGAAAAAGAAATTGAAGAACATGAATTTGATCCTCTCATTGAAGAAGAAGAACCTGAAAAAGAAGAAATAGATCAAGAAGAAGCCAAGGAAAAAGAACCACTTCATACCCCATCAAAGATGAAGTTTCTCCAAAAATATCATCTAGAAGAGCATATTATTGGCAATAGAGATGAAGGGATGCAAAATCGAAGAAGGATGATAGGTACACCAAAGAAAAACAATATTTCTCTTCTATCCATGATAGAACCAGAAACATATACTCAAGCAAGTAAGGATCCTCATTGGTTAAAATCCATGGAAGAATAAATGTCCCAAATTGAGAAGAATGAGACATCGGCGCTGGTATCTCATCCAAAGGACAAAAACATTATAGGAACCAATTGGGTATTCAAAAACAAAATGAATGAAGATGGACAAGTCATCAGAAACAAGGCAAGGCTTCTTTGTAAAGGATATTCACAAATTGGAGGAATTGACTTTGAAGAAACATTTGCACGAGTAGCTCGTGTGGAAGCTATCAGGATTTTCCTGGAATTTTATTGCTCAAAAGGATTCAAAATCTATCAAATGGACGTAAAATCAACATTTTTCAACGAGGAACTCAAGGAAGAAGTCTACATGGAGCAACCAGAAGGGTTTGATCTAACAGAAGGAAAAGACTTAGTCTGTAAGTTGAAAAAGGCATTATATGGATTGAAACAAGCTCCTAGAGCTTGGTATGCAAGATTGGATCACTATATACAACAACAAGGCTTCAAGAAGGGAGTGGCAGGAAGTAATCTCTACATAAAGGCAAATGAAGGTAAGTTACTAGTCACACTTGTTTATGTTGATGATCTAATTTTTCCTAGCAATAATGATGAGATGAGCCATGAATTTTCTCAAAACTTGTCAAAAGATTTCGAGATGTCGATGATAGGAGAGTTATCTCACTTCCTTGGACTACAAGTATCTCAAACTATAGCATGATTGTTTATATCTCAAGCCAAATAATTTAAAGACATGCTTAAAAGATATGGAATGGAAGACTGTGCACCCATGAGCACACCTATGACCACAAATTGCAAATTGAGCAAAAATGATGACTCCCCTCCAGTAGATGCAACTCATTACAGGTCAATAATTGGATCCCTTCTGTACTGAACTGCTATGAGACCCAATATAATGCAGGCAGTAGGAATGGTGGGAAGATTTCAATCAGCTCCTAAACAATCCCATTTTCTAGCTGTAAAAATAATTCTCAGATACCTGAAAGGAACTCCTAATTTTGGTCTTTAGTACCCTAAGAGCTCAACTCTGACTATAACTGCATACACCGATGCTGATTGGGCTAGAAGTGTAGATGATCAAAAAAGTACTAGTGGAAATGCATTATTCCTGGGAGACTGTTTAGTATCTTGGCTCAGCAAAAAACAGACATCCATGTCATTATCCATAGCCGAAGCCGAGTATATAGCTGTAGCAGACTATTGTACTCAAATACTATGGATGAAGGAAGGTCTAAAAGATGTCAACATAGGTACAAATAAACCAATTACCATCTATTGTGATAACACAAGTTCTATTAGTCTTAACAAAATTCTAGTAATGCACTCAAAGACCAAACATATACCAATCAAGTATCATTTCCTTTGCGAACAAGTAGCTAAACAAGACATCATCTTGAAATATATCAATACTAAGGAGCAGATAGCTAATATTTTCACAAAACCTCTTCCTCGAGAAGCATTTGAAAATCTTTTTCAAAAGACGAGGGTTATCATTTAGCATGACTTAAGTTCATTCATAGATATGTTGATGGACAGCGGGAGCAGTTCTACAAGGGGAGCAGTTCGATAGGGGGAGTATGTATGCATTCCTTTTCCATTGATGTCAAAGGGGAAGAAAAGAAGAATATTGTCATGAATAACAAAGGGGGATATTATTGACGTAGATTGTCATTGATGTCAATATGGTAATATTCAAGGAGCCAGAGGAGGCAAAATAGAGCTATCAGAGCTACAGGAGGAGTATTGAAGAATATAAAAGAAGAGCATATCGGAGGAGGAAATAGAGCTATCGAAGGAGTAAAACAGAGCATATCAGAGGAGCAAACAGAGCTATTGGAGGAGAAAAACAGAGCTATCAGAGGCATATCGGGAGTATCGAGAGAAATGTATGCCAAAGAAAGACTATCGGGAGCAATGGATGCCAAAGAAGAACTATCGGGGCTAATATATGCCAAAGAGCCAAAACAGAGCAGAATACATATATATATGCAGAAGATTTAAAGGAGGTGGAAGAGATAAAAGAGGCGGAAAACATATATATATGCAATATACACTATCGAAGGTAGAAAACAGATATACATATCTATATATATATATATATATATATATATATATATATATATATATATATATATATATATATATAGATATTAGAGTATAGAGGCAGAGTATATATATCGATGATATTGTAATCAGTGGGTTCTATTATGAGCCAATACCCGAAACCCTGACAACGATATATATGTGCAGACCCGATGAGACATATATGTCCAGGTGTATAAATAGGTGAAATCCGCTAAGTGTATCGAAGCATGGTTTTTTAGTGTATTTCATATATTCGAGCTTCAAGCCTTGCCACAATAAAGCATGCGCACCCGTTGCAACATTATGAAAGGCTCTATGGTTATATCACATCTACCCATCGGAACTTATATATAGCAATATACAAAGGGCTGACACCCCTGAAAGCACTGATTGCGATATATGTTGTGGACCCACTGCAACATTACAATTTGGCTTAATATCATATCAGATCCATAGGAGAATCAGACAACGGCCATTGGAGATGTCATGAGCTCATCTTATATAAGACTTCCGGAAGCTGCCACTGCCAATTGCGATTTCACAGTGGACCTGATGCAGTTATAGATGCGGGTGTAATGATTTTGAAGTCTGCCTTTAAGTGTTTCGGTCGGTTTTTTCATATATTCCTGTGTATTTCAATATTTGTATTGCCCGGGTTTTTTTAGGCCAAAAGCCTATAATAACATTTCCGATAGATCAGTAGGCCTGAACGATGCTGGTTGTGATTGTGATGGTGACATGGAAGCTTTCTCTGTGTATTTCAGTCCTCGATGTTGAATCGATGTGTCCCTAGAGTGTTGGTGAGCACGAAGAGACTGAGGAAGCCGAAAAGCTAGGAAGCTGAAGGATAAGCTAGTGTAGAGGAAGCCAAGGCAACATGAAGAATTGAGAAGCTAAAGGACAAGCAAGCACAGAGGAAGCCAAAGCAACCTAAAGAATCGAGAAGCTGAAGAGGAAAGCTAGCAAATACGAATATGAAGTGAGCCTTGAGGAAGCCGAAGAGCCAACTGAAAGTGGAAACCAACAGCCAAAGCCATCAAGAATACATAAAATAGGAAAAGCAAGGAAAGTATAGTAGTGTGTGAAAATAATCAGAGTGAGAGTAAGCTAAAGTTCAAGCAGAGGCAGGAGAAGAAGGAGAACAAAAGTGAAGCATAAGCTCAATAGGCTTTAGAGCAGAGAACCACAACAAGACAAATTCTAATAGTTCATAATAAAGGGTTAGAGCCCGCGGGGTTGGAGCCTCATAATTGAAAGGATTGGAGTCCTTGGGACTTGGTGCTCCTAAGTCCAGGACTGTTGCCTTGGCAAAACAGAGTTGGTGCTCTGGAGGTTGGAGCCTCACAAAAGTCCAAGTTGGTGCTTGGAAACTCATTGCAACCGTTTATATATTGTAGCTATTTCATTGCATTGATTGTATTAATAAAATCATTTATTTCAGCTATCTATTTATGTGTTCAAATGTTTTTGGTGATAAAAAGAACAATTAAAAATAAATATTGATTGACCCCCACTCTCAGTATTTCCAACATTTTCAAATGTCATTTAATTGAATTTGTTATTTGTAGGATCAGTTTAGGTTCTATAGGGAGCATAAGCAAGAGCAAGAGGATATCTATCTAGTACGTCAACCAAATCTCTTCCCTTAGGTGTACACCACTTTGTCAATTCAATGGAAATAACTATGTATACGTAGATGAAATAAGTGTCCCACTTATATACATCCTCATAGACTTTGAACAACTCATATAGAAGATCACTGCACTAATTTAAAACTTACATCAGACATAATCCTTTGCAATAAAAAGAGAAACTAAAGTGACCTCTCACTTTGTATCTTACTTCATAAGCTTCCCATTAATAATGTAGTAGGAAAATTTTATTTTGTCATAATTAATCTTGTCGATGACTACTCCATGAGCTCTCCATTCATTTCCATACCTCTTTTGCAAATTATTATCCCACTTCTTTTTAGCGTTTCGAAACACTATAGAAGGTAGTTGAAACATTTGGGCCATTGTTTGACAACCCAATAATCTAGTGAATGTCCTCTACATGAAGAGGGTCTTCCTTGTCGAGCAACAATGATCCCACCTGAAAGTGACTAATAAGAAACTCAGCACAAAACATGAAATCACCTATGGTACCAAATACATGCAAATTGTGTAGTTTTAAAATTCTTCATCTCTGTGAAGGACGAAATTTAGAATTGGCCCTCAAAGTAACACCATGAGCTAGAGCAACAATGGAATTCATGTAGAATTTGCACTTTAAGGCTAGAAAAAGAGCATGTGAAGGAAAATCATTTTTGACTAGCATAACCTTTTTTCATTTTCCTAGTCTCCATTGTAGGAACAATGTGATGATTTGAGAATCCAACGTTAGTTGCAATTTTGGCACTATGAGACATGGTCAATGACAAAAGACTATAGATGAACTATAAAAATGGATGATAGGGGACTGGAGACACATAGGAGAGAGATGTATAAGATATGGAAAAAACATTATGGAAGATACAAACTCATTGAAGATATAAAATAAGGGACTTGATACTTTTAGGAAAAACCATAATGAAACATTGGAAAATAAATGTGACAATTTGGTAAATTAGGAATTAGAGAAACGTTTTGCTATTATAACCCTATATTCCACTCCATTATAGTGAGAGAAACCTAATATCAACTTTCGTCAGTTGGTTGGCTAAAATGCATCCATTTTCACCTTTTCTTTTACTTATGTTAGATTTATCCCATGATAAAAGGGTGGAATTACATGATTGAGTTATTTCTCATAATTAATTTGCCAAAATATTATAATTATGAGATAATAATTTTTCCTAATTAAGAAAATTGAGAAAGAGATCATCATTGTGAAAAACATTCCTAGAGTTTCTCATTCTGAAGGAGATCAACTTGACCCACTTGTATGAGTTGTCTAGGGGTCCATTATTGTAGAAGTTTCCTAACTTGTCAAACCCCTAGGTGTCTATATACATTCTCCTAAAGGATTGAATGAGCCTATCTAATATCACTAAGAGGAAAGGGGGTTATATCTAGTATCTGTATATATGGTGAGAGTTATATTATATTGGGAGAGGAGACCATGCTACAAGCTTGAGGAGACAATTTATTTTGTTGAAGGTATAATTGTACGATTTGATTCATGGTTAATATAAATCTATGATCCTCCATTATATTTACATGTTTGCAAAAAGTTACATATATTTATTCTATGATATTTTGAGGTGATGATCTTCTGAGGAAGATCACTTGTTGTCCTTGAGTGTGTGTATGTGCTGAGATCAAGTGCAGCTGAAGCAAAACTCTTGAGTGGAGCTTGAGGATTATGCTACGAATTAGAAACCCTTAATGGAATTGTGAGGAGGCCAGGTGCAAGCTATTTCCTTTATAGCATCTAGAATCATTTTCTTGATGCATGCTTGATCATTGGTTTTGGATTTGATTGTCTATTTATTGGCCATTTTTTCTCTTGTTCTCTAGTGTTCTTATTTAAGGCACAAGATCACAGAGAAATAAATCCTTGCATGTAAATTTCATTGCAATAGAAACAATGCTTCCAATATGTCACCTCTATGAGTCATCCTCATGATTTTTGTGCTACCAGTCAAGCGAGTCCATCCTTTCCTCCTGGTTACAATACTGTTAGTAGCCATTCTCTTGGTAGTCCATTGCTCTATGGGGACACTTACTCTAAGGGAAAACTCCTTTTACCAGTTATGTTGGACCACATGCCTTATACACTGGGGTGAACCCATACCTTAACCAACAAACCATGAATGATAATACTTATATGGGGGGACTACAAGGTTGCTCAGGGCCTTATCCTACCTATGATCCATTTAGTCAACTTCATAATCCATTTATATGTTCTCTTGATTTAGCAGATTTGTCTAAGTTGACGAACGACCCCATTCACCATGACCCCTAGTGGCCACATCTGCCTACAAAATTATCATCTAACATAGACAAGTTTGAAGGAAATCATGGAGTGAATTTTTCCACCCATATCACCACATACCACTTGTGGTGTTCATCTAACTCTCTTGCAGACAATTCTATTAAGCTTCACTTGTTCCAACATACTTTAATTGGGGATGCCGCAAAATGGTACATTGAATTGGATACTGCATCCTATAGTGATTTTGCATCTCTAGCTCGTACATTCTTGACACACTTCCAGCTGGCCATAAGGTATGATATTGGTTTTGATCTCTTGTCAAACATTAAACAAGATGATGCCACCCTAATTTCTGACCATATTCATGAGTGGCATCTGTTTCAAGAGGTTGGTTAGGACCAAGCTTCTCGGTGAGCTTTTATGCAAATGGTTCATTTAATCTTTAAGACCTTAGATAGCTAAATGTGTGTCAATGTTTAGGGTTGTCAGAGAAGAGCAAGCTATTCTAGCTAGCCATCAACTAGATTTGATTTATTCATAGTCAGACAAAGTTTATGAAGTAATGGCTAATACCCCTAGGCATTTCATTGACACACCAAAACCTACTTCCGGCACACACATTGATGGTGTGATTGGGTACATTTTAGATTCCGTGATCCAACTTGTTGCTCAATGTAACACCCCCTCCCAGGTCTACCCAAAGTAACCATGCCAACTGGGGTAAACAAGAGAGGAGAGGCTACTATGAGGGATTCAACCTCCTATGTTTTCTTCAGGAAGTGGAATTGACAGAACATCACAAACAATCATCCAACACCATCAGCAGACCCCTTAGGGGACAAGTCAACCACTCAAAAAACTTGTCCTTGAGTTCCATTATTGTTTGAGAAACTTAGGTCAGAGTAACACACACTAGTAAGTTTCCAGTTGACTTATAACACTTCTTAGCCTTCATGCAAGAATGATAGTCTCTAGGGTAACGCTCTGTGGGCCAACAATCACAGAAACTGAGCCATTTTTCTAGCCCAGACTTCTTGACCTCTTCTCAATACTTGTTGGAACCTTTAGGAATCATTAAGAACATGATAACAATGATAAGGAGTCAAACTCAACCTTAGGATTAGACTTGAGCATCCTCAACTGGGACTGACATTTTGTCAAAAACCTGGGATCAATAAAACCTACAAGTCTAGGATACAAGACAAAGCATAAATGACTAAAATAACTTATGAAACATAACCATAAGGATCACCTCCTTCTCCAATGAATTATTATATCATCAATGAGGTCTTTCATCCATTCATTTAATAGTTACAAGTAAATGCATAAAATAACCATGACATGAACCAGTCATTAACCATGCTTATAACCAGAATAAAACCATATAAATATAAGAGATGACAACCATTAAATCCACTTATAAATCAGTGAAAAAGTAAGAGAACTTAGCTTTTATTAATCATAGGTAAGTCTGACCAGGTTCGGCACTTCCACATACCACCCGACCATAGACATGGAGAAACCAAATCTCTCTTTTAGCCAGTCACCCCCGTGCCATATTCCAAGTATGAATGTGGAATTTCATAGAACAACCAAGGGGATCCAAAGTCTAAAGCACCTCCACCCTAATCAAACCGTGATCACACCAAAATTGGTGCTCTGATCATAACCGATCCGAACTTAGAATTCCATCCCGAATCCATCACTATCCTAAAGGAATATTTTCTTTCCATGTCTCTCAGGATTTATAGCAATCTAAACTGGATTACTATGCCCTAAAACAAGATCAGTCTCTTAGGCTTTATAGCAATCCAAACCTGATCACTAGGTCATAAACTAAGACTTCTCCCTCAAGATTTACGGTGTATCCTACCAAAACTGGTGAATGGATTCCTAGGCCTTTTGGAATGGAAGTCAAGACCACCTCTGCCCCAGATTCCAAAATTCTGAAATCCATCTATTAAACCAAAGCTCAAAACCCAAAATAAACATCCCAACATAGTGACATCTAGAAAAAGGAAAGGCTAGGCTAAAATCCACTGTCCCAACCTCGTATAACCATCCCACTGACAGCAAGATCACCATACATCAGTATGCAAATCCGTGCATGTCCAAACCAGGTAGGAAATCACATATGCAAAAGGTTACCTGCAAGTATTCCTGCTGAAGCTCCCTAATCCTGCTTTCCTTTCCTTGATCATTGCCTGCTTTTCCTTTCCCTTGCTTGCTTTTCCTTTCCTTGCTTCAAACTAGATTGCTCCAAGAAAAACTCTAACTGACCAAGAGTGAGAGAGAGACAGAATAATGATAGAGCTCCAAAATTGAACTGATAAAATGCTACACTCACCAATCTTCCTAATTGATCGTCATAAGCCTTTTTTATTAATGGGGCCTCTATTTTCTTCATTTTCCATTATTTTCCTTCATTTTCCTCCTGACATGTAATCTGTGACCTTTCACCTTCCTTTTCTCCTAATTTTCATTATTTTCATAAATAATTGTGCCAAAAATGTCTTTTTTCTCCTTTAATGACTTTTCCTTAGACTTTGTCAGTTTTCCTTAGCTAAAACACACATCCAGTGATGTCCACTTGGATATCTTTACCCAAAATTTAGCTTGGAATAAGTGTCCCATCAACTGTGGTCTTATATATTTTTACATGGAATTTTTACTAGGGTCGTTACAGAACCCTCCCCCTTGGGGGATACCAGATCCTCAGTGTTAAACCGCACCAAGACCTTAGCAAGACCACTGAAAAGAAAACATCCCATGGAGCTTTATAACTTAGCTCATTGCAATATTTATAATGAATCACCTACTAAAAAGAAAAGCATAATGCGAACATGATAGTATAATAACCATACTTCATACTGGAGCCTTATACACATCTCATTATGGTATTTACAATAATCACATATACACATATGCATATTTCCTAAACCAACAAATAAGAGGATAGGAGACCTGTATCAATCAACAAGGGAATATAGAAGATCACACCTCCACCCTTAAGGTAGTACCAGGATTCACCTCCTTCCCATGAAGTGCAAAATCCACTGCCATAGTCAAAGCTACATCCAATGTCCAATGCTACCATCTTGTGCCACTTTTTCCCTCAGTGAACAATTACTAGCCCATTGTTCCAAGGTATACTCCCAATGTGCATCTAATTCCCTCTAGCAATGCTAATGACCAAAACCAATATATTCGTGACCTCGCCTTCTCTCTTACATAGTCCCTCGGGAAATTCGATCACCCCCTTTCGTGTAATCACTCACCTTTCAAGTTCCCCAACATCCCCTATCTTGAGTGATCCATGCCTTGGAAATGCTTTCTCGCATCGGATGATCAAACAACCTAGGAATATACCTTCCTCAAAACCATCATACCGATCATAACATGTTTTTGGAAATCAATGAACATTGTTGGATACCAGTGTCTGACAATGGCCCTACTCTTGAAGTGCTTTACCAACATATTGTTGAATGTTCCAATTTCTTTCGTTGTTCCTACTAATACGTGCAATCAATTTCAACCACCCAACTGGGAATTTTTGTGCTCCTTGTACGAAGTACATAACTTCCATTACATTTAAAAAAAAATTGAATAAATTCACATCATACCTCATTGGTAGCTCATCAATAAGGTGCACTTGAAATCCTGTTTACATCCTGTCACACCAAGTCAAGCTAGGCTCTTTGACCAAATCATCATGTACAAGCATACGACATCAGGTTAGGTCAAAACACAACCATCATAGATCAAAATCATAAATGACATGTAATCATCGTAAACTAGGATCACATATCACATGTAACCATCATATACCATAGTCATCAATAACATGTATAATAAAACTAAATAAAATGTTGATACTTATCCTTTGATCAATCCTTAGCTTCCACCTTTGTCTTTATTTTGTTCCTACTCTGGATCGATTGTGACACCCGACAAACACCCAGTGCCTTCTCCTCAACCATGTGCACATACACATAGTGGGCTTTAGACACATACATCTACACACAACATACAACAAAATGCAATACATGCATGTTCATCAATATGATATGTACCATATGTACACAGTAACACATGTACACTGCAATTGCCTATATAACGTGTGCACAACATCACATGTACATGACACCACCTGCGCAACATGTACACAATGCCAAATATACATTTCACCAGTGTAAAATGTGTACACAATACTGTATGTACACAGTACCACATGCACAACATGTATGCGACACCATATGTACATAGCACCACATGCACAACATGTACACAACACCACCTAAACATAATGCACTTGTAGAACATGTACACAACATCACATCAACACAACACCACTTGTACAATCATGCATACCACACCATATGTACATAGTGCCACATGTACAACATGCACGCAAGACCACCTGTACATAGCACTGCATATCCAACATGTACATAACATCATTTGTACACATCACTACATATCCAACATGTACATAGCACCATCTATACCCATCACTGTATATGTAATATGAGCACAACACTACATGCAAATAACATCACATATACAACATGTGCACAACAATACTACCACACATCCAAAACCACAATATCTTTACCAGGCAACCTTGCTTGCATTGTCTTATTCATGCTTCTCCCTTCATGTCACGGACCACAATGCTTTCGTTTCACTATCGTATCCTTCAGTATAACCTGTCCATAACTTAATCATATAATATCATATCATAACCACATGATACTGACCTCATATATTTTTCATGGCTACACTTCCCACTTGATTCCTCATAAAATAGGAACCTCTTGATGCCATTCGCCTGCATAAGAAATCATTCCTCCCCAAGGAGGATTCCTAGTGATGTTGTTAGACAGTGACATATATATATATATATATATATATATATATATATATATATATATATATATATATATATATATATATATATACATATACATATATAATCATTAGCATAAAAATATCATCATCTTGTAATACAACAACATACATACACACATATCGATACATATAAATGTTAGCGTTAACAATCATGATACATGACGACCCTGTCAAACATGACATAGATACACACCTACATGTATGTATATATAAACATTAGCATAATCATGATCATAACATAATTACCAATATCATAAGGTTTAGGTTAAGAGAACTTCCTTTATCCATATATAACATGTACAACATTGAGAACCACCATTCCCAACTTGTTCAAACCATCTGACACCTCAGGTCCATTTATTTTCCCTTTTCTAGTTACCTTTCTCATGCCTGTCCTATCATTGTCCACTTACCATGATGGACCCAACCAATCCAACCTAATATCATAGTCTTACCTTTCGCTACATCAACTCTTCCAGAGTCTTACATCAGAGAGCTTCATATGAGTCTTACATCACCTTTTGGGTAACACATAACTGTCTCCAAGCTCCATCAACTCTTCCTCTTCCCCAAACCAATTCCCAAGAATCTAAACACAAATGGCAAGAAAATAAACAAACAAGAAGAAAACTATGAAAACCAATAATGATACAACACTGCAACAAAGTGGCATAGCTATGAACCAGACATAATCAAAGTCACAAATCAAGTGAAAAACTTGCAAAAGACCAAAGCATAAGACTAACAATAGACACCACTACCCAATCCCATGGTTCCGAAGGAAGGCTCACCCTACACCTTCTTCGAGATTTCATGGCAACCTCTCTTTCCATGCAACTCCCTGCATCATGCTGTCATTAACACATAATTGTTAGTGCATAAATAAAAATAACAATACACTAGTTACCTCATGTTGTTGTTCCAATCACATTGCTTGCAACTAAACACATACATGCCATCTCTCAAGTGACTCCAATCCTTTAACAAATCCACGTGTAACTAAAGACTAGCTAATATACGTCTCAAGTACATGTTCATGAATATAACATATATCCACATAATGTCAGACAAGATTAAGGTTAAGAAGACTTCCCGTGTGCAAAGTACTCATTCATTTGGAATTAGGGTTTCCAAACATTGCCAACGGATTCTTGCCAAATTCCTTTCCTTTACCTTTTTACCTTGCTGCAATCAATACTTACTATGTATTGTCACATCACCCAACTATTAATTATATAAACATATCAATTATTACCTTGTCACGCTAATACCAAGCCTATTTCCTGCAACTTCTGACAAATTTCAACTACATGTTCCAAATATCAATACAATAATATCTATCAATTTCAAATAAACATTTAGCAAGACTAACAATCATGTAGTAATCCATAGTCAACTCACAGTCCTTAGACACAATGCTACAAGTATTACCTACTATACTCAAGTACATATCAAATCTATAAACATATATGTGTTAGTACAATCATCTTAAAACAAGATCATTTGAACACATACTCATATTATGGAATTCATAACATGTTCAACAAACTTGTAAACATACCATGTTAAATAAATTAATGAGACGACATAATCAAGCAGTCAAGCACCAAATTTACGACATGAGAAAACTCTTACCTTATTTGATCTCAAGGTATGGTATATTGTCTGCACAATAAAGCTAGTTAGCACGATATAACTTCTCAACACATCATCTTAAACATAAATAAGATCATGATATCCATAACAATGAATAACTAACATGTTCACATCATAACTCATAAAAAATTATTGTTTATGCATAGCGATCACATATGTATGATTGGTCTAGATTAGTATCATTAGTATGATGCCAAATCACAAATATGTCATATCATACCTTAATATCGCAACTTTAAACATATGCATAGGCCAAGCCATGTTAACACAATACATATAACATCAAGATCTTCAATGCAATAAACATAACCATCATGCATGTGGCCAATTAGAATTAGAACATGAAGATCTCAATGAGATAACCTTAATCATAAAGTTAACAGAACATAACAACAATAAGCTATATATCATGCTCATCAACAACATATAACCTAATCATCAAGTTATCTAATGTAAAACAACAATAGAAATTCATACAACTACAAGTTACTATCATTCTTGACTATCTGACACATGTGCATACAACTACAATAATCAACTAACATTTATCATGTATGAAACCATAACATCTAAATACATGTAAAGAAGCCTTAACCTCATTATGATGATCTGCATATCCTGCTCTATCTCAACCAACATATTAGCATCATAACATACCAATATCACCTTGATGACCTAAATTGCATACCATGACTTCACAAGGCATGTTTGACCTACTATTCATGCATAATTATAACTAAGACCATACATGCATAACAACTGCATATAGACATTTATGACATGAGTACCAAACCATATACACATAATTATAGCTAGAGTCTAGTCATCAATTCATGACCATATCAACCACACAAATCATGATGTCATGCATGATGAAAACCATTACTCCATTGTACACATTACCAAATGCAACCATCAACATGCATAAGAAATGCCTAATCAACTACATATATGCATGAACACATGTAGTCGAGCATAAGCAATAAATTACTGTAACCAACCTACAAGACTGATACATGTAATCAAGCATACAAGGATGGAACCTAACATACAAGGATGTAATCAAGCGACATATAATCATGTAATGAGTCATATATTTCTGATGATGCATTCCAAAAAATCAACATCCATCTCCTTAAGACAAACTTACTACAACCATGATCAATCATTATGCAATGCAACAAGCACATGGAATGTAAGTGTAAGAGACACGCATGAAACTGACATGCATGCATGACCAACACATTCACCCAAGGAGAGGACAACCATGCTCTGATACCACTCTTTAACACCCCCTCCCAGGTCTACCCAAAGTAACCATGCCAACTGTGGTAAATAAGAGATGAGAGGCTACTATGAGGGGATTCAACCTCCTATGTGTCCTTGAGGAAGTGGAATTGACTGAACATTACACATACACATCCAACACAATCAACAAACCCCTTAGGAGACAAGTCAGCCACTAAGACAACCTGTCCCTGAGTTGCGCTATTGTTTAAGAAACTTAGGGTAGGTTAACGCACCCTAGTAACTACGTAGGTGAGTGATAATGCATCCTAGCCTTCAGCCAATAATGATAGTCTCTAGGGTAGTGCTCCATGGGCCAACAATCTCAGAAATTGAGCCATTTTTCTAGCCCAGACTTCCTGGTCTCTTCCTAGAACTTGTTGGAACCTTCATGAATCATTATAAACATGATAGCAATTCTAATGAATCAAACTCAACCTGAGGATTAGGCCTGAGCATCTCCAACCAGGATTGACATTCTATCAAACACTTGGCATCAATACAACCTACGGGTCGATACAAGAGCATAAATGACTAAAATAACTTATGAATCATTACCTGAAGGATCACCTCCCTTCCCAATGAGCTATTATATCATCAATGAGGTCTTGCATCCATTTATTTAGCAGTTACAAGTAAATTCATAAAATAACCATGACATGAACTAATCATTTAACCATGCCTATAATCAACATAAAACCATATAAATATTAGATATATGAAAACCATTAAATCTAGATATAAATTAGTGCAAAAGTAAGAGAACTTAGCTTTTATTAATCATAAGAAAATCCGACCAAGTTCGAGACTTCCACGTACTACTCTACTATAGACATGGCTGAACCAAATCTCTCTTTCATCCAGTCACCCCCGGGCCATATTCCAAGAATTAATGTGGGATTTCATAGAAAATCCAATCTTAGAACAACCGAGGGAATCCAAAGTCTAAACCACCTCCATCCTCATCTAACCATGATCACACCAAAACCGGTGCTCCAATCACAACCCAACAAAAATTGGAATGCCATCTGGAATCCATATCTATCCTTGAGGAAATTTCCATCTCCTTGTCTCTGAGGCTTTACCGCAATCCACAATGTATCACTAGGCCTTAAAATGAGATGATTCTCTCACTTTTTACCACAATGCAAACCCCGATCACTAGGTCCTAAACCAAGACTTCTTCCTCATGCTTTACTGTGTATCCCGCCAAAATTAGTCAAGGGATTCCTAGGCCTTTGGGAATGGAACTTGAGACCACCTCCATCCTCGATTCCAAAATCCATCCAACAAACCAAATCTCAAAAACCAAAATAAATATCCCAACACCATGGCATCGAGAAAAAGGAAAGGCTAGGTCAAAATCCACTGTCACAAACTAGAAAAACCATGGCATCGACAACAAGAGAACCATACACCAACATGCAAAGCCATGCATGTCCAAACCAGATAGGAAATCACACATGCAAAAGGTTACCTGCAATTATTCCTATTGAAGCTACTTGATCCTACTTTCCTTTCCTTTATCCTTACTTTCTTTTCCTTTCCCTTGGCTACTATTCCATTCCTTGCTTCAAACAAGATTTCTCCAAGAAAAACACTAAGTGACCAAGAGTGAGAGAGAGAAGAGAATATAAGAGAGATCCCAACTTGAACTGACAAAATGTTACAATGACCAAGCTTGTCAATTGATCCTCAAAAGCATTTTTACTAATGAGGCCTCTATTTTCTTCATTTTCTATTATTTTCCTTCATTTTCCTCCTCACGTGCAACCTGTGACTTTTCACCTTCCTTTTCTTCTAATTTCCATTATTTTCATAAATAATTGTGCCAAAAAATTTTTTTCCCCTTTAATGCCTTTGCCTTAGCCTTAGCTAATTTTCCTTAGCCAAAACACACATCTAGGGATGTCCACTAGGATAACTTTGCCCAACATTTAGCTTGAATAAGTGTCCCATCAACTGTGGTCTTGTATATTTTTACATAGAATTTTTACAAGAGTTGTTACACTCAACTTGGACACTTGATCATTACATTGCAAGCCTTGAAAAGGGCATCTACCTATGGACCTTCTTCTAAGGATTCCACTAACCTTCTTACGGTGAAGTCCACAAAATATAAGCACGACCAACAAACTAGTGGTAAAAGAAATAAGAAGAATAAACAAAAAGACCAAACTGCTGAGGAATCTCAACCAAATCATGAGAATTAGGGAGGGGGAACTAGTGAGCATCGTCAAAATATTAAGTTCCCTTGTAAAATTTGTGAAGGCAAACATCTTACTCATGAATTCCCTCAAATGGATGAAGTTCATAGGCTCCTTGCATGAAAACAATGTAACCAAAAACATGTTGTTTTAACTCATCCACTTCCTCCACAACCTTAATAAGAAATGGTTTCTCAACCTCCTTAACCTCCACAAGGGGGAAATGAGAGGCCATGTTTCAACCCCACCAATAGTTCATCTGTTTTGTGTGCAAACAATATGTGAATGTGACCACACGAGACAAATTATATGATATTCTCGAGTCGAGTTATTCTCCTAAGGACTCACCTGCTCCACATAATTCCACTGGACCCCTCATATTAGATAAGCATGTGGAACTTATTTATTTTTTCCCAAAGAGTGTCATCCATAAGACAACCCACAATCCCCCCTCCTGGGCCACTCAACATTACAATATTGTTGCAGATCTTTCCCAGACTTCTTGTGCCATGTCTACTTTGAGGGTTTTACTGAGTTGTCCCCAGCAACGTAAGGCCTTATTTTCTGCAATTGGTGGAGTAGATCCTTCTAACTTGAACCTCATCACATTCAATATTGACAAGGATGCCTTTTTACTTTCCCACTAGATGGCCTTTTAGAATATTGTGCATATTTTCCAAAAGACTATTCATCAAACTTTGGTGGATGAAGGCTCTTCCACTCCTATCATGTCAGCATCATGATGGAAGGCTCTTGACTCTCCAACACTTTCCAAGTCCAATACTACTCTTCAAGACTTTTATGGACACAACTTCATACCTAAGGGGGTTCTTTCCATGTTTTCTATTGAGATATGAGGTAAAACTATTTATGCATATGTTGCAGTCGTCAATGCTCCTTTGGACTATAACCTGCTCCTTGGCCATAGTTGGTTCTATGCCATGACCACTATTGTATTATCTATATTTTGTATACTTTTCTTCCCTCATGAAGGAAATATTTTTATTATAGACTGGCTTGAATATTGTGTGCCATTGGCCCAAATTTTAACTACGGGGAATTCACTCCCAGTTGTGGGAGATAACCCTAGTCATTATCAGAGTGTTGGTGTAGGCTTATTTAAAAGCTCACCTATTATTAGGGTATTTCTTCAATTACCTTGAAAATTATGTGGAGGCCTATAAGAACCAAACACTCTAAGGTATGGGCATTGAGGTGAGGAAAACAAATCTTTTATCTTTGTCATTGCTTCCCTAGCCTCATGGGACATGCAAGGGGCTTCTTCCTCAAAGATTATCTAATGGAAAACCATGAAGAATCACTCAACAACAAATGCACACTGATAGGGAGATCTCTTAGAGTCCACTTCAATTATAGACTTGGGAATTCAACAGGAGAACAAATACCATCTAGTGAGTAGGCATACATGTGGAGCTATGGTTTCTTTCTATGAGATGGTTCTTTCACCCTATTCATGTTAATCTTTACCTATTGGGAAAATTTTTTTTTCCCAATTGAATACTTTCCCTTCTATGATGACCGAATAAAGAATGAAAATCCAACCTTCATCGAAGGATTCAGTATTCCTTTGTCCTCAGATCCTAAAACACATAGCAATTAGGTACTAATAAATTGTTCTAAGAGACATAGCCTTGTAGATATTATCTAGTTTTTGGTGCAACTTAGCTTGTTATTTCCACTATGAATTGATCACTTCTCTGGTGTTAAAATAACCCCAATCTACGCAAAACTAGGAATTTAGTTGTAGCTTATGCTTGGGAAACTTGTAATGTTAATGGAAGTCATGTGTCTGGTAATAGGAAGGTTGTTCCCCAATAACACTATCGAGCACCATATGCTTATTGTATATACCATTCACTAAAAATTTGATAGCATAGACACAAGGTAGCCTGGGATACCTATAGGAAACTTTGAGGAATCCTAATTTCTTGATATTCCCATGCACTTCCCTATCTTCCAAATCCTCTGTGAACCCCTTTGAATTTAATCAATTTTTGATGGTGAACCATGTGATTGTATAATATTTGTAAATAAAGAATTGGGTGCCTGATCGCATATGCACTCCTCTCAAGGAACTTTCCATAGCATCCTCAATACTATTTTTTGTGACCTACTTTGATGATCCTTTATTTGGAGGCATGGTGTTGGTTTATGATGAAAGACTGATGTGTCATATATTTGCAGTACCTGGTGGAGCAGATGCACTCATGGAAACAAAAAGTTAGTTCCGGAAGAGATTAGCTTATCTAACAGTCAACCACAAGCAGAAGAAAACCACTAAGAGGATGTATTACATAATGCTTGAGCACAAGAAAACAAAAGTTACTTCAATGGTCACTAAAACTATGCACTACATAGTGCTTTAGGTAGTATTTCACATGGATTTATTGCAAGAGAGAGAGACTAGAGATTGAAACTGCATAATGCAAATATGTTCCTAGAGAGAGGTATTCTACTACGTCGTTCATAGTGAAAAAGGATAGGAGGGCCTCATTACTAATGGGGATTACATAATGCATAGTTGGGGGAAAAATATTTTGTAGTACATAGTTACAGAGGGAAAGGGGAATCCTTTGCTAGCTAAGATTGTGCAATGCCCAATTTAAGAGGGAAGGAGACTCTGAGATATATGTAGTTTTTTCTAGCATAAGGTAAGCATGAAGATCTTCTAAATGAAGAGAGGAAGGATTCGATTCAACCTGAGATCCATCCAAACAATTCATTCACATAAGAAAGAAATATAATGGAGGGAAGAGGATATGCATGGATAAATACACCCAGCAACAATAATTACTAGTAGGGAAAAAGACAACAAATTTCAAGCGACACTATAAAATAAATGAAAAATATTAAATTGATAGCTATAAAAGCTAATAATAGTGAAAGTGACATTTTTTACATGAAAATCATGACAAGATTATATTTTAAGAGAAGAAGAGACAAAAGCGAGAAAAGCAATAGTTGAGAAACTTACCTAGAGAAGTAGCATAGTTGTGATCAAAATCTCCTTGTGCTCATGACAATGAATAAAGGTACAAATATGAGTGTAAGAATGAGCTCTAGGATGGATTTTTTATAGGTGAGCACTCACAAAGCTAGGGTTAGGGTTTTAGATGTGCATGTCTAAAATCAACAAGCCACTCTTATTTAAGTGACACATGTAAGATGACTAATTATAAGCACATTCCATAACACTAATTAGAAGTGCACATGCGTACGCTCGAGAAGTGTGCACTTCCTATTTTCAAGGAATTCATAGTTGGCCAACTCTAGGAGTTGTGCAATTCACTAGCCCAAGACACTGAGTAATTTCCTATCTTAGTGGATTGTATAGTTCGTTTCCACAAAGGGTTGCACAATTTATTTCCACAACTGATTGCACATATACCTATCTCAAGGGGTTGTGTAGTTCACTCCAACAAGGATTTTTATGGTTAAATATGAAATATGACTATAGAATCACTCAGAGCAAGGCATGAAATCATTGTTATCAAGGAAAGACTTAACTTGTTTTCAGAAAAGTTCTTTGTTTATCTTCAAAATTTTAGTAGTGACTGTCGAGAAGGAATAAATTTCATCATGGAGTGCAAAACAGCTATTACAAGGGAAGCACAGTTAAGAAATCAAAAGCTTGGAATGAATAAATATAAGGTTGTGACACTTATTACTTTAAGAAGAAAACTTGACACAAGTTGAAACACTAGTTATTATGATCAAAAGGAGGCTCCAAAATCAAAGCACAAGAAAATATTTGGAGAGGGGTTGTGTTGACGTTGTTGGAAATTGGTCAACCAAGGGGATCTACCTAATGAAAATCCCAAATAATACTTCACACCATTTGGTGTGGGATCCCTTCTGGAAATAGGGCCTAGTTGCCATATGTTCTTAGAGGTATTCCTTGGCTATGATGATCAGTACAAGGGAGTAATGTATAGGTACTTTCGGATGAAAAAATGAGTATGCCTTGTGGAATGTTTAGTTACAGAATGTATCAAGGTTCTTTTACTGGAGGTGAAATACGAGTGACCCTTTTAAAGAAGAGTAATAGTACTAATCTAGTAAAGACACACGAGCATGAACATATGAGTGAATCTTTGATCAACTAGCAAAGTAGTTCACATGGAAGAAATAATTGTTAAAACAAATACAACATACCTTTAACAAGATAAGTACCAAAGCCACTGAAATAGTTCAATTTCATTAGTGTAGATGAGAACAACATACATTGCAAACATTCAAAGAGTAGTCTTACAATATTTACGACATACACATGAAAGTGTGTTGGCTCAGTGAGCTTCAAGTGTTAAGAAAAAGTTCCAAGATAAATCAGTACAGTGAACACCACTAACTACAACAGTGGATCATTAGGGAAACCACATGCTCCTCCAAAGAACTATCTTGCTCTCTAATGCCTTGTAGTAGGATCCAAGGAGAAAGGTCCTTTGCATGAGCAGTTAGGGGGTATATATAACAAATGGGATGACTCTTCACCTCCCTTGTGACTCCTGGACTACCCTCATGACTCTTTTAATTCCAATTGACCTTTTGAATCCTTCATGACTTTTCACATTATATAGATGACTCTTGGACTTCCACTTTACATTACATTTCTCATATATCAAAATTAAGATATGACACCTTGATAGGACATTACATGACATTTATGACATGGAATGCACGATGATATAGCAATGTCAAGCCACTATTTATGTTGTTATCTTAGTGTCTTTTTGAAATATGGTGCATGTCCTTGTTCTTCCTCGTCCATAAGGCTTGAAAGTAGGGAGTCTCTATTGTGATATTGATATTTAGTTGTTGTTGCAATTTGGTGTAATTTCATCTCCCCATTCAATGATAATCTTGGCTTTCTAGCTCGATGGGTGCCTTCTAGAATGGTCTCCTTCTTCTTATCCTTCTTCATCACCCTTTCATGCCATGATGTAATACGTGAAACTGGAAACCACTCATGACAAGACAAGATCAGTTTGATAAAATTCTAGGCTAATATGATTCATCATTGTCAATGTCTTAGATGGAACTGGGTTTTGGGCTATGAGACTAGCACAGGGATTGCGCAGTGCATGGTTCCAAAGGTCAAGGGTCAAGACTAAGGCTTGAGGCTACGTAGTGGGTAGTTCAAGAAGGCCAAGGTAGGGTGAATGTGTAGTTGAGGGGCTTGAGCAGGCATGATTAAGGCTTGAGGTTTCCCACTGTGAAGTTATGGTGAGAGAGAGGCTTCTAGCTTGCATAATTTCACATTTCAAGGAGTGTGGTTAGAAGCTTGAGGATTGAGATGACGCAGTGTATAGAAGGAGTTGACTAGGAGGCAAGGTTGCGTAGTTATGGAGCTCAAGGGGCCAGGGTTGAGCACTGAGACTATGCAGTGCATAGTTTTGGGGGTAGGAGCTGTGCATTGTGCAGTTCGAAGAGCCAAGGGTTAAGATTGAGGGTTTAGGATACAGAGTGCACAGTTCCATAGAGTTTATTGAAGTCAAGTTTCTCAAGCAAGAGATTTTCAGAAATTGACTAAGTGTTGGATTAGTGAGGTCAAAGGGAACAAGGAAAAAACTTAAACATGATCACACACTCTGAATAATCAACAATGCAAAACTGACCACTCAGAAGAAAATAAAAGCATTATTTCATAAATGCAACAACAATACAAAAACTTCATCCAAGTGCAACACTAAAGGTACACTTTCTGATGACAATGACAACGCTTTTGGGATAGTGCATACAAATTTTGAAAAGAGCATAATACATATCTATATGATAAATAAGACTCATTAACACCAATGTTACCCTTTGAAACAAACCATAACTCTATGTATGCGATGCACAACTCTTTAGATGACCAAAAGACAACACTTGCAATAGTAAGAGGAAACTGCAAACGACACTTACAAAATGCGAAAGACATTGAAATAAACACATGCAATAATAAAGATAGCATGAAAACTCCACTTATTAAAGTGTAAATATCAAAAGAGACAATTGTAAACATGAAAGCAACACTTGCGAAAGTGAAGGTGCGCAAAAGCGAAAGTTGGAAAAACTCACCAAAATAAAAGAAAAAGTGCAACCAAAAGTGAGAGAGTGTTAATGAAAGTGTGCACTGACTATCTAAATAGGTTTAACAGTACAAACATTGTCTTGTGCTATGTCTGTTCAAGCTTGCATAAAAGAGTGCACTCACAAACTTGTTGCAGACTGAGCATGTGTAAGGAGGTGACTTTGACATTTACAAATTGAGAATAAGACTAGAATACTTAAGAAAGCATCGATCGGCCATAAAGTGGCTATGGAACAAATGATCGTAAGGTCCACAATAGGATCCAAAATTCAAGTGTATACCAATTTTGGAGGGTGTTTTTCGTAGCAAAAATAGGTTGTAATAGGTGCAACATTTGGTTGAGTGAAGTCATTGCTAAGTTGAGTCTTCATGGTGATAAACGTTTTATTGAAGGAGTCTCATGAAGTCTTCATGCAACCATATGTATTGGCTAATGATATTGTAATAGCCATGTAATGCTATTTTTTTGGCTCATTGGGCCATAGGTCTTATAGAAACAATTTACTTCATTGATAAAACCATGTAAAATGCTTATGAAGCCATCTATTTGTACTGTATTTATCATTGGCTCTACTAGTGGATTGGTCCTAGAATTAGGAATTCATATGAAGGAGAGCCATGTACTTGTATCATTATAGTCATGTATTTACAATGTTATATGTCAACTCGTCATGGTCATATGGAATCTTGGTGTACCTTGTGCTTCTTTCTTGTGGTAAGGAAGAAATAATTGCAGCAAAAGCAGTTGAATATAGTTTGTAGATGATTTTGTAGAAGGAATGTCTTTAGGGGGATCATATTATATGTGTTTATTTACTTCAGTCATCCACTATTTCCATTATGGTCTACTTGGAGGTGTTCATGATGTGCCTCATGCTATGTTATGACTATTTGGGTTACTAACATCATTATATGAGTAGAGAGGTTGATCATTGGCCATTGATGTTGTTGTTGGAGATATGGATTCAAAGATGGTCGGTGGATATTGTAGAAGTTTTGATCCAACGTATTGTGCTACTACCATGTGTTTGCTAGTATGGAGAGTATGGGTTTCTTCCTCATGATCGTATTATTTTATATTTTGATTGACGTTGCTCATAGTTGCTACGTATGTTTATTCATTATGAAAATGTTCATTGATGCTATATGTGGCTACCTTATTTTCATATTACTTGACATATTTTTGCTACTACTAAAGATTTATTTGTTTGACATGCTACTCAGAGGGGACTTCCTCATGATTTGTTTTATATGCTTATTATTGTTTATGATGTGAAAAACATGGATATTTGTTGATATGAATTACTATTCAACCATGTAGAGATTAGATGGTCTAGTGCTTGTTCTTGTTTTATTAAGGTATTCATGACTTATCTGAAGAAGTTGACCCTTTTCCATTGATGTCAAAGGGGGAAAGTGATAAGAGAATATTGAAGGTTTGGATATTGTGTGTGGTTTCCATCAATGCCAAAGGGGGCGATTGTTGGAATTATGGTGTTCATGGTTATAGCTGGTTTGTGTTGGTATTGATGCCAAACATGCTACATTGATGTCAACCTGCTACAGTGATCCAACCATGTTGGATTTGACGAATTAATGGGATAATTGATGTGTTATAGAGTTGTTGCTATAAATTGTTGGAGAGGTGTTGAAGGTGTGCATGTGTGCAAGGAAGAGTAGATGAATTTTTGGCATTGAAGTAAACATGCTTGGATACCTTGTCATCTTGATCAATGAACAACATTGGGGGTTTTGATGTGATGTTTTATAGGTGTTACATGAGCTTATAGATGATCTATAGGATTTGGAGATACTTAGAGAAGAAAATGATCAAGTTCGGTAGGTTTTGGAGTAGATTTAACTAATTTTTGGGACTAAACAAAGGATAACTCATGTCCTCCAAATGAAACGTGTGTTATAACTCACGTTTTGCACATACAACCTATGTTACCACTCTTAGTCATATTTTTTTCAAAGGGATAACCTATGTTACCCTATCTAGAGACACCTTTTTGCATTCCTTGCACATGCCAGTCAATTCTAGAGGTGTTTACCATGGTTTTGTTAATGGTTATTAGGTGATGGTTTGAGTTGACTTAATATCCATTGCAATAAGTGTTTAAAGTGTGAGTTCATTTATTAATTGTGTTTTGGAGATAGTGGCTCAAAATGGTAAAATATGTGAGTATATCTATTATTGTGAGGTTAGATGGTTGAGTGTAGGGCAAACATAGTTGAGTATAGGAAGAGGGATTTGAGCTCCTAAAGAAGATGAACATGTCTACGGTAAGAGATGAGTTTACAGTGATCAGATAGATGCATTAGGAGGATTAGAGCTTGATCTATAGTTGATCAAAGTTTTCAAAGTTGTATAAGAGATTAGAGAGTCGCGAGAAGATGGAGATTAGAGAAGAAATCAATATTTGATGGTAGAGACAGAGTTCAAAGCATGTTGTAGTGAAGCATAGATTGAGTAGTGTACCTATGGCATTATTTTACAATGTTTTTTAGGGTTGCAAGTCCATATGGAAGAATGCCATATTGATTTTATGTTGTTAGCATATGGATGGTTTGATGTGTTCATTATATGCTACATTTTTTATTTATGTGATTTGTATAGAAATGAGTGGATTGATTGATGTACGTTGATATTATAGTTAAGTGTGTGATTTGTTAAATTGATACTAGTTTTTTATCTTGATAAGTTGATTGTTATTGAATTCTTGAGAGTGTTTTGTTACTGGGGTTTGATAGCAAAACTAAGTCATATGTATGTTAACCATAGTATCGTAGGGATCAATTCTAAAACATTTGAAGGAAGATCCACATAGATTTTGTGGAGGAGTGGCCTATGGAAAGTCATGAATTGTTAAGTTGGAGTTGTGATTCCATGCTGGTGTTGGCTAGAAACAATATTGTGGGAACAGTCACTGGATAATAGTTGGTGGTGGCTACCCAAATATATTTTAGGATGGAGTTCCCTAGCTGGTGTTGGTGAACAATCTATGTAAAGGATATCATTTTCTTGACACATAACGGAAGATTCAAAGTAGCACAACAAGAATAAGGGTGCTTTTCCTCCCAAAATGGTTTCCACTAGATATCTTTGTGTCTCACTCTAATGATAATTTATGTGTTTTCTTTGAGGGTTTTCTCTATGTATATGTTTCTTATATGTTTACATGTTTATGGTACATGTTTATACATATATCCTCTCACATGTTAATCTACTAATGAATTATTGATAGAAGATTTAATAGAAAAGGAAAAATTAATAATAAGGCAATACTAATCCCCCCTCCCCCAGTATTGCCCGTTTTAAAACATTGTGGCCTATACAATACCATGGGAGAAAACAAGGAATATTAGCCTCAATTGAAGCTTATCAAGCTTAAGAAAAAAGAAATAGAACTTTAAAAAACACATAAATCCTTTTAAAAATATATTTGGCTCCAAGTAGTTATGGGAACTAGAGGAAGTGCCTTGACAACGCATATAGGTGTGTGTTGGGTGCGGGCTCCCCCAAGGGATGTTTTGGGGCTAAAAGCCCAGATTTTGGTCATAAATTCCATATTTGATGTAAAGATTCTGTATTTTTTGGGCGCAGAGTGTGTAGCTTGAAAATGAGTCATAGGTTTGTTCGCCCTTCATTTTGTAATGTAATGTCAACTATAGAAATCTACCCATGGTCTGCGGACCACGGGATTGTATAAATAGAGTGAGGCTCTAAGTTGTAAATCAATCAAGGGAATCATCATGGAATAGAAGCATAGCAGAATATCTAAGGGTAAAGTCAAGTCTTTGGGTCATAGAGTAGGAGAAGGCTCTGCAGCTAAGTGTGTAGAGGCTTGGTAGTCCGTAGTTGAGTGCGCGAACCCCTGCAGCTGAGTGCGCAGGGTGAGTCAAGTCTGTAACTGTTGAAGCATTAATAAAGAGCAGTTTACATCAATTTTGTGTATTTATTTCCTATTTTCTGTATCAAATATATTGGGTATACATTGCGTTTATGTTGTCTATATGGTGTTCAAACATATATAATTGTGTAGGTTAAGTGAATGTGAGTTAAACTATCTGTTTACGCGAAGTTGACTAACATCTATAAGAGGATAAGTAAGATATGTAGTGTAACTTGGGGAAATAGCACAGATCCTTGCCATAGCAATGCAAAATCACCTCAGCCCCTGGATAGGGTTTTGTGAAGGACAATTATAGCAGATCCCGAAGGTATCATAGGTCATAACAATGTGCAAAGTAACTTGTGCAAAGGTAGGCACAATTGGACTAAATTGATCCCTTAGACATCTCAAGGATGTAGAAACTTGGTTCCAACATCCCCCGATACTCCTTTAGGTGAGACTTTAGTCCGCGCTCCAAGGGGTGATGCTGAAAGGGCCAGTAGTGTAGGGATTTGTTTGGCTAATTGAATTTGAACCTGGGTCAAGCCCCATCAAGCCAACAAATGGTTTCGTTGTTAGGACTAGAATCTGCATAGAGATGTCTAATGTCGTATCATTGGAATCCAACTAAGAAGGAAATTGAAAGCTTGTTGGACAGAAGAATTCATGAGTTTGTGGCGTAGGAGAATAGGAACTCGTGACTGACAAAAGAAGAGTGGTTAGACTACTACCTATAGACAGAGATCCATGAAATCTTCTTCACATATTTCCCTACTAAGCTGTACGAGTGGATTGCGAAGCTAGTAGATAGCCAAGGAAGGTGGAAACTCGACAATCCTATTGTGTGGACCCCGGAATTAGTATGAATGTTGGGAGCATCAGAGGATAAGATCACACTCAATTCGATTATAGAAGGATTCATTACTGAGTTCCTGGTTGACACCTCAGTTAGCTATAGTGAGGTAGAGTGACGCTTTCTCAAGGTACCGCGAGGTAAGTACATAAAGTCTTTGAACACTTGGATTGAAATGTTATTGTGCGAGAAGAGGGTTATGTAGTTACCTTGATGTTTAGGGCTACGCAAAGTAGAAAAACTTACAGGAACGAAGGAAATAAGGAACCAGAAACTAGGCCCTTGATTTCACCTCCACGAGGGGACGAGGAAGAGCTCGCGAAGGTCTCACCGCGAAGTGAGATCCATCTGATAAGGCAAAGAATTCTGTGAATACCACCCTCACCCACACCACCACCAGCGTCACCACCATCACCTCCATATTCACTCGTACCACCTCCGCCACCACCATGATTCAATATGGGAAGCATGATAAAGTTGCTTGTGTTCAAGGGAGTGGTAAATGAGGATCCGAACAAATTTTGGTTCATCGTACGAGTCGTATGGGAAGCACAAGGTGTTACAAATGACAATATAAAGAAAGCAACACTGGTTAGCGCCCTACAGGACCGTGCGCTAACCTAGTATATTAAGCACTAGAGTGATAATCAAAATGCGGAAATCACAGATATCCAAGCAGTGCTAAATAGAGAATTTAGTAGGCCGAAGTTTGAAGCACAGTCAATCATTTCATTCAAAGAGATCATGATGCTATCATGCGAGACTCCTTGGGAGCTGGATTAGAGATTGAAATGCATGATTTGTGAAGCTAATATAAATTTGACAGATGGACAACATCACGAGTGATTTGTAGCATCACTAATGCCACATCTGAGGAGTGCATTGTCACAGCAGAAATTAACGACTCAAACAGAGGCCTTAGAGATCGCCATGAGGCTGCATGAGACCCTAATAGAGGATCCTAACTTGGGAGCTCAGCAGATCCACACGTAGTTGAAAAATTTATGCCTTGGAATGCAGATTCTGAAACAGGACAAGACAGCCTGACCAGATGTACACGAATAGGTGTGGTGTGTAAAATGCAAAGGCCAAGGTCATGACAAGGACCACTGCCCACTTTTCATGAATTACCTCGCAGGAGGAGGATCGATGCCAATTAAGGCCAAGAGCATAAGAAGGACCTAGAATGGTGCCTACTTTGTGGTGCACGATTTGTCAAATAGGAGGAAAACACGCTACGGACAACTACCATTTGTTACAGAAGTATACACAAAATTTGCAACAATTGTTCTGTAATTTTTGTAGGTCAGTGAGACATGATGAGAACACTTGTAGAAGTTATGATTTGATGATGGATAGAACTCCCACATATAGAGTTCAGGCCGAATTGCGGCCCCTAGACCAGAATGCAGGAGTGGTGGGAACAGGATTTCAAGGGCACGACTGAGGCCGAGGAAGAGGAGGACCTAAAAGAGGTCATGGGAAGTTGATATGCTACAATTGCGGAGGGCCAGGACATTATGCTTGCGATTGTATGAATCTAACACACCCGTCATGTATTTATTGCAACTTGCTTGGTCATCAGATAGAAAATTGTTCTATGCTGATAGCTAGGATATGCGACAAAGGAGTGCCACCACCTCCCCTGACTCAGAACCTGCAGGTGATGAGGTCTAAGTCGTGCGAGGAAGATCCAAATGTGAACATTGTGATCCAAAGTGGAATCACGACAGGAGTTGATAAAGGAAAACAACCGGAGGATAGTACTTGGGTTCGCAAAGCTCCAGTAAAAGAAGCGGAGTTTGATTTGGAGCACGCTTGGGAAACCTTCATGGAAGCTAAGAAGAGCTTCATGGAGGCCTCCACTTCAGGAAGAAAAGTTAGACTGAAGCCAGAGATGGACCCATCCATGCTCACAATGTTCTTGGAAACATGTATGGACTTACTGCGCGACAATAAAGTTGTAAAAGGATTGTAGAAACTCATTAATAGATGCGTTGGGACTGCACCAGGAGGACCAGGCATGGTTAGAAAGATTGGAAAGCATAAGACAAGGATGGGAAGAGAAATAAGGTTAACCGCGCAAATTGGAGAATATGAAATGGACCAAGTAATTTTGGATTTAGGATCAAATGCAAACGTTCGGCCGAAGCAGACATGGGAGCGAATGGGGAGACCTACACTAGAATGGTACCCTATTCAGCTACGAATGGTGAACCAACAGAATATAATACCCATTGGGTGATTGCAGGGAATCACTGTGGATATTGAGGGAGCGAGCGCGCTAGCAGACTTTGTAGTGATAGAGATTATTGATGATAGCAATCCCTACCCCGCGCTTTTAGGAATTGATTGGGCCACTAACATGAATGGGGTGATTAATCTGAAAAAGCGGAAAATGATTTTTGAAAAGAAGTCACTACACGTAGTTATACCCCTAGACCCTGCTAAAGGATCGTGCTACACAGAGCCAATGCGCAACTATGAATGTGATGATATTTGGACTACATCTATAAGATAACAGTGTGAAACTAGGACTAGGTGAATTCAACCATGGATGGGTGTCTTGCATAGGAGCGTGAAAGCTTATATAATTCAGATTCGGATGAGGAAATGGAGTGATGGCAGAATCGGTTACATGAAGTGACTACACTGAATTGTAATATGATGACAAGGTCGCTGCGCTACGTATTGCCATAAGTAAGAGACCTACCTACTTATGATGGCCTCTGTGAGGTAGACACCTTATTGAATAAATTTGAAAGGGAGGTGCCAGAAAAGCAATGCTTCTAGGCCTTGGATTGGGTACTGCGTGTTATGCCTGCGAGGTGGTGGGGTACGCACAAAGGGAGCTTTGACTACTGGCGCGAGTATAGGGGAATGATGTACTTATGATTTGGGAAGCCTATGGTATGACTAACAAATAAGTACAATGTGCAGGATCATCTGCACACCCATCTGGCGAGGTGGACACAGGCCTATGGGGAAAAGCCACAACCGAAGTGGGTACACCTATTCTGTCATACCTTGGATGTTATATCAATGAACTAGTATATAGAAATAGAGGTCCACCATGGGACAGGTGAATGGGATGTTCTACACGAAGGGTTCGTGACGACCTTCAGTTTTGAGGACGAATGGGACAGTATTGATGAAGCGCTTGATCCGATATTGATCCAAGACCTTAATCGTAGCTCAAATTTCAAATTTTTCAAAATAGTTTCAATCCTGAGTGACCGAATAGATCTTGTCTTCCTGATTCTGGCACCATGAACGGTTTGAAAAACCGACACTGTATGAAGGAGTTATCGCAATTTGAAAACTCCAGTAAAGTGTTATTTATGGACATTTGACCAACAATAATTTAACATTTGGAAATATTAAAAAAAGTATATTCCAAGGAATATTCCATGGAATATTCCTTTTTTGGGACCAATTAGGTGCTGACACGTGGAAATCCCGGAGGCCGCCACATGGCCCTCGAATGGTATTGTAAAAATATTTTGTGGGCTAATGGAATCGAAGCAGTGACCTCTGGCAAGACAAACCAATGCTCTACCAACTCCACTGACAGTGATTCTTAACATATAACGATTGTATTTTATATTTATGTTATAATAGGTGGAGTATTGGTGGTTAGGATCGCCAACGGTCTTACCCACCAATGGTCCCCCGAAAGCTGTTCACATGTCGTGACATGTCCGCTATTTGCAAACAAATACACACGCGGTTGCACATTAACCAATAGCCTTATCCCTAACCACCATAGGATTAACCATTCACATGCACGCCAGATGGTTAATATAACAGTCAGTTCCGATGGTTACATTTGGCAAAGCAGCTAAAAAGGGCAGTTATGCCAATTTTAATTGGAGATAACTGTCGGTTCACCAAAATTGGTGGAGTATCCCTAGGGGATACTGACTAAATCCATTCTAGGAGTATTTTTTGACAAGGGAGAGTGAAAAAAGAGGCTAGACAAGCTAATAGGAGCCTTCTGAAGCTAATTGAATAGTCCAGAGAAGCTGAAGAAGTCATCTTCAAGGATATTTTCATCCAGGGATTTTTTAGAGCTCAGGGCCACTATGAGTTGGAGACAGTTGTAGGAGCTACCAGTACTTGTTCTCAGAAAACCAACACTCATTCCTAACTAAAATGAACCTTTTGAATCCATTCCATGGATTTTCAGATGCATTTGAAAACTTCTAAAGTCTGAGATGTTATAGGGACGTTTTGGGCAACATAGTGCCAACCGTGGAGGAAGGCTTAGTTTGGTGATGCAGTTCTCATTTTGAGAAAATGATCAATATATTGTCGATGTCTGATATGTGCTGGAGATAGTAGAATAGTTTTCAGTGACAGTTAAAGAATTCTTAAGGATTTAGTTCCATCAAGAAGCTCAGAGAACTAATTGAAGGAATCAAGTCTAAGGGAGCTTAGATCTATTTGCAAAGTGATGACAGCCATGACAAGGATATAGATGGTATTCTAAGCTCATTGGTTCAGTTTAGTAACCTTTGGAGTTAAGTGTGGAACTTGTCAAAGAAACTTTTCCATAATCCCAAAGAGCGAAGTCAAGAGGACAAAAGCTCAAGGAGACGTAGCCCACGATATTCGGGCGAACTCCTAGATTAAATTTGTTGTTATGTGTTGATGTTTATTTGTTGCATTATATGGCTGTTATGTGTGCTTAATATCAGCATAAACAAATGAACTTATAGGACTTAAATAGTTAAAATAAGTTACACATATACCTGTTTCAGGTAATTAATTCTGCAAATGTCATACATAAGCTAGATCATTTATTTGTTAAGCTTTGAGTGGGAGGTTCTTATAAGCATAACAAGTTGTTAAACCCCCATTTCAGATCAGGTGGTATCAGAGCAGGATGATTGATTGATAGAGAAAAATATTGCTTGTTTGACTTAAAAGGTGTTTAAATAGTATAAAGAATTTGACTGTTGGATTGTTTGTAAAATGACTATTGTTTGAGTTTGCGAAGATGAAGGGAAAACTGTTGATAGCTAAGTCAAGGAGAGGGAAAGAAGGAAGAAGAGTTGAAGGCATTCTCCTCACCCAAAGGACATTAAGACAATCCTTGAAGCATAAGAGGTTTGTTTGCAAAGGGCTATTTGAATAAGAGTTTGACTCCACATCCATTAGTTCTTTGAAATCTTTTTGAATTTTGTTGAAGTTATTTTGTTCATTTTGATGATGACAACTTCGACAAGTGAGTTTTCAAGATCCTCCTCCTTCACAAGATTATTTGATGAAGACATGAAGCAAGACTTGTTCATCATGATGGATATGGTGAGAGAAATGTATGAGGATGAAAGGAAGAGAACAAAACTTCGAGAGAAGTTGAATTCCATGAAGGAAGAGAAGCAATTGCTTTTTGACAAATTGTAGGAAATGGAGAGCCAACTTCATATTCAAAATATGAACCTGGAAAGGATGCATGAGATGGAGACACAACTCCTTGCTGCCAAAGAAGCCTTAGTCAAGTATCAGTTTGAAGAAGAGGTAAACAATTCTAGTTTGTCTTCAATTTCCTCTAATAATGTTTATGTTTATGTTGGTTCTTTTGAAAAACATACAAGAGGCATAGGGTCCAAGTTGATTTCAAAAATGGGCTATGAAGGAAAAGGAATGGGAAAACATGCATAGGGCATTGTTGAGCCAATAATGGTGGAGGAAAGGCCTAAGTATTTGGGTCTTGGCTATGGAAAATCTTATGGAGAAAGTTCCAAAGCAACCATGAAGGAAATTGAAACAATTCCTAGAAGGAGTTTCATTTTAGGTTCTCTACCTCAGGTTTGTAAAGATTGTATTCATGGGGAATGAAATTGCTTGAAGCATACTTTGCAAGAATAAGGTGATCATAAGCATGCACTTGAACAAGAGAGTTGTGAAAGTTCCAAAATCATTGATGAGATTGATGGTGTTCCGAAGGGAGCCACTTCTTCATTCGATTCACCTTCTCATGAAGACAACAAAGGTGAAAGAGAAAGGTATAAATATGATTTCAATCCCATATCTTTTGATTATGTTAAACATGGTAAATTTTCACATAAGCATTGTAAAAATATTTCATGTTCCTTTTATGGTTTGGTTAACCATAGTGTTTCTAGATTTTGGAAGAAAATGGCTACATACAGGAAACTTTTGAAGAAAAGGAGGAAAGAAGCCAAAGGTCCATTGGACAAGGCAAATTATGTTGTAAAGAGGATGAACATGTGTTGTACTTATTTCCATAAGCAAGGACATATTGCTGAAAAGTGTTGGATATTGAATCCAACAATGCTTCCACAAAATTTGAAGAAAGTGGAAAAAGAATATGGCAAGAATGGAAAGGAAGTTTCCATAATTGATGTGCTGTAGGATAATTCACATATTGATGTAAATGTTCAGTTAAAGGAAGTGCCTTTGATGTGGATTGGTAAGAAATGGTTAGAGTTCTTATCCAATTAAGGTTGCATGTCTATTGATCTGATACATTTCTTTGCCAATGGAATGCAAGTTGCAGGATTTTACAAAAAATGTGAATGGAAAATTTGAGTATGAGACTCACTTTATTGCAGCAAAATTATGTTCATTTCAACTTTGTAAGTACATGTACATATGATAGAGGATCTTGTACTTATGATTGTGCTTGATAGAAAGTTGAAGAATGGAATACATGTACGAGAATGGTATGTATGAACAAAGGAATGTTGATTATTTACATGTATTTGTAATTGACTTGATGGAAAGCAATCAACCATCATATTGCTTTGTTTAAACATGCATGCAATGTCATATCGACTTGGAAAAGTTGATTTTGTCTCCAAAATTGAAAAAGGGAGAAAATAATGAAGTGTTTCACAAGGGGTGGAATTCTTTCTACATTGAAAAAGAATCATCAAGTTCTTTTTGTATATGCTTGACTTGGAGAGTCAGTTGTTTGAAGAAGGCATGTTTTGTCAACTTATGGTTTAGTTGATCATTTGGATACAAGATGTAAAGACATGATGATGATGATTCACATGATGTGAAATTTGTTTCTTTTGATGGAGAAAGAGTTTATGTCGTCAAGTTATTTCTTGCATTATGTCGTTTTTCCTTCTTTTACAAGATGTCAGAACAATATTTGCAACACCAAAAGTCGCCATAGAAGTGGCTTGGTAAGAAGTGGTTTGACTTCTTGACACAGTAAAACATACTTTTATTGGTGCATTTGCAAATTTCAGTTAAGTATGCATGTGTTTATGATTTAATCTCACGTTTGTTTGAGACACCATGGATCAATGATCAAGGAAGCGATGTTCAGCTACCTTCTAAAAATCTTCTCAACATAAATTATAAAGGAGTTCAAGGAAGATAGTTCTTAACAGGAGGAGAAGCGCATCCAAGAAGGGAAGTGTCGACTACCTTCGACTTTTGTTTCAAAGCCACTAGCCATGGGAGGCAAGTGTATGGAGGCTAAAAAGAAGAGGGTGATGTACTCTCATCTACTGTACATATCAATATATCAGTCTTTTGGGGTCCAAAAGATTCCCAATGGGGAGGAGTGATCAGATATCGATCTAGAACCTTAATGATAGCTCAAATTTCAAAGTTTTTGAAAGAGTGTCAATCCTAAGTGACCAGATAGATGTCATCTTCCTGATTCTGTTGCTGTTAGTGGTTCGAAAAACTGACACCGTATGAAGGCGTTACTGCAATTTGAAAAGTCTAGTAAACTGCAATTTATGGAAATTTGATCAAGAATAATTTGACTTTTGGAAATATTAAAAAAATTATATTCCAAGGAATATTCCTTAAAATATTCCCTATAATATTCCCTTTTAGGGACCAATCAGGTGCTGATGCATGTCAAGCCTGGAGGCCGCCACACGGCCCTGGAATGGTATTGTAAAATTTTGTTGGGGTCCGATGGAATTGAACTGTGACCTCCGGCAAGACAAACCAGTGCTCTACCAACTCCGCTAATGGTGATTCTTAACATATAATGGTTGCATTTTATATTTATGTTATAACAGGTTGAGGATTGGGGGTTACGACCGCCAGCGGTCTTACCTGCCAGCGGTCCCCCGAAAGTTGTTCACATGTCGCAACATGTCTGCCGTTTGCAAATAAATACAAATGCGGTTGCACATTAACTGCCAGCCTTATCCATAATCGTCGGAGGATTAACCATTCACATGCATGCTGGATGGTTAATATAACAGTCAGTTTCGATGGTTACATTTAGCAGAGCGGCTAAAAAGGGTGGTTATGCCAATTTTAACTAGAATTAAGTGCCAGTTCACCAAAATTGGTGGAGTATCCCTAGGGGATACAGACTAAATGCATTCCAGGAGCAATTTTCAACCAGGGAGAGTGAAACAAGAGGCTATCTAGGATAATTGGAGCCTTATGAAGCCAATGGAATAGTCCAGAGAAGCTGAAAAAGTCATCTTCAAGGAGATTTTCATCCAGGGAATGTTTGGAACTCAGGGCCACTAGGGGTGGAGGCAGTTTTAGGAGCTACCAATACTTGTTCTCAGTAAACCAACAGTCATTCCTGACTATAATGAACCTTCTAAATCCATTGCAGGTATTTTCAGAAGCATTTGAAAACTTCTAAAGGCCGAGATTCTATAGGGAATTTTTGGGAAGCCCAATGCCAACTGTGGAGGAAGGCCTAGTCTGGTGATGGAATGCTCATTTTGAGAAAATGATCAGTATATTGTTGATGTATTATATGTGAAGGAGATAGTAGAAGAGGTTTCAGTGATAGTTAAATAATTTCGAAGGAGTTAGTGCCATCAAGAAGCTCACGGAAGCTTAGAGCAGTGATTGAAGGAATCAAGTCTAATGGAGCTTAGATCTGTTTGCAGAGTGATGACAGCCATGACAGAGATATACATGGTATTCTAAGCCCATTGGTTCAGTTCAGTAACCTTTGGAGTTAAGTGAAAAACTTGTAAAAGAAACTTTGCCATAATCCCAAAGAGTCAAGTCAAGATGACAAAAGCTCAAGGAGACGTAGCCCATGATATTTGGGTGAACTCGTAGATTAAATTTGTTGTTATGTGTTGATTTTTTTTTGCTTCATTATATGGATGTTATGTGTGTTTAATATCAACAAAAACAAATGGACTTAATGCACTTAAACAGTTAAAATAAATTACACATACACATGTTTCAAGTAATTAATTCTGCAAATGTCATACATAAGCTAGATCATTTATTTGTCAAGATTTGAATGGGAGGTTCTTGTAAGAATAACAAGTTGTTAAACCCCCATTTCAGATTAGTGCTACAAGAGGTAAAAGCAGCCATCTTTAGGATACCACAGGAGCTGCTAGAATCGATTCAATGTTAGATCCCTATAATACTAGTGATGCCCCCATTACTATTGTAGTTGTATCCCTTATTAATATTGTTGTGCCCCTATTTTCCCCATATTGTTATTACTGTGCCCCATAGAATCCCTCTATTGTTATTTTTGTGCTTTTATATTATTATTGTTAGATCGGCTTGGTTATATTGTGACCACTTAGACTCCTATATATAGAAAGGAGGTTTTGTCATTTGAATCAACTAAGAATTGTTCATTTGTGTAATGTAAAGGAGGTTTCCCCCTCGAAGAGGCTGAATTCTAAGGCGTTTATCTCTCTTTTCTATCTTTTTGTGAGCTGGTTTCATAACATTTGGTATCAAAGGTTTGGATTCTAGGGTTTCGCTGCTCCAAACAAGTCATCGTGGAATTTTCACTATAAATTTTTTTCTATGACATTTCAGATGCTAAAAAAAAAACCCATTTGGGCGAAATCGTCATGAACCTTGAGTCTGAATTTCAAATTTTTTCGCACTATATTTGCAGATATATGATCTGAGGAAGTTGGCCTTGTTGCAGACTCCCGAATTTCATTACAAACAGGTGACCTGGGGAAATTCGTCATAACTTTTTCTTGAGCATCAGATTGAAATTTTGTAAGAAGTTACAGAAAGAGGACAGACTTTAGTTTCGTGTGTATATTTTTTGGATCCGAAGGTCAAAACAGTGACACGTGGCACTTCATACAAGTTCACTCCTCTTAAAAGGTCTATAATGAGGTCATCTTGGGAGATTGTGCATAACTCTATCTTGGAGAATTTAAATTCGATCAGACTGGTGGCATTGGAAAGAGGACACAGAGGGCTACTGCAGGTCACAATTTTAGAATTGGATGATCTAAAATTACAGAGATACATCATATTCAATATCGAGCTCCTACAAAGTGAAAAAAAAGGTGTGTAGATTGTTTTTTAAATTTTGCATATGCTTGGTTTGAAAAATTAGTTTGAGGGAATTCAAAGGGCATAGTAAAGCATTATTATGGGTAATTAATGCCCCAAGGAAAGAAAATGCAAGCACCTAGTAAGCAACCTGAAAGCTCTTGCATGACTCATGAAGAAGGTGAAGAAATGCAACATGATATATCAAAATTATGAGACCAAGTGCAACAAATATCACTCGCACAAAAAGTAACAGAATCTAAGATGGATGGTTTAAAGAAAGTTGTAGAAGGTAAGATGTATGGCGTGGAAGCTAATATGGATGGTTTAAAGAAAGGTGTAGAAGCTAGGATGAATGACATGGAATCTAAGATAAATGGCATAGAAGCTAAGATGAATGGCATGGACGCTAAGATGGATGGCATGGATGATAAGATGGAAGAATTGAAGATAAATTTGAATAAGTTGTGACAAGAAATGGTCACTAATGGTGAAAGGGTAGTAAAGGAAAATCATGATGAGAACAAAAGAAATACTAATCATGATTTCATAGACTCTAATGTTAGATTGAAGGCCCACCATATTCCAAAAATCAATATGAGGAAGTTTGATGGCAAGGATCCTGCAACATGAATACTACAAATGGAGCAATTTTTCGATCTCCATAATGTGAAAAACACACAAAAGGTACGTATTGCAACTTTATATTTGGAACCAAATCAGTCTGTATGGTATCGATGGCTTTGCTCTCGTAAAAAAATTGTCACTTGGGCAATTTTTACGGAAGAAATGACAGCACATTATGAGGATACAAAAAGAAACACCTTTTTTAGCCAATTGATAAGTCTCAAACAAAAGGGTTCAATGATGGAGCACATTGAGGAGTTCCAAAAATTGAACATAAGGGTAAAAGATATTCCAAAGGAGCATAGGATTGATGTGTTCATAGGGACTTTAAAGGATAATATCGAACATGAGGTTCACCTTTGGGAACTTGAATCATTGGAGAAGTCATTCAGGTTAGCAAGAAAAATGGAAAGAAAAATTATGGCAACCAGGAAGCCTACCACTCACAACTATAAAGATGGAAGTGTTGTTTCCCCTAGCCTTCCACAACCTATAAGGTTGACACCACAACAATTGGAAGAAAAAAGAGCAAAAGGGCTTTGTTACAGTTGTGATAACAGATACACTAAAGGTCATAAGTGTGCTGAGAAGAAACTATTCTACATAGATTGTGAAGAGGAGTAAGAAAAGGAACAAGAAAGGTCAAAAGAAGAGGATATACTCCAGGAACAAACCCTAGATAAAGAAGAAATGAATCCGACCATATCTTGTAATGCATTGGTTGGAATTACCACTCCTCAAACCATCAAGATAGAAGGACATATCAAGAAGAAAAAGGTAATAGTGTTGATTGATTCAGGAAGTACCCACAATTTTATTGATTGTGAGATAGCAAAAGAATTGAATTTCTTCCTATATCCAGCACAAGAGTATCAAGTGATGGTTTCAAGTGGAGGAACCATAACTTGCTCTGGAAAGTGACATAATATCAAGCTATCCATGGGAGAATATGTATTGAATAGCCCAATGCTTTCCATTCCAATGGGAGGTGCTGATGTTGTACTAGGAGTCCAATGGCTACAATCCTTGGGTACAATATCTTTTAACTTTCAAGAAATTTTCATGAAATTTTCTACGGAAGGAAAGGAAGTTGAATTAAGGGGTATTGCAAGGAAACCGGGAAAGATAATCAACTCTAACGGTATGACAAAGCTTCTAAAAAAGGAACAACGAGGTGAAATTGCACAATTATGTTCGCTAGATGTTTCCACATCGAAATAATCTATTTCTCCAGATCTCCAAAAAGTATTGGACAATCATTCCAAGGTATTTGAGACTCCCAAAGGTCTCCCACCTATTTGTGATCATGATCATGCTATTCATTTGATTCCAAGAAGTGTTGCTCCAAACATCAGACTGTACAGATATCCCTATGCCCAAAAGAGTGAAATTGAACGTATGGTTGCAGAAATGCTAGAGGCTAGTATAATTCAACCTAACCAAAGTTCTTTCTCTGCTCCAGTAGTATTGGTGCATAAGAAGGATGGATAATGGCACACGTGTCCCTATCATAGGGACCTCAACAATCTCACTATTAAAGATAAGTTTCATATTCCTGTCATTGATGAATTATTGGATGAATTGCATGGATAAATTTACTTCACCAAGTTGGATCTTCATTCAGGATATCATCATATCAGAATGAACATTGAAGACGTTCCGAAAACAACATTTAGAAATCATGAGGGTCACTATGAATTTTTGGTCATGTCTTTTGGCCTTACCAATGCACCTTCTACATTTCAAGGTTTGATGAATTCCATTTTCAAACCCTTCCTTAGAAAATTTGTGTTAGTATTTTTTGATGATATACTAATCTACAGCAAGTCTTGGAAGGATTATGTTGAACATGTTGATAGGGTGCTACAACTATTGGAGGAGAAACAATTATATGCAAAAAGATCCAAATTTTTCTTTGGAGTACAAGAGGTGGAATATCTGGGTCATATTGTATCTCCTGAAGGAGTTAAGGTAGACACTAGCAAAATTAAATCCATTAAGGAATGGGAAATCCCCACATCCATAAAGCATCTGAGAGGATTTCTCGGGTTGACAGGGTATTATCGCAAGTTTGTTAAGAATTATGGGAAAATAGCAACACCTCTAACATCATTATTGAAGAAAGATGCATTTTCATGGACTCCAAAAGCAACAAAGGCCTTTGAACATCTTAAAGAGGGCATGTGCCAAGCACCAGTCTTAGCTACACCGGACTTCACAAAAACCTTTATTATGGAATGTGATGCTTCAAGAAATGGAATTGGTGTTGTCTTAATGCAAGATGAAAGACCCATTGCTTTCGAAATTCGTCCAATCAAGGGAAAGTATTTACACAAAGCTATTTATGAGAAGGAAATGTTGGCAATACTACATGCACTTAAGAAATGGCGACCCTACCTAACGGGAAGACACTTCAAGGTAAAAATAGATCATGATAGCCTTAAATACTTTTTAGAACAAAGATTATCCTCTGAAGAGCAACAAAAATGGGTCACAAAGATGTTGGGTTAAGACTTTGAAATCATCTACAAAAAGGGGAAGCAAAATGTTGTGGTAGATGCACTCTCAAGAAAGGATGAGGATGTGGAAGCATTGTTGTGCGCCATTTCTATTATCCAACCAGATTGGATAAATGAAGCAAGGGAGGAATGGAAGAATAACAAAGAAGTGTGGGCACTTATTCAAAAGTTACAACAAGATTCCAGTACATCTGCTACATTTAGCTAGAAAAATGATTCGTTATGGTACAAACATTGCTTATACCTCTGTAAGAATTACCAACTCAAACAAAAGATTCTTTTGGAATTGCACGCTTCTCCCTTAGGAGGGCACTTAGGATTTTTAAAAACTTACCACAGGGTTAAGAAGGATCTTTTTTGGGTTGCCCTTAAATCGGATATTCAAAAGTTTGTGGCAAAATTTTTGGTTTGCCAGCAAAATAAAGTTGAAACAATTAAGACACCAGGTCTATTACAACCTTTATCCATTCCAAGCCAACATTGGGAGGAGGTTTCAATGGATTTTATCATAGGTGTACCCAGGTCTAAGGGAAGAGTGTCATCATGGTGGTAGTTGACAGACTTACCAAGTATGCACACTTTTGTGCTTTATCACATCCATTTAAAGCCAGTACAGTTTCTACTGCATTTATGGAAACAATTCAAAAGCTACATGGAAACCCAAAGATTATTGTAAGTGACAGAGATCCCATTTTTACTGGAAATTTTTGGATAGAATTATTTTCTTTTCTTGGTACTCAGTTAGCTCATAGCTCATCTTATCATCTTCAATCTGATGGGCAAAGTGAGATAGTAAACAAATGTTTGGAAGGATATCTTTGTCGCTTTGTATCTGATAAACAGACACAATGGGTCAAATGGTTGCCTCTGGCTGAATGGTGGTATAACACTTCCTTCCATACTGCAACAAAAATGACCCCATTTATGGCGCTTTCTGGATATCAGCCACCATCCATGACATCATATTTAAGAGAAAATATAAGGTTCAAGCAGTGGAACATCACATCGAGCATCAACAACAAGTTCTCCAACTCTTAAAGGATAACCTCGTGTTGGGACAGAATAGAATGAAACAACAGACAGATCAACATCGTAGCGAAAGAAGTTTTGATGTAGGTGACTGGGTATTCCTATGGCTACAACCATATAAACAAATTTCCCTCAAGCAAGCTAGGAAGGATAATAAATTATCACCAAAGTATTATGGTTCGTACAGGGTTTTGCAAAAGATTGGTACTATGGCATACAAATTGGAGGTTCCTGCAGCTTCTTGAGTGCACCCAGTTTTCCATGTTTCATGTTTAACAAAGGTTATAAGCGAGAAGCTCCCAATTCAAACAATATTGCCAGAACTTGACGAGGAAGGAAAAATTATATTGGAACCAGAAGCAGTCACAGAAACAAGAACTCGATAGCTACGAAATCGATTCATTTTGAAGTATCTCATCAAGTGGAAGAACTTATCCACTGAATATTCCACATGCGAGGATGAGAATTTTATACAGAAGCATCCAAAACTACTCAAGCATTGAGGACAACAATTTTTTGAAGGAGAGGGGCATGTTAGGTTCCTATCATACTAGTGATGCCCCCATTACTATTGTAGTTGTATCCCTTATTAATATTGTTGTGCCCCTATTGTCCCCAAATTGTTATTATTGTCCCCCATAGAATCCCTCTATTGTTATTTTTGTGCCTTTATATTATTATTGTTAGGTTAGCTTGGTTATATTGTGACCCCTTAAACTCCTATATATAGAAAGTAGGTTATGTCATTTGAATCATCTAAGAATTGTTCATTTTTGTAATGTAATGGAGGTTGCCCCCTCAAAGAGGCTGAATTGTAAGGCATTTATGTCTCTTTTCTATCTTTTTGTGAGCTGGTTTCATAACATTCATCTAGAATGGGATACTCAGCTGAGCTGTGCGATGGAATGTTATAATTTAATTACTGAAGAAGAAGACGACAATCAGTGGAAAATTAACATTCCAGAGAGAAAAGGCCACGGGGATGTTCAGGGACCACAGATTGAGAACCCTGAGATAACCACGTCGGTGAAGACTAAGCAAGTGAATATTGGTATGGAGGCAGAACCTAAAATTGCAAAGATTGGAGACTATTGGGACAACCCGACAATGGATAAGGTCACTGAATTGCTCGACGAATATCAGGACTTATTTCCGACCAAGTTTACAGATTCGAAGGGAATAATTAGAGATTTAGGGGTAATGAAGATCATGTTAAACCCGACATGAAGCCAGTTAAGTAGAGGTCATATCGACTAAATCCGAAATATAAGGAGGAGGTCCACATAGAGCTAGACAAGATGCTCGTAGCAGGCATCATTCAACCTGTGGAAGAATCCAATTAGGTAAGCTCGATGGTGGTACAAGAGAAGAAGCAGTTAGAAGAAATAAGAATATGTGTGGATCTCATAAAGTTGAATGATGCATAAGTTGAATGATGCATGTGTACATGATCCATTCCCAACTTCATTCACAGATGAAGTGTTGGACAATGTAGGCAATCAGGAAGCATATTCTTTCACTAATGGGTTCTCAGGGTACCACTAGATCAAAATCATGCTAAAGGATAGGAGCAAGACAACCTTCGCAACTGAGTGGGGTTGCTTTCAATATACTGTTATGCCATTTGGATAGTAGAATGCCCCTACTATCGTTTTGCGTGTAGTTGTGGCAACATTCAGGGAATATATTCATAAGTTCTTGGTGGTCTATTTTGACAACTGGACTGTATTTGGGTTGGATAGGTGCCATATAGCGAACCTTCGCATGATGTTGGATATATGCCAAAGAAACCAAATCATGCTCAACCTCAAGAAGTGTATATTTCTCGTTCCTTTTGGGAACCTATTGGGGATGTGATTTTTAGATAAGAGCTAATAGTAGACCCCATGAGAATCGTGGTGATTCTAAATTTGCAAGCACCACGGAGTGCGATACAGTTGCGTGCTACTTTAGGGCATATAGGGTACTACAGGAAGTTCATCAAAAGCTATGTCTAGATCACCACACTGATGGAAACGTTGTTGAAAAAGGATGTCATGTTCTACTGGAATGATGACTATAAGAAGATCCTGGATGTCTTAAAAGAAAATATGGTTACTACACCTATTTTGGTCTTCCCGAAATGGAAGAAACAGTTTCATGTCCATGTTGATGCATTGAGCATAGCACTGGGGGTAGTACTAACATAGGAGGGTCGAGAAGGCTTGGATCACCCTATCGCGCTCGTGAGTCGCAAATTATCTAAAGTATAAAATAATTATTCCACCACTGAACGCGAGGGACTGGCTATGGTATATGCACTTCACAAGTATCGACACTACTTGTTAGGGGGACACTCCATGCTGAAATACTTGGTCAATAAGCTTGTGTTGGGAGGGCGCATATGCAGATGGCTTTTATTGTTCCAAGAATATGATTTTGAAGTTGTTGTGAAGCCTAGACGATTGAACACAGGACTAGATCACTTGTCGCACATTGAGACAGGAGAGGATCCTACTGGTCTAGAGGAAGGATTACTTAACGTGCAGCTCTTTGTTGTGCACGTAGCAAATGGACATTTTGAAGATATAATCCACTTTCTCTCGACTGGAACAATGATAAAAGGGTACTTTTTCCAGCAGAAGAAGGAACTAGTGGTGCACGCGACAGACTTCTCTGTCATTGCGGGGCACCTATATAAGATGTGGAATGATGAGATACTGCGAAGGTGTGTACCTGAATTTGAACGAAGAAATATCCTCGCAGATGCTCATGGGGGAGTTGCGGGAGGACATTATGCAGGGAGAGCGATTGCACAGAAGATTCTCCGTGTAGGGTTGTGGTGACCAACCCTTCATCAGGATTTAAAAGCACATTGCAAGGCCTATGATGTATGTTAAAGAACAGGTAAACCATTATGGAGGGATGAGATGCAATTGAATCTGCAAATGACATTGCAGCCCTTTGAAAAGTGGGCAATCGACTTTGTAGGACCTATCAAAACTCAAGGAAAGACAGGCACGAGATATATTATCACTGCAATAGAATATCTGACTCGTTGGGCAGAAGTGTAGCCAATAAAGGATTGCACGGCCATGAATGCTACAAATTTTCTTTTCGAACATGTATTGACATGATTCGAATGTCCAAAGATCTCGATGAGAGATCGTAGTACACATTTCCTAAACGCGAAGATCAATGCGCTAACAGAGGAGTTTCAGGTGTATCATCAGAAAATCACACTGTATCACCCACAAGATAATGGGACAGTAGAAGCGTTTAAAAAAGTACTAGAGACTACACTGACTAAGGTATGCAATGCGCAGCGAAGTGATTGGGAGCTGCACGTACCCACAATACTATGGGTTTTTAGGATGACATGCAAGAAACTGACGAGATAGAAACCTTTTCGACTTTTCTATGGAGTAGAATTCGTAATGCTTATGGAGTATATCGTGCCTATTTTGCGCATAGTGGCCCTCACGAGTATGAAGGATCATGGCACCCTAGAGGAGAGGTTCACACAGTTGGAGGAGCTCAAAGAAGAATGATTTTTGGTTGGATTTCACTAGCAAGTACAGAAGTAGCGCAAAAAGCCCTGGCACAATCTACATATTAAGTTGCGCACCTTCAAGGCGAATGATTTGGTGTTTCTATATGATAGTAAGTTTGATCAATTCCGAGGTAAGCTCAGAATGCATTGGTTGGGACCATACATTATCAAGGAGATCACAGATGGTGGTGCGGTGCAAGTGGTAAAGTTAAACGGAGAACTCTTCCTAAGAAAAGTCAATGGAAGTCATTTGAAGCTATACACAAGTGGCCCAACCATCTGACTAGCTACAAGAAGAACATTCTTAGCACTCCAGGCAACTGGAAGGAGGCGTGGGACTATAAATTACTTTGCCAGGGAGTTGTGTGATGATAGGACTGTGCATAGCAATGAACTGTCACAGGTTCTGCGACAGCGCGAGAGTAGTTGCACTGCCACGCGAGTTGGTTGGAACGTGACCATTACAGTCACTATTCACGATGTGATGCTTGGTTTGAGACCAAATGGAGCTGGCGGCAGGCATTTAAGGCAAACTTTATGGGCTAGATTTGGGAAACTCTATTGCCAAGGGAGGATTAATGACTAAAAGAGGGGGGAATGGTCGAACTCAAATTCAAAAGGCGCTATAAATTACAAGTGGCTCTCTAGCGAACAACACTTTCCATTTTGAGAAGTGAGCTGTTGCGCTATCAACTTTGTATGGACCTTTCAAACTTTGAGGCTTTGAGAGCAAGCTCAATGTTTGAAACATTGTCAAAGGAAACACAGGACCTTCTAATGAGAATGATGGCAGTGCCTAAGGAAGCCGTGGATACCAGGGAAATGACTGATGAGGAGGTGGCGAAGGCCATAACAGTAGGAGAATCCCCAGAAAGTGTTGGATAGTCATAGAAATCCCTAAATCGCCGCACATGAAAAGGCCTAAGAAAGACAAGCAGCCTATGGTACCAGTGCACGTGTCCCTTGGGAATACATTATGAATGATGCCTATCATGGAAGAAAAGGGGAAGGTGATCAATTTGGAAGCCGATGAGGAGGAGGAAGACTTTGAAGAAACCATGGTAGAGGAGGAAGAGGACATAGAGATGGAGGTGGAAACCCAGGGTGTGGACCCTCTGACCAAGCTTCCCGTGTATGTTCCTCCATGAAAGGGGAAAGCAAGGGTGCCCAAAGACATAGACGAGAGAATAAGCTCTCTGCAGACCCTGGTGCTCCCCGACGACATCATTGCTTACGGAGCGCACTTAGGGCGAGTGCCGGTATTAGAATTTGAAGACTAAGATCTCGCGGACCATGAGAAATTCCCACATTTGGCAACTGCACAACTCATGCGGAAGAAGAAAAACACACCACCGGGATTTATAGAGTTGGAGCCACGCCAGTGGTTGCGAGGTGTTGAGAAAGAAGGATTGTTAAACCTGTTTTGGGTGTCGCATTACCATCGTGCCCTAATGACTATTTTCATCATCAGGTAGCTGCTCTACCTGGTGCATGATGGGTGTTTGTGGATGGAGGAGCCCATCCCCATCATAGATCATCTAATTCACAGAGTTACCCAGCTCCCATGCAAAGGGGAGGATCCATCGAACATATCCAAGGGTAAAAGTGATGATTTGGCCATCTCATAGGCCATGAAGAAGAAGTTCAAGCTGGAGAAGAAAAAGAGAGGGTATGTGATCTCTAGTATCAATAATGTTGTGGTGAAAGTCGTGATGTAGATATTGGCTAGGAAAGTTATGCGGAAGTGTCGCGAGGATGACTTCCCCACACCGATGGTTGCACTTGCCGCGGAGTGCGCAGAGGGGGTCTAGTTTAACTAGGCAGATTACTTGTGTAGAGAGTTCCTGGAAAATAGCAGCGAGCATAGGAGTAGGGGAAGACTTTCCACTATGCATGGCTTCTACTATCCATAGTGCTGGTGGCTTGGGAATTGCCCGAGGACAGCCAGTTCCCAATGATTGTGCAGGATCTTCCATAGGCAAAGAAGTACACTTCACTCTGGGCAACCAAAGATGCACAGAGGATCCGAGACAACAAGATATTCTGGGTGTTCATGGAGATGAACATCAGAATGGTAATTAATGCAAGTTGTGGTTATCGGCCATTGCCTATAACATCTATAGAGCTTCGCGAAGTTCAAGGTAGATTTTCATCATGTGTACATAAGAGTGAGGAAGGACCCCGTGAAGGCATGGAAGGAGCTACCTTATCTGGCAATGGACGATGTCATATTCACCATGCTTGAGTTGTGGCAGCCGGAGTGGCACACTCCAGCCAGCTCCACAGTGGAAGCAGAGAAGTCCACTGCGCAGAGGAAGGAGGAGGCAAAACTGCGAATGGAATAGTTAGCACAGAAGAGAAGGAACAAAGTAGCAAGAGCCAAGGCGCAGGAAGCGTGCAATGCTACGAAGGCAACAAAAGGTAGTAGAGAAGGAGCGTGAAGGCCAAAAGTTGCCTTCGCCCAAATAGGAAATAGATCTAGAGTAAGGTGGCGCAGACCTGTAGACGACGTCCACACAGTTGAAATGACAGCGCCTAAGAGAGCAGGCGGGGCTACGGAAGAAGTTGAAGGCATCACCCACACTGAGGGGGATCTCCATGACATTGGGGAGATGGTGCACAACGTCACCACGGATGCCCTCCAGCAGTTTGCGAAGGAAAACTAGATGGTGTTGGGGGCCCTCCGGGTGCAGATACAGGAGTTGAAGGTGGGCACTCCACAAGCTGGTACCCTGTCAACCAGCCTTGCAGTAGGTACGTTTGCAGCTGAGGAAATGTTGTGCGCTCGCATGGCCAACACTATAGTGTTGCCAGAAGGAGCACCAGTTACAGAAAATGAGGCCAATAGGCCTATGGTCAGTGCATTGAAGGGAGTTGGAATAAATATGGTTGCACTCCCTTGGGAGACGCTCTATGTTTTGCAGGACAGAGTGGCTACAGAACTGCGATCCAGGGAGGGTCACACGCTCAAGGTCATGAGTGAGCAGTGCATCAACATCAAAGAGTTGAGCTTGTAGCGCGATGAGGTAGTGGCGCAGAAACAACAGATTTTGTAGGTGGTCGACAAAACCTGCCAGATGGTCCCAAAGCTAGCCATCCAAGCAGAGGAACCTGCGGAGGCGCGCATCCAGAAACTAGCAGCAGGGGTGCACAAGGTGAAGGAAGACATGGCCAAGGTTTAACTAGAGCTCAACCTTCAGATAGCTGAGCTACAATTGAAGGCGCGGCCTTCAACTCCACCAGAGGTTAAATAACAACATGCCAGTGCGATTAAAACGTCCATAACAGAGGTCAACAACACAATAAAAGACTGCACCAAGCTATTTGAAGAGTCGTTCGTGGTTCTCACCACTCTGTAGGAGGACCTGAACGTATAGTACTTAGAAATAGAGGCATGTGAGCTACAATAGAAATATGATGAGATAAAAGGGACTGCATAGACAGTTGCCCTTACACAAAGGCTCGTGCGGATGTAGCAGGCAAAAGTGCTCAAGGAGCAAGTGGATGTTGCTCGACACAAGGATGCTATTTTGAAGGCGCACATACAACCATGGATTGATAAGCCATTCATCATTACAACCTCTATTGAAGCAAAGATTGCACAAATGTAGGGCACACAGGAACAGGTTTAGGGAAGTAGTTCATCTATAGTGGTTTCTGAACAGTGCATCCAGTAAGTACAACAGGCAGTTTCTTAGTGTGGTGCCAACCTTGCAGAATTCCACATAGAGTTGGGAGGATTGCACGCAAAGATCTCTGCACTAACATATTGACTCGAGGGTGAGTCACGATGTTTGTGTTGGGGGCCTGTTGGGTGCGGGATCCACCAAGGGAAGTTTTAGGGCTAAAAGCCTGGATTTTGGTCATAAATTGTATCTTTGATGTAAAGACTCCGCATTTTGTTGGCGCAGAGTGCGTAGCTTGTAAATGAGTCATAGGGTTGTATACCCTTAACTTTATAATGTAATGTCAGTTATAGAAATCTACCCATGGTCCACGGACCATGGGATTTTATAAATAGAGAAAGGCTCTAAGTTGTAAATCAATCAAGGAAATGATCATGGAATAGAAGCATAGCAGAAGATCTAAGGGTAAAGTTGAGTCTTTGGGTCATAGAGTAGGAGAAGGCTCTGTAGCTGAGTGTATAGAGGTCTAGTAGTCTGCAGCTGAATGCGCAGGGTGAGTCGACTCTGTAACTATTGAAGCATTAATAAAGAGAATTTTACATCAATTATGTGTATTTATTTCCTATTTTCTGTATCGAATATATTGGGTATAAATTGCATTTCTATTGTCTATATGGTGTGCAAACATATATAACTATGTAGGTTAAGTGAATGTGAGTTAAAGTATCTATTTACACGAAGTTGACTAACATCTATAATAGGATAAGTAAGATATGTGGTGTAACTTGGGGAAATAGTGTAGTATGGCAGCGCGAAATCACCTCAGTCCTTAGTTAGGGCTACACAAAGGAAAATTATAGTAGATCGTGAAGGTATCGCAAGTTATAACAGTGAGCAAAGTAACTTGCATGAAGGTAGGCACAGTTGGACTAAATCGACCCCTTAGACATCTCAAGGGTGCAGAAACTTGGTTCCAACATCCCCCCATACTGCTTCGAGTGAGACTTAAGTCCGCACTCCACGGGCTGATGCTGAAAGGGCCAGTAGTGTAGGGATTTTTTTGGCTAATTAATTTCAAACCTAGGTCAGGCCCCATCATGCCAATAGTGTGAATTCTTGTACCATATTTAGCAGATGAAAACAAAGTCCTTACATAGTAAAACAAACTTTCTGATGGTAAATTGACATGAGTAAAGTCAACAACTATGATTTTGTACACTAAAAAAGTATTTAATGTAAATAGAATGGGTTTAAGGACCCTTGAATGGTGAAGGGAGGAAAAGAAGATCCCTAGGCCCAAAACAAAGATATTTAGGTTTAATGACTGTGAATAAATGCATCATTTTGATTGGGAGAAAGAGGTATGTTCAACAATACCGTGTGAATTATTAAAACCAAGAATATCAATATAAACCTCAATTTTACAAAATATATAGAATTATGAAAGATATCCTCATTAGAATTATACTTCTAGATAATAAATGGGGGTATAATTTTGAGGTAGGGAGATTATTCTTTATATGTTAGGTCCCTATAATACTAGTGTATTCCCTTATTATTATTGTCATTGTAGCCCCTTATTATTATTGTTGTGCCCATGTTGTCCCCATATTGTTAATATTGTGCCCCACAAAATCCCACTATTATTATTTTTGTGCCCTAAAATTGTTATTGTTATGTCGGCTCCGATTATATTGTAACCCCATAGACTCATATATATAGAAAGGAGGTATTTTCATTTGTATCATCCAAGAATTGCTCATTTGTGTAATGTAAAGGAGGTTTCCCCGTCGAAGAGTCTACTTTTGATGTCATTGATCTATATCATTCTTCTATTTTGTGAATTGGTTGCATAACAATTGGTATGCGAGCTTTGGATTCTAGGGTTTCCCCTCTTCAAACAGGTCATCGTGGCATTTTCACTATAACTTTTTCTACGAAGCTACTGAATTTGAAACTAAAACCCATTTGAGATGAAGTCTTGATGAACTTCAGGACTAAATTTAAGATATTGTCTTGCTATATTTTCAAAGATATGAACTTAGGAATTTAGGGTTTCTAGGCTCCTTAATTCGATTTCAAACAAGTCACCTTGGAAAAATAGTTATAAATTTTTCTCTGAGCATTGGATTGAAATTTCATAAATAGTTACAGAAAGAGGACAGATTGTAGTTTTCTTTGCATTTTTTTTAGGTGTGAAGGTTAAAATAGTGACACGAGGCATTTCGTATAAGTTTGCTATACCGAACCAGACTATAATCTGGTCATCGTGGTAGATTTTACATAACTCTTTCATGCAGAATCCAAGTTGGATTGAACTCATGGCGTTGGAAGGAGGAGTCAGAGGGCTACCACAGGACAAAAATTCAGACTTTGGAGATCCAAAATTACAGATATACAACAGATTCAATGTCGAGCTCCTACAAAGAGAAAAAGGTGTGTAGTATTTTTAAATTTTTTGCATAAGTTTGATTTGAAAATTTTGTTTGAAGTGATTCAAAAGGCATAGTGACATATAATTATCATTAGTTAATGCCCCGAAGAGAGAAATTATTTTACATAGATTGTGAAGAGGAGGAAGAAAAGGAACAATAAACATCAAAAGAAGAGGATACACACCAAGAACAAACCCTAGAGAAAGAAGAAATGAATCTGACCATATTTTGCAATGCATTAGATAGAATTACCACTCCTCATACTATCAAGATAGAAGGACATATCAAGAAGAAAAATGTAATAGTGTTGATTGATTTGGGAAGTACCCATAATTTTATTCATTGTAAGATAGCAAAGGAATTGAATTTCTTCCTATATCTAGCACCAAAGTGTCAAGTGATGGTTACAAATGGAGGAACCATAAATTGTTCTGGAAAGTGCCATAATATCAAGTTATCCATGGGGGAATATGTGTTGAATATTCCAATGCTTTCCATTCCAATCGGTGGTGTTGATGTTGTACTAGGAGTGCAATGGATACAATATTTGGGTGTAATAATGTTTAATTTTCAATAACTTTTCTTGAATTTTTCCACAAGGAAAGGAATTTGAATTAAGGGGTATCGTAGGGCAACTGGGAAAGATAATAAGCTCTAATGGTATGACAAGGATTCTAAAGAAATAAGAACGTGGTGTAATTGCACAATTATGTTCACTAGAGGTTCCCACATTGAAATCATCTCTTTCTCCAGATCTCCAAAACATCTTGGACAATCATTCCAAGGTATTTGAGACTCCCAAAGGCATCCCACCTATTTTTGATCATGGTAATGCTATTCATTTGATTCCAAGAAGTGTTCCTCCAAACATTAGGCCTTACAGATATCTCTATGCCCAATAGACTGAAATTGAATGTATGGTTACAGAAATTGTAGAGGATGGTATAATTCAACCTAGACAAAGTTCTTTCTCTTCTCTAGTAGTATTGGTGCACAAGAATGATGTATCATGGCGCATGTGTTCAGATTGTAGGGAGCTCAACAAGCTCACTATAAAAGATAAATTTCCAATTCATGTCATTGATGAATTGCATGGAGGAATTTACTTCACCAAGTTGGACCTTCGTTCAGGATATCATCAAATCAAAAGGAAGACTAAAGACATTCCAAAAACAACATTTAGAGTTCATGAGGGTCATAATGAAATTTTTGGTCATGCCTTTTGGCCTTACCAATGAAACTTCTACATTTCAAGGTTTGATGAATTCCATTCTCAAACCCTTCCTTAGAAAATTTGTGTTACTATTTTTTGATGATATACTAATCTACAACAAGTCTTGGAAGGATCATGTTCAATAAGTTGATAGAGTTCTCAAACTATTGGAGGTGAAAAAATTATATGAAAAAACCTCTAAATGTTTCTTTGGAGTACAATAGGTGGAATATTTGGGTCATATTGTATCTCATGAAGGTGTTAAGGTAGACCCTAGCAAAATTAAAGCCATTAAGGAATGGAAAATACCCACATCCATAAAGCAACTGCGAGGATTTCTTGGGTTGATAGAATATTATCACAATTTTGTTAAGAATTATGGAAGAATAACATCACCTCTAACAACATTACTGAAGAAAGATGCATTTTCTTGGACTCCAGAAGCAACGAAAGCCTTTTAAAATCTTAAAGAGGTAATGTGCCAAGCACCGGTCTTAGCTACACTAGACTTCACAAAAACCTTTATTGTGGAATGTGATGCCTCAAGAAATGGAAATGGTGTTGTTTTAATGCATGGAGAAAGAAGTATTTCTTTTGAAAGTCGTCCAATGAAAGGAAAGTATTTACACAAAGCTATTTATTAGCAGGGAAATGTTGGCAATACTTCATGCACTTAAGAAATGGTGACCTTACCTAATGGGAAGAAACTTCAAGGTAAAAAAAGACATGATAGTCTTAAATACTTTTTAGAACAAAGATTATTTTCAGAAGACCAGAAAAAATGGGTCACAAAGTTGTTGGGTTATGACTTTGAAATCATCTACAAAAAAGAGAAGCAAAATGTTGTTGCGGATGCACTCTCAAGAAAGGATGAGAATGTGGAAGCATTACTTTGTGCCATTTCTATTATCCAACCAGATTGGATAAATGAGGCAAGGGATGAATGGAATAATGATGAAGAAGTGTGGGAACTCATTCAAAAGTTGCAGAAAGATCCTAGTACATCTAATACATTTAGCTGGAAAAATGATTTGTTATGGTAAAAAGATCGCTTATACCTCTGTAATAATTTCCAACTCAAACAAAAGATTCTTCTAGAATTGCACACATGTCCCTTAGGAGGCCATATAGGATTTTTAAAAACTTACCACGGGGTTAAGAAGGAAATTTTTTGGGATGGCCTTAAATCTGATATTCAAAAGTTTGTGGTGGAATGTTTGGTTTCCCAACAAAAAAAAGTTGAGACAATTAAGACCCCAAGTCTATTACAACCTTTATCCATTCCAAGTCAATGTTGGGAGGAGGGTTTAATGGATGTTATCACAGGTTTACCCAAGTTCGAAGGAAATAGTGTGATCATGGTGGTAGTTGATAGACTTAACAAATATGAACACTTTTGTGCATTATCTGATCCATTTAAAGCTAATACAGTTGCTACTGCATTTATAGAAACAATTCAAAAGCTACTTGGAAACCCAAAGATTATTGTAAGTGATAGAGATCTAATTTTCACATAGAATTATTTTCATGTCTCAGTACTCAGTTAGCTCATAGCTCATCTTATCATCCTCAATCTGATGGGAAAACTGAGATAGTGAACAAATGTTTGGAAGGATATCTTCATTGCTTTGTCTCTGATAAACAGACATAATGGGTCAAATGGTTGCCTCTAGCTGAATAGTGGTATAACACTTCCTTCCATACTGCAGCAAAAATGACCCCATTTATGGCACTTTAAGGATATTATCCACCATCCATCAAATAATATTTAAGAGAAAATTCTAAGGTTCAAGTCGTGGAAGATCACATCAAGCACCAACAACAATTTCTCTATCTCTTAAAGGATAAACTAACTTTGGCGCAGAATAGAATGAAAAAACAAGCATATCAACATCGCAGTGAAAGAAGTTTTGATGTAGGTGACTAGGTATTTCTACAACTACAACCATAGAAACAAATGTCCCTCAAGCAAGCTAAGAAGGATAATAAATTATCACCAAAGTATTATGGTCCGTACAAGTTGTTGCAAAAGATTGGTACTCTGGCATACAAATTGGAACTTCGTACATCTTTCCGAGTGCACCTAGTTGTCCATGTTTCATGCTTAAAGAAGATTATAGGTGACAAGTTCCCATTTCAAAGAATATTTCCAGAACTTGACGAGGAAGGAAAAAACACAATGGGACCTAAATCAGTCACTGAAACAAGAACTTCATAGCTATGAAATTGATCAATTTCAGAGTATCTCATTAAGTGGAAGAACCTACTTGGTGAATATTCCACATGTGAGGATGAAAATTTTATACAGAAGCATCTACAACTACGTAAGCGTTAAGGACAACACTTTGTTAATGAAGAGGTGCATGTTACGTCCTTATAATACTAGTGTATTCCCTTATTCTTATTGTCATTGTAGCCCCTTATTATTATTGTTGTGCCCTTCCATTATTATTGTTATGCCAACTCTGATTATATTAAGACCCCTTAGACTCCTATATATAGAAAGGAGGCCTTGTCATTTGTATCATCCAAGAATTGTTCATTTGTGTAATGTAAAGGAGGTTTCCCCCTCGAAGAGGCTACTTTTGAAGTCATTGATCTATCTCATTCTTTTATTTTGTGACCTAGTTGCATAACATTATATTTATAAGCTATAATTTTTATTGTCCATACAAATGGAATTTAAGGATCTTATAAGTAATTTAATGTGCAAAAAGTAGTTACCCTTTCGCTTAACTTTATGATCTATTGATTTCTCCCTCTAAATCAAGAACACTACATTTGATGTTAAATTTCATTAAACGTTAATAATTTTTCAAAAATAACAAAGGAAGATATCACAAAAATATTGGATCAAACATGGTGAAATAGAATCAAACATCTTGGACTCTATTTTTCACTCTTTTTCATTGATTAGAGAATTTTCTTCTTTAAGTATTGCATGTTGTGAGTAAGATGAATACAACTGATATATGATACTTCAAATATTTAAGGAGAATTAGACATAGAGAGATATAGGCATTGTATATGATAAAATAAGAGTAATAAACTCTTAAATTTGACCTTTTCTTATCAAGGTGATACTTTTGTGGGTAAAAGGACATATTTGTAGTATTTTTGTAAATTTTTACTCCCAACTTCTCATAAAAGTTCTAAGAGTACACATGGTTTTTCGAATTTTGTTTTGTGAGATTAATAATTCAGAAGTAAACCTCTTTGATTTATTTGAATATATTCATAAATTTTAAATTTGTTACAAAAATTCATCACCACTAAATCTATACAAACATATAGATTGATTCCAACCTATCATTACCAATACCATTATGACCTCTATATACTTATGATATTTTATGACCAATGTGATATTGCCATTGTTAAGGGACATATTTAAAGTACTCTTTTGAATTTTCACTAACAATTCCCACTAATGAATTTTCCCCTACTTATTCCCCTTCCATGGCATTTGTCAATAGTGGGATTTGAAATTTAGTTCTTATAGTTTAAATAATACTTCATGAGGGCTTGTTTAAAATAATATAATACACCATTTTTAATTTAGATTTTTCTTCACATAAAAACTCTCTCTCTCTCTCTCTCTGTATATATCTCTCTGTGTGTGTTTCATGCTCATTCCCCTAGATTAAGAAGTTTAGTTACTTCTCCAATCACACTGCTTTAGTGTTGATGCCTCAAGTTTGCAATTTTATTATTTTATTTTATTTTCAAATTATTGTTGGTGTTATTGTTTGATTATTTGAAATATTCTTTTCATACTAGTTAATTTTTAAATCGCTTAAATTGGTATCATGACTAAAGTAGTGACCTAGTTTTTCACTCAACTTTAAGAGTTTTAATTGAAGTGTCATTTGTAAAATGTCCTTGCTGGTTTGGATTTTGATATTGAATTCAACATATCCTTTTTATACCTACTATTTTTTATTTTATCACTCTTTCTATACTTATGGAATCAATGGCCCTCTCCAAAAATACTTATTCAGATTCATGATTTTGTTCCTTCCACACTGAACCCCAAAAAAAAGTATGTCAATACAAAAAATATTTTGTAAGCTTTACTTAAAGCCAACCCATCTCTCCTTAAAGCAATGTCTACGCACTATGAAATCAAATAACTTTTAATAAAAAAGCCTTCATTAGAGGAAATTTCAACCTAAGAGTGCCCATGAAATTTTCATGTAATTTCCATGACATACTATGTAAACCAATCAAAATACTCTAAATGTAAAAGTATGTACATATAAATATTTGGGAGGGAAAATAAGAAAAACTATTTTTTTTAATTGCATTTTTTACTTATATCCTTATAAGTTTACTCAAATTTCAAGTGTAGGCACTTATTGGATGTGGAATTAAATTCTACATCCAACAATTACCCATTATGCATACTTTTGAGAAGGTCCACATTGATAAAAAAATTAAGATATATTAAAAAAGCATGTTCAAAAACGCTCTTTTAATGCATCTTCAATTTTTATCAATGTGGGTCTTCACAAAAGTATGCATAATGGATACTTGTTGGATGTGGAATTTAATTCCGCATCTAATGAATTCCTACACTTGAAATTTGAGTAAACATATACTGAGATAAGAAACAAATACGATTAAAAAAATGTAGTTTTCTTCTTTTCCTTCCAAAATTCATAACTCTTATTTTATTATTTAAACTATTATTTTATTATTTTTCTTTAGGAGACCACTTTTAGGCTTAAAATTTCCTCTAATGACTTAAAGCCAACCCATGCCTCCTTAAGGCAATGTCTACGCATTATGAAATCAAATAACTTTGAATAAAAAATGCATTATTTTTGGATGTATAGTTTACCTAACCATGAAATAACGCAAAATGTGAATCACACAGGAGGAGGTGAGGAATTATGACTTTGCTCTTACGCATTTTGTACATTTCTTTGGTGTTATTTTTTAGTAAACCTCATATGACAAAATATAACTAGGAGCATAGGATTACTATTCTCAAGATTACAAATTAGTTAAATAAGATTACATTAGACACATCAACAATAAATGGCTACAATGGTACTGAACTAAATTGGACTAACTGAAACTAAACTAGGACACTGGAGTAACAACTATGACACCTTAGATTCTCCAACGCTCCCCCTTAATTTCAATCACAAAAGATCCAATTAAGATGTTTGTTGGTTTATGTCTCAGCTAAGCTTACAATTTAAAAAATTGAATTCAAATATATTTACTTGTATTCTTCTCTTATTTCAGATCTTGTAGCCTGTAAATTGTTTCATAATTTTCTTCTTGTTGTATCCTTCAAACTTTAGTTTCTTCATTTTCTGGTGCAACTCTTCCATGGTTCTAGGTTGTCTAAGCATACCTTGGAATTTTTCAAAAATCGGCTTGTATGTGGGCTACTCCCACATATTATCTTATGTAGTGCATTTTTCATGGTCAATCTGATGCAACATAAGAATATAATAAAAAATATTCCCTTAGAACTTCAATACCTGAAAATTTCATTGATGTTTTCATCTTCCAAGTTGTCTTCAACGTTCATTTCTACAGCTTCGATGCAGACTTTATCAAGGCATGGTGTTGCAAACCATGCTTCAAGGAAATTTAACTCTTCTTCATAATCATTATGTGTACTTGCACACTAGAAATCAATGTTAGAATTAAAAATGTTTGCAAAACCACATTGGTTTTGTTCCTCTGCTCTGTAATGAGGGCTTCCTCCTCTTGAGCTTCCTTCTCTTCTGCTGCTTTTGTCTCTGTCTCTTCAACTTCTTTAGTAGCCTGTGTTGCTGCAAACAAGTTATCTTCCACTTCGTTTTCAGATTCATGTGCTTTCCTGTCACCGAATAACAACATGTCAATATGATGTTTATGTTTCTTGATCTGCAATCATTCGTCATTAGCCAACAATTCTTCATCAAATTTTACATCATCAATATTAATTGTTGGATTCACCATAGCATTGACTCCTTCAATGGCAACTTCACTGTCATGAGCAAGCTTTGTTGTTGGATTCACCAAACTTTTCATCAACAAGCTATGTTGCTGGATTTCCAAATTTTCATACACTTGCAATTGTGCATAGTGGGATTCACGAGCATCTATGTGCTCCTTTGCTTCTTCTACAAAATTTTCACAGACATCGTCCACTTATGGCTGAGCACAATCATCTTCAACTACTTTTCATCTCATCTGCTGCTATAGATCCACCTTCATTTTCAACTTGAATGTTACCCCTTACACCAAAACTCCTCTCAAGGGTATCCCAAGTCTCTTTGGTTGTCTTGCCATATGAAATCAAGCGAAGAATGTTGTCATCTATAAATTCTTTTATGCATTTTAAAGCAAAAGCATCATTTTTCCTCCACTCTCAATTCTTTCAAAAAATATTAATACATCTCTAGTTGCTGCTTTGACTTTCTTAGTCTCTTGGCATTTCTCATTTGTTCATCGTCTTCTCACACAAATTAAACTCTGCATGTCCCACTCTTGTCTTCGAAAAATACCAATCAATATTTTAACAAATCCTATTTATTAAAAAAAAAATACAGGAGCATATTTAAACTTCCCATTTGCAACAAAGATGTCCAAATCTTTTTCGAAAAGTAACAAAAGTATTGACATTTAAAAGCCCTTTTAAATATAACGCTCGAAGCCCTGTTAAGTAATCACGTAAACCCTTTCTTAAAAAATATACGTGCATCACACTTCAACGAAGTCCCCTTTTTTTTTATAAAAACTTTAATGAAAGAAGGAATCTTTCATTAACCAAACCCTTTTAAAAGGCAATTTAGATTTTGATTAATACGCTTGCAATACGGTTTTCCATAAATAAAAACATGGACATTTGAAAAAAAAAATCGTGAAGCCTTCACATAAGAGGACTTCGACTTATCATTTAGTGAGCCAAATAAAGAAACAACAACTTAGGGTACTGGAAGAAAAAACCGCTTTTCCTTTTTAAAACTCCGATCAATTTATTGGATTTGTCATTTAGTGAGGCAAATAAAGAAACAACGACTTGTGATACCTGAAGAAAGCGTTTTTTCCTTCTTAAAATTCCGATCCGTTGATTGAGCACTTCCCGACAGTGTGCGCAATTTTGCTCTTTTTTTCAGTTGACGGGGTGCCGCAATGCCAACTATTTTACAATTTCGTAACTTTTCGACCTTTTTGAGTACTGTTCTTTTTGCTAGAGTGAAAAATTCACGCCTCGGGATCTTTGGACAAGTGTGCAATAGAGGCACTACTTTTTTAACAGGTCCAAAATTAAAGGGTCATTTGCACTTTATCCTTTGCCTCATTACCCTTGTTTCTTGTTTGTGAGCCCAAAAAAATTGAAGCCCTCTCTCAATGAAGTCTTAAGCGTTGATGAGAGAAGTTTAAAATTTGAAAAGTGTGGAGGAGAAGATTCGTTGTGATATTATGACCAAATATAACTTGGAGCAAAGGATTATTCTTTTTAATATTATGAATTAGTTAAATAAGATTATATTGGAGAGATAAAAAAATAAATAGTTGCAATAATATAGAACTAAACTAGATTAACAGACACTTATCTAGGACATTTGGAGTAAAACATAGTGGGTGGTTGGAATTAGATTCTCCAATATCATAAACAGCAAAATTTCTACTCTCTTCGCTCAAAATTACAGTGGATTTTGTGAGAGTTCCAGGATTTATTGGGTTTAGAATGAATTTGATAGTCCATCATTTGTTGCATGATCTCATTAGTAGTATTCAATACTTAACGATTGAATTTCATTAGTATCTTTGTAGGATAGTGGAGTGGTTAGTTCATTGAGATGTCTTATAAATTGGTAATTCGTAAGTTTGTGGTATATTTTGATTGCTAAATGACAAATTTAACAACCATAACTTAAAACAACAATTAAAATTCCACCTATAAATTTGCATGGATATTAAAAACATAAAGGAAATCGAAAACATTAAAAACATTATAAAATTATTAAAAACATCGAACCCGAATCGCGATTCACATTTAAACTAACGATGAACATATAAGAAGAAAACTTCAAACCATTCATCTTTTCGGCAACAGAACAAAAGGCCCACACTTGACTAAAAATTCAGAATATTGCTGGAAATAATAATCCCAACCACCATCTTAAACAAAATGACAAACACCATGCTTGCCCAGTCAACTACTGCAAGGTTGCGATTTTGTTTGCAGGCAAAAGGATAGAAGTCAAAGAAGAAATACAAGGCGGGCCAGTTCGCAACACATCACAAAAGTTAAGGCATTTAATGAAGTTTAGTAAATGAGTATGGGCAAGCATTCACTCCGCAAACGTTGCCCACACTCCACAACACCTGCAAGTTCAGAAAACCATTTACTATGTAAAATCACCCATGTTGTGTACTAATTATTTGCTCTGTCATGTATTAATGTCAAATGTTGAGATAAATATGAATGTAAAAGTCATTTGCATTGTTGGGCAAGTTAGAGGGCGAGAGTCTGTGAGGTAGTGAGGAGAAAATCGTTGAGGAAATATTGGTGGGCGTGTGAAAGCTAGTTCTACAGACATTTACTCTGCAACCCCAATAATGCGTAAATCACAGTAAGTCTTTTGTATTTTTCACTTGGAGCTGCAACCTCCATTTATCATGCCAATGTATTTCCTTATGTTTTGACATATAATATAAAGTGTGGCCTGTTGCGTTGTGGTATTAATCTTTCAAAAGTAGATTTACCGCAACCTTTATGTTTTACTTTGTCTTGCCCTGAATGAGTTTTGTGTTTTATTAAGCCACTATGTAGTTGCGATTTCCATGCCGCAACATAAGACCTACCTCGATGCAACTGAATTCTCATAAGACTTACCTTGCCGCAACCAAATTCTAAGTGAGACTCCTCTCCTATGCCCCCGTAATTTTTTTCTAACATGGTATCGAAGGGGGTTAAATATTGTTAGTGTAAAAACAAGTGTTTTTATTGGCAATTAAAAAAAATTTTGAGGGAAGAATTTTGAAGCTTATTTACGAGCAGGTACAAAGTTGTTTTTTACCTCAGAAATGGAAACATCAAGCACAAGCTTGAGTAAACCTCAAATACCTCAGTTTAATGGAAAAAATTATGATTATTGGGCTATTACAATGAAAGCCCTATTTTCTTCTCAAGGCATTTGGGATTTGGTGGAGATTGTTTTCAAGAACCAGCAAATGCATCAACGTACCAGGCCTTATCTCAAGCAGAAAGAGATTTGTTAAGGGATAACAAGAAGAAGGATTCAAAAGCCTTGTTCTATATTTTCCAAGCAGTTCATGAAAGTATTTTCCCAAGGGTTGCAGCAACAACGAAGTCCAAGCAAGCATGGGACACCCTCCAGACAGCCTACCAAGGCATGGAAAAAGTCAAGACAGCAAAACTGCAAATGTTGAGAAGAGATTTTGAAACACTTTGTATGAAAGAGTCTGAGAATGTAGACTCATTTTTTACACATGTAATTGGGTTGGTTACTCAAATCAGGTCTCATGGTGAGACACTTGAGGAAAGGATAATAGTTGAGAAAGTTTTGAGAAGTTTGCCAACAAGGTTTGATTCCATTGTTGTCGCCATAGAAGAGACAAAGGATCTCTCACAGTTCTCAGTGGATAAGCTTCATGCATCACTGATTTCTCATGAACATAGAATGAATAGAACAACAAGCTCCTCATTGGAGCATGCATTCAAGACACAAGTTTCCTTTGGTCAAGGTTGAGGCAGAGCGAGATCATATAGTAGAGGAAGACGAAGAAGCCCACATAGAGGTGGAAGAAGCAACGCTTCAAGCTCAAGTGGAAGGGCAACAATCCAAATCCAAGTCAAGGCCAAAGCCAAAATCAACCACAAGGTCAAAGGTATGATAAATCTCAAGTCCAATGTCATTATTGTAAGAAGTATGGTCATTATGCAAATGAATGTAGAAATAAGCAATATGACATTAGTAAAAAAACAAGTGTAAATTTCACAAAAGAAAATCAGAACCATGATACCATGTTTTTAGCTTGTAATGTAGCACAAGAAAAACAAAGTGATATATGGTATCTAGATTTAAGGTGTAACAACCACATGTCGGGGAACATATAAATATTTTCCAATCTAGATGAAAGTGTGAAATCTAAAGTGACATTAGGGACAGATAGCAAAGTCTCTATCATGGGAAAATGAAGAGTTAATATCCTAACAAAGAAGGGAGAGAAGAAGTGCATCTCATATTTTTACTTTGTCCCCAGTCTAAAGCATAACCTCATAAGAATTGGACAACTCATGCAAAAGGGCTACAATGTTTTTTTCAAGAATGATGTATGCACAATTTTGGATAGGCCTCCAAGCAGACAGTTGATTGAAAAGGTGCAGATGACAAACAATAGAATTTTTCCCTTAAAGATAAGATCATATTTGAAAGAAGAAGGTGCACAAGCACAACTATCGATGAACTCACAAGAGGATGGAAGGAAAGTTGCAATTGTCACACAAGTAAACTATCAAGTAAAGGTCAAATATGAAAACTGGTTATGGCATTTGAGATTTGGATATCTCAACTTTGGATGTTTGAATTTGCTACATAGGAAAGGCATGGGGAAGGGTTTACCACTCGTAGAAAAACTGAACATCCTATGTGAATGATGTATCTTGGGCAAGCAACATAGAGAGACATTTCCAGCAGGAAAGTCAGTAAGGGAAAAGACACCTTTGGAGATTGTCCACTCAGATTTTTGTGGACCAATGCAAACACCCCAAATTGGTGGCAACCACTATTTATTGACCTTCGTAAATGACTACACAAGGAAGACATGGGTCTATCTCATAAAATAGAAAAGTGAAGTGATTGAGCGCTTTCACCAATAGAAGGCTCTTGTGGAGAAGCAAAATGGACACTACATCAAAGTCCTCAGGAATGACAGAGGTGGTGAATACATCTCAAATGATTTCCTTCATTTTTGTAAGGAGCATGGAATTCACAAGCAATTTACAACAAGATATACACCTCACCGAAATTGTGTGGCGGAAAGGAAGAATACTACCATTATGGAGATGGCAAGGAGTATGTTGAAGGAAAAGCATTTGCCAAATGAATATTGGATTGAAGCTGTCACATGTGCAGCGTATATCTTGAATAGATGTCCAACCAAAAGCATCCAAAATGTAGTTCTTGAAGAAGCATGGAGTGGAAAAAATCATAGTGTCACTCACATGATAGATTTTGGTTGTGTGGCATATGCACATCTCCTAGATGCATTGAGGAAGAAGTTGGACAAAAATGGAGAGAAATGTATATTTGTTGGATATAGTGATGAATCCAAAGCGTACAAGCTCTACAATCCATCAACCAAGAAGGTCATAATCAGCAGAGATGTGCATTTCATAGAAGAGGAAGCATGGAAAAAAGTTTAGAGAAGACAGTCAATATGAAGCATGTATACCACATGATGACAAAGAGGAATTCACAACAAGAAGTAATTCCTCAACATTGACTCCCTCTACACCTATTCAAGTGCAAAAAAGCAAGCAGCAAGGAACACCATTGGTGCAGGAGCATCTGACCCCCTTAGTCAAAATGAGAATTTTGTAGCGGAGCAAGGAGGAGACATGGACCATCAGAGAAAACCGAGGAAATTCTGTTTAAAACAGAGTAAATGATGGAATGGATAAAAGTTTTGAGAAGACATGATTTAATGTAATCTTCCATATATGTCCATATAGTGAGCTGTAGAGATAATTAAGGGTTGTTGAGATATTTGTGAGAGGAGATTATGGAGAGATTTGATTGGATCCTTCCAGTGATTCGATCCAATATTTCATATATATTTGATGAACCCATGTGTTCAATAGGAGATAGAGACGAGATAGTAATAGATAAAGATTTGTAAGCTGAGTGACAAAAATGTAATCAAATGGATACTTGTTCTAAGGCTGAAATGCCTTAGCTTATAATCGTTCAGTATAATATACAAAGGTGTGTTTCAGTGTTGAATTTGTGTGTTGTGTGTATTTCATAGATAATCTAAATGTTCAGTGTTGCATTGTTGATCAACCATCGATCACTTAAGGATTGATGGAAATACAATAGTAAACAAATTATGTATGGAGTGATAACAGTGTTGTAAAAGAGTATGGTAGGAAACTATGGTTTTGACGTAAACCCATCAATCGCAGGAGAGGTCAAGTCCAAGAGGAGGTTGGAGAAACAATGCACAAGATCCATTGGATCTATGAAACCAACGGACAAGATTAAGTCACATTATCACATTGGAACTTGTTTCATATGGGCGGACCTCAAGGTTCAAAGAATGTCGATATGCGATCGCCGATATATTGCATCAGCATAAACATTTGGTTGATATTGGACTAGGGGTGGAGCGATTGCAATTGTGATGATGCGATAGATCATGGACTGTCAGAACAAGAGTCAGGATACGATCGTGATCTAATCGTTGGTCGCATTCAGAAAACTCAATAACGAAGGATGGTGAAACAACAATACTCCGATGAGCGATTAAGCGATACGTCGATAGCCATGAACTACCAATTGGAGATCGAAGAATGTAGAGGACAGCGCAGCACTATGGCAAGAATTGGAGGAGTGGACCCGACGATTTATAGATGCAGGTGAAATCTTTTTGAAATAGTCGGCTTTCCATGTTTCTGTGTGCATTCCTGTGTATCGATTAAGTTGAATGGTCCCGGGTTTAAAGGCTTAAGGCCTCAATTAAACACTTCCGATAGGTTTGTGGGCCATAACCCACAAGCCTTACCCCAAAATCTCCTATCATCATTTGGTATCAGAGTAGGGAAAGGAAAGAAGATTTCTTGCGAGAAGGAGGAAGAGTTTGCAAGCAGAAGGAGAAGAGGTACAGTTGTTGAAGTATGGTGAGTTTATGGTCTTTACTGTCGTGCAGATAGCGGCAACGAAAGGTGAGAAGACTTGCAGCAACCTAGAGTAAGGAGTGCTCAATTGGTTCCAGAGGAGAGAACCAGAAGGATGCCAAAAGACTAAAGCTCAAAGAAGAAAGCTTGGTGAGGTATCGTGTAGCAGAGAAGACTGTTACTACCTAGGTTGGTCGCAGCTCACAGAAGATCATGAAGGCAGTTCCACTGAGAAGTGGGTAGAATTGCTAAGGGATAAGGAGAATCATATGACCAAAAGGTCATAAATTTTTGTGCCTCGGGAGTCTGATGCAGGAGCATCTGACCCCCCTTAATCAAAATGCAAATTTTGAAGCAGAGCAAGGAGGAGACGTGGACCATCAGAGCAAACTGGGAAAATTATGTTTAAAACAGAGTAAATGATGGAATGGATAAAAGTCTCGAAAAGACTTGATTTAATGTAATCTGCCATATATATCCATATAACGAGCTGTAGAGAGAATTAAGGGTTGTTGAGATATTTGTGAGAGGAGATTAAGGATAGATTTGATCGAATCCTTCTAGTGATCTGATCCAATATTTCATTTATATTTGATGAACCTACGTGTTCAATAGGAGATAGAGATGAGACAGTGATAGATAAAGATTTGTAAGCCGAGAGAGAAAAATGTAATCAAATGGGAACTTGTTCTAAGGATGAAATGCCTTAGCTTGTAATCGTTCTATATAATATACAAAGGTGTGTTTCAGTGTTGAATTTTTGTGCTGTGTGTATTTCATAGATAATCTGAATGTTCGGTGTTGCATTGTTGATTGACCATCGATCACTTAAGGATCGATGGCGAACCAATAGTAAACAAGTTACATATGGAGTGATAACAGTGTTGTAATAGAGTATGGCAGGGAACTATGGTTTTGACGTAAACCCATCAATCGTAAGAGAGATCAAATCCAAGAGGAGGTTGGAGAAACGATGCACAGGATGCATTGGATTTGTGAGACCAACAGAAAAGATTAAGTCGCATTATTGCATCAGAACTTGTTTCATATGGGCAGACCTTAGGGTTCAAAGAATTTCGATATGCGATCACCGATATATCACATCAACATAAACATTTGGTTGATATCAGATTGGGCATGGAGCAATTACGATTGCGATGATGCGATAGATCATCGACCATTAGATCGAGAGTCAAGATCGATGGTCGTGATCTAATCATTGATCGCATTCGAAAAGTTCAATAATGAAGGACGGTGGAACATCAATACTCCGATGAGCGATTAAGTGATATGCTGATAGCCATGAATTGCCGATTGGAGATCAGAGAATGCGAAGGACGGCACAGTGCTGTGGAAAGGATTGGAGGAGCGGACCTGACAATTTATAGATGCAGGTGAAATCTTTTTGAAATCCGACGTAAGCATTATGGTCAAGTTTCCATGTTTCCGTGTGGATTCCTATGTATCAATTAAGTTGAATGGTCCCAGGTTTAAAGGCTTAAGGCCTCAATTAAATGCTTCTGATAGGTTTGTGGGCCATAACTCACAGGCCTCAGGATCGAAATTTATAAATGCAGGGGGATTTTGCCTTACCCCAAAATCTCCTTTCATCAACCATCAACAAATAATGGGACAACGACACGCAGTCAAGCAAGTGTTTCTCCAAGCACGTCGCAAAGCTCAACACCAAGTGACATATCAAGCCCATCTCCAACAAGAATAAGAAGACCAAACTTCAAAAATTTAAATGAAATTTATGAGCAAGAAGAAGTTGATAGTAGTGCTGGTCTGAATTGATTATTTTCTTTCTTTTGTCATGTAGATGACCCAGTCCACTTTGAGGATGCAGTCAAAGAATAAAATTGGGTTGCGGCAATGGAGTAAGAAATAGAAGCAATAGAAAAGAATGACACATGGGAGTTAGTTGACTTGCTGCAAAAAAAAAAATTATTGGAGTGAAGTGGGTCTACAAGACCAAGAGCAATGTTAATAGAAAGATTGAAAGGCACAAAGCAAGGCTAGTTGTCAAAGGATACAAGCAGCAACATGGAAGAGATTATTTGGAGACATTTGCACTAGTCACGAGGATGCAGACAGTGTGTATAGTTGTGGCGATTGCCATGCAACATAAATGGCAAGTGTATCAAATGGACGTAAAATCAACGTTCATAAATGGAGTGCTGAAAGAGGAAGTGTATGTTGCGCAACTGCCAGGTTATGAGGTAGAAGGCAAAGAAGAAAAAGTGTATCGGTTGAGGAGAGCTGTTTATGGGAGAGCTGTTTATGGGCTGAAGCAAGCATTGTGTGTATGGTACAATAGGATAGATGCCTACTTGTTGGACAATGGTTTCGACAAGTGTGATGGTGAGTTTATGATGTAGGAGCATGTGACTCAGAGGGGAAATATATTCCAACTTATTCCAAAAATCCAAAAAAATCTACAGCAAGGGAGTGGGGTCCTTTAGCCTGCAATTTCCATGTTTTTTTTAGTTAAAAATAGGATAAAATAGAGAATAAAACATGTTATTTATGTCACAGATGGATAAGCTGTAATAAATCTTTCACGCTTTAAATCATTCATGTAAAGCATGATTTTGTAACGAATAAGGACCGAGAAGGCCTATCCTTTAATTATAAATAAAGAGGCAGCGGTACTCTAATCAGAGAAGAGAGGAGCGGGTGCCGAAGCATTATTATTTAAACTTTTCTCTTGGTCTAATGGCCTTCTATTAATTGAGTGGTGCATGCATTTGTTTACTGTGTATCGGAATTAGTGGCTCTGTTAAATATGTGTGCATATATCAGATAGTTTAATTCACTGTGTAATAAAAGTGTTGAGTTTCCTTATTGTTTCCCGCATGATGCTTGATTGAGGACTTTATGGCTGATTCTTTTTTATTTCAGCATACGCAAGGCCTCATAAGCTATCTTGTAAAGTATCGTGCCTACTCTGTTTACACAGAGGATTTACGACTTTTTGTTTAAGTGGGCCTTTATAGTGGACGTGAAGCATTCTTAATATTGGTTCATACTGCATCGGGTCCGAACCCAATATCGCGTCGGAGAGGGCCTTTAACTCTTCACTGTGTGAGCTTCGATATTCCGGAGCCGAAGTGGCATATAAGTGCAGCTTATAAGGATTTCGGGTCCGAAAGGAACCCGTAGCACGACCAAGTGGGCGAGCTCCAAAATCCGGAGCCGAAATATTATACAGAGTCTCCTAAAAGTCGTCGGGTCTGCAAAACCTCAGAACTATGCGTTCCCATAAAAGGACCCGAAATACTATATAGGACAGTTGAAGGTTTGTCGGGTCCATAAGACCCATTACATATTAGACCGCCGACGGTAACCGCCGATATACATCGGACCCGAACTCAATATAGGGGGGAGTATAAGAGGCGTCGGGTCCGCGGCATTTCAGAGGCCTTGCACCATAGTGTCCGCCGATAGTGATCACCGATGCGATATCGCATCGGGGGAAAAGGAAAGGGACAATATAAGCGCCGATAGTATTTTAAAGTAATTCCTTTGGAATTACTGCCCGATAGTGTATTGCATAAGTCCTCCCATAATAAGGCCGCCGATAGTGTTGGGTGTATAATCCCTCTTATAAAGCCTCCGATAGTATTTTGGGGTAATTCTTTTAAGAATTACCGAATAAAGCCACTGTTTGTTAATTAAGCAAGATTAGTGGGTTTTTAAAGAAACAAATGAAGATATCAGTTTAATGACTGATACACCAAAAGGAGAAGAAAAGGGAGTTGAGGCCGATATAGAAGAACTTGCTGCCAGATTAGGGAGGTTATCCCTAACGCCTGCACCCATGCCATCATTAGTGGTATCAGAGCAGGGAAAGTTTCCTGCGGAGAGGTGGTCTTTACAACTGTCATGTGAAAGCTTCGATTTACCGGAGCCGAAACATTATAGAAGCCAGTATAAAGGGCGTCGGGTCCGAGAGGGCCTTCAGCATTGTGAAGCTCCGACTTCCGGAGCCGAAATCTTATAAAGCAAAACATAAAGCCATATCGGGTCCAGAAGGGGCCTTTGGGACTGTTAATTGTGCGCTCCGACAACTGGAGCCGAAATATTATACAGAGTTTCCTAAATGGGTGTCGGGTCCGCAGACCCATTACGTTATAACTCGCCGACAGCGAACCGCCGATATATATCGGACCCGAATTCCATATAAAAGGGAGCATAAGGTGTGTCGGGTCCGCCCCGCATCGGAGATTGGAGGTTAAGAGTTTATTGCAACCGCCGATAACCGGACCCGCCGATATTTATAGAGGCGGGTGCATAAAATTTGAGATCCGTGTATGTTGATTGGAGCGGGAATTTTATGATGTTTCTCGTATATACATATATATATGTGGCTGCGGGGTTTTATAGTGTTTCCCCTGTTTTTTATATATGGTTGGCTGGGGAGTTTTAAATACTTAAGGCATATATGGTAATGCTTGTGGGCTTTAAAGCTCATGGGTGGTGGCTTCCGATAGTATTAAAAGCGCCAATAAAAAGGTGGCTCCGATTCTTAAGTAAGTCCATGGTTATAAAAGGCTTATAGCCTAAGGAAAGCTTCCGATAGGCCTTGTGGGGTATTAACCACAGGTCAAGGGTTGAGAATTATATAAGAAAGGGGGTTTTGGCCTTATACCAAGATCTCTTTTCATCAGCTTACTCTCTGCATCAAAGAGAGCGATGGTAAGATTCTTATTGTCGTTTGATATGTAGATGATTTGATTTTTACAGGAAATGATGATTTCCTCATTGCTGATTTCAAAGAAGTCATGAAGAGTGAATTTGAAATGACTAACTTAGGGTTGTTAAGATATTCTTTGGGCACAAAAGTGAAGCAACCAGAAGATGGCATTTTTATTTATCAAGAAAAGTATGTACCAAACATTTTGGAGAGGTTTAAGATGCAGAATAGCAAGCCCGCACCAACTCCAACTGTCATGGGGTTGAAGTTGAGCAAAGAAAATTGCAGCAGCAATGTCAATCCGACATTATACAATAGTATGATAGGCAGCTTGATGTATTTGACTACCACTAGGCCGTATATAATGTATGGAGTAAGTTTGGTGTTGAGGTTCATGGAGATACCCAAGGAAACACATTGGAAAGAGGCGAAAAGGATTCTAAGGTATGTCAATGGGACAAAGAAGTATGGTGTTCAGTGTGCCACAACAGATGATTTCAGACTGGTTGGTTACACTGATAGTGATTGGGCAGGAAGTGTCGACGACAAAAGGAGCACGTCAAGATATGTTTTCATTTGGATTTCGAAGCCATTTCATGGGCTTCCAAGAAGCAACCAATAGTGTCACTATCAATAGCAACAATTGATATGTCGCTGCAATAGCAGCAACGTCTCATGCAGTTTGGATGAGAAGGATGTTGAGGGATCTTTGCCACGACCAAGGGGGAACGACAACTATTTTTTGCGACAACACCTTAGCAATTTCATTGTCAAAGAATTCTATTTTTCACAAGAGGACCAAGGATATTGATGCTAAATATTTTTTTATGAGAGAGTTGATTAACAATGATGAAATTGTGTTGCAGCATTGCAAATCACAGGAACAGTTTCCTGATATTTTCACAAAGCCATTGGCACGTGAAATTTTTGTTTATCTCATAGATTGTTTAGGAATTATCAATGGAGATAGTTGTGATTAAGGGGGAGTGTTGGAAATAATAATCCCAACCACCGTCTTAAACAAACTGACAAACACCATGTTTGCCCAGTCAACCACTGCACGGTTGCGATTTTGTTTGCAGGCGAAAGGACAGAAGTCAGAGAAAAAGTACAACACGGACCATTCTGCAACACATCACAGAAGTTAAGGAATTTAATGAAGTTTAGGAAATAATTATGGGCAAGCATTCACTCCGCAACTGTTGCCCACAATCAACAACACCTGCAAGTTCAGAAAATCATTTACTATGTAAAATCGCCCATGTTGCGTATTAATTATTTGCTCTGTGATGTAATGTCAAATTTGTATGTTGAGATAAATATGAATGTAAAGGTCATTTGCATTGTTGGGAAATTTAGAGAGTGGGAGTCTGTGAGGTAGTGAGGAGAAAATCGTGGAGGAAATAATGGTGGGTGCGTGAAAACTAGTTTTACAGAGTTTTATAGACATTTACTCCGCAATCCTACTGATGTGTAAATCGCAGTAAGTCTTTTGTGTTTTTCACTTGGAGCTACAACCTCCATTTATCACGCAAATGTATTTCCTTATGTTTTGACATATAATATAAAGTGTGGTCTGTTGCATTATGGTATTAGTATTTCACAAGTAGATTTACCGCAACCTTTATTTTTTACTCTATTTTGTTGTGAATGAGTTTTGTATTTTATTAAGCCTATGTGTAGTTGCCATTTCCATGACGCAACATAAGACTTACCTCTACACCACTGAATTCTCATAAAACTGACCTTGCCGCAACCAAATTCTGAGTGAGACATCTCTCTTCTGCGACCGTAGAATTTTTCCTAACAAATATTCACATATATTTTATCCGCTCGAGAAAAGCTAGAGAAAAGGTAATCATTACATCAGAAATAAAAAAACATGGAACTCGAATCACGATTCACATTTAAACTAACTATGAACATATAAGAAGAAATCCTAATGCCTTTCATCTTTTAGAACAGATGGACCACGCATGACTAACACTCCGCAACCTTCCGATATATTTTGTCGCACTAGAGAAAAGATAATGCTTACATCAGACAAAATTAGCTCTACATATAGATATGGATTTTGGGGCACTTTTCTCGCTGCAAAAGACCAGGGATCCAAGGAAATTTTTTTCTATAAAAAATACTTAATACGCTCTTATTGGACAACATATAGTTTTTCTGTGTAAAATGTTGCAGAAATTATTGGAAGGAAACCTTGAGTGATGAAAGTTGAGATGTAAAAAATAATTGATCGACTGGTATCAGAAAGATTGTGTTTGTTTATGCCTGTTAACTTTAAAACATATAAAATCTCATTGTGCATAATTTATCTGAAAATGCCATGGCCATTGATTCCCTTCGATGGCCTGCAAAATCGCGTTTACAAATCGTTGAACCTTTTCAAAAGAGGGAACATTCACTAGTGGTTTGCCCGCCCTTAATATCTAAAATGGGGCGGTGAAGCCTTTCAAAAAGTGGAGCATTCGTTAGTGTTTAAAGCACACAAATTAGTGCTATGTAAGGGAGGATGCCTGATGTTATTAATGGGAAAAGGGTGCAACGAAATACTAACTATATTCGACAATCTTCGTATCTACATATACTTTTATGACAACGAAGGGGTTTTCATCACAATGGGGGCACGATTAGCGTATTAGTATAGATTTGGTTTTAACATTAGATTTAAGTATACATTCAGTTTAATATTTGGATTTTAATAATGGAGAGATGAAAAAAAATTGGGATATAACTTTAGAAAATGTTAATATTATTAAATGTGAAAATAACCTTTCAAATAATTTAGAAACAGGGAAAACCGGTTATACTTCATAAGTGAGAGAAGGATTACACTATTTCCTCCTAAGAATATTTTTCAGTGATTAGCTTTTCAAATAAATTTGTTTTGGATGTTTTGTTTTATATTTAGTAGAAATTAAACGTGATTAAATTATATTGGTGTTAGACTATACTCGAAAATGGGTAGGCTTCTTTTATTCTTAAAAGAAACTAAAAGAAAAACCATTTCTTTCGCATTATCATTCAGCCTCTTTCAAATCTAAACATACATATACATTTATTTTTCTTACAAGTCATTGAAGGGAAGCGAAGATTTTACATAGACACATTATCATGTTACCTTTAACACTTATAAATGTACTTGATAATTCTGGACAGAGTGAACTGTTTATGTATTATATTTGTTTAATATATTTTGATTTCGTATATAGATGTTTAATTAACTGGAAACAGGAAACAAGAACTAGGGCGTAGGAAATGGTCGCAATAAACCACATCCACGAAAGTAAAAGTAAAGCGTATTGAGATTAATGAAGAAATGTCTTAATGGAGTGACGATTCAAACCAAACCTTAGATTAGGAGTTTGTTTCTGTCTTCTAGGGTGTTGTTTCAACTTCCCTAATTGTGTGTAAATTATATATATTTCTCATGTAATGCATGTAAAGCAGAGCGTGTTCTGTAGAGGTAGTTTCCAGGTGGTGTTCCACCCCTGTGAGTTGCTTAGGTTTGATTCAATAAATTTGATTCTTGTATTTTTGACATGGTATCAGAGCTTCAAGGTTGAGGATGATCTGTGACCTTGAGTGGGGAGGTAGAAATTTGACTGGTCCGGTTGGAGGGTGATCAACACGTTTTTAGGGGTGATAGTTGCGCCGACTCAGTTATGGACTTATGCAAATTTTATTTTCAAGAATGGCGTGAGTGGACCGTTCTTAAATCATGCTGACCATGCCTACGAGGTGGAGTTTGCAGTGAAAGGTGGAAGGACGACGAATGATCGATTGATCTACAATTGTGGTGAGATTTATTGTTGCGTTTTGGAAAGACGATGAACAAGTCGATTGATCTGCTTTTTGGAGATCCATTGTTGCATTTTTTGAAGGATGGCGAACAAGCCAACAGTATAGTGATGGTGGCATTCTCAGGCCGCGCATCGGAGGGAGTGGAAGGACCCGGTTTTTCAACTGAACACGCAGATTGCTAAATCATTGAAGACCATGGTGGATCTGTTGCGAGTTTGTGGCATTCATCATGGTTTGTTACTGGATTGAGGTGGTGCACAGTGTGAGTTTCGTAATAGTTCAGATCTGCTGCTACTCGTGGATTGTACGTTGACGCAGATCGTGGATCCCAAGTTGCGTTCCCGATCCCTGTGCAATCCCAATACAACTCTTAATACTGCATGTTTTTGTAATTGTTGGAGATCCATGTGACTCCGAAGGAATTTGTCTCGTATGTTGCTACTTCTCCTTCCCATGTTGGGTGCCAATGTGATGTCGTTTGTGCGGATTGATCCAGTAAGTGTTGTTGGTCGATCCCATAGGTCTGGAGTTAATGATGCCCTGAAAGGCGGATGAAAGAGCCTGGGAACAATGTAGCTTGAGGAAGCAAGCCACGTTGTTGTAGCAACAACATAGGGTGAACATTGGCAGCGTGAGAGCATGCTAGAGGTCATCGTTAGAAAGAGGCCTCACTCCCTTACGACCTTGCCATCTGTTTTCAATAAAAGAAAGACATATGAAAACATTGATAATTCTCGATTAGCCATGTTGCCTAAGAAAGTGGAATCGCAGCCAGAATTGAATATATCCATGCGTGTTCCAAATCTGCAACTTGAATTCTCATGCATTCTATTGAATATTGAGTGCGTGAAGCTCTTACTGCTTGAGAAAAAAGGTGTTGGCTTGAGGGGGCTTGACCCAGGTTCAACGTTAGTTAGCCAAACAAATCCCTACACTACTAGCCCTTTTGGCATCAACCCATGAAGCACGGACTGATGTCTCACCCGAAGTAGTATGGGGGGGATGCTGGAACCAAGTTTTTGCACCCTGAAATGGTCGTGATGTCAGTTTATTCCTTCTATTCCTCCCTTCACGCGGGTCACTTAGTTCTAGGGCTCACCAAAATAGCCCTCTATTCCCCCCTTTAGTACCTCTACGAAAGGGTACGATTGACCTTTGCGTAGTCCTAGCCTGCGGCTTAGGTACTTTTGTGCTGCTACGGAAACGTACCATGTAGATTCCCAAACTAGTCTAAGTGTCTTACCTATCTTATTAAACAAATATAGTTAACACCACCTAAAAAGATGTTCTTACTTGCGTTCACTTTACCAACGTAATTACATACATTCGCTCGTCATATAAGCATTATAATTGAAATTCATACACAATACGACAAGATGCATTAATCGAAACAAAGACACAGAATTTGTATAATACTTCTCTTTATTGATATCTTCAAGTGATTATAGACTCTATCCACCCTACACACACAGCTGCAAGGGTCCGCGCACTCAATTGCGAACATCCACCCTAGGCCTGTGCGCACTCAGTTGTAGAGCCTCTACCTACTCTACGACCCAAGGCTTAGACTTCTACTTTCAAGCTATGACTATCTAAGACTTATCTTAACTACTTAGAGCTTACTTACATAGCTCTTTTTATACAATCCCATGGTTCGCGGACCATGGGTAGATCTTTTACAGCCCACTTTACTTTACAAAACTAAGGGCAGACAATCCTTTATGACTCATGACACCTTCACACTTCGCGACCATAAAATGTGAAGTCTTTACAATTTTATTACAAAATTTGACCCAAAACATGGGCTTTTAGCCCCAAAACTATCCTTGGGGGATCCCGTTCCTAACAGGCCCCCAACACAAACATCGTGACTTGCCCTCAAGTCAGCTGACAGGAGCGGAGATCTTTACATGAAGTCCTTCCATATCAACTCGTATGACCGTAACCTCAGCTATGCACTGTGTGGCTACCTGCTTTGCGTCTTTAACTGTCTGCTCAATCACTGCTCCTAAGCTATTGGCCTGGAGCTTTTACTGCGTCAGTTGCAGAGTCACAAGCTTGCCCTCAATGGATTGTTTTCTCTATGTAAGCCTCATGCAGCCAGGGCTCAGTCTTTCCTTCAGCACTGCTTCCTTGTGCAGCACTGCATCCACCTGTTCCTTTAGCTACTTGGCCTCCTACAATTTTGCTAGTCTTTGTGTCAGCACGACGGTTCATGTTGTGCCCTTAAACTCATCATAGTGCTGTTGTAGCTCGCGCACTTCCATCTCTAGTTGCTAGACATTGGGGTCCTCTTGCAAGTTTGTTAGGACTTGAAAGCACTACTAAAAAAGTTACGTGCAGTCTGCTACTGCACTGTCCACGACCGCTACTGCTTCTATTACAATGATCACCCACTGCTCCTTCACTTTTAGCAGAGTTGAAGGATGGGCTTTCAACTATAATTTCGTGATTTATAGGTTCAACTCCAACTGAACCCTTTCCATCTCAGTACGAGTGTCATGCACCCCTGCGGCCAACTTCCAGATGCATACCTTGACTGGCTCCTCCTCCAGAATGGCCAAATCTGCGACCATTCGACGTGCCTCCTCGATGACCTGCATAATGCACTTTCTCTGATTGATCACCTCCGTCTTAGCGGTGATGGCAAAATCTCGTTGTAGTGCCATCTGCTCGTTGTTGATCTGTTGTTCACTGATCACCTGAAGGGCGCAGTGCTCACGGGTTCGTCAGCTCTACAATCACTACATCCTATAAGAGGTGGAGCACTTCACGTGGGAGTTCTGCCAGATTCAACCCTCCTCCTTTTAGGGCACTGACAATAGGTTTGTCAGCTTAATTCTTTGTTGTCAGTGCTCCATTAGGTAGCACTATCGCAGTGGAGGCCTTTGCGCACAGCATCTCGACATCCTCTGAAGTGCTGATGGCAAGGTTGGTAGACAGTGTGCTAGCCTGCAATGCGCAGGTCTGTAGTTCCTACAAACCTATTTGGATAGCCCCAAAGATTATCTGCTGCTGCTACTCAAATTACTGTAGGGCCTCCGCAGTGACATCCCTCACTGTGTCATCGATATCATACAGATCACCCTTTGTTAGTGTGATCGGGTCCACTGATGTCTTGGTAGCCTTTGATTTCTTCTTGGACCCTCCCTTCTCCGGCTCCCTTGGGCACTTGATGCGGGTGGATGTCCCTTGTGGGTCCGCACCATGCTACTCATCTGTTTCCTCCTCTGTCTCAAGTGAAGGCGATTGCGTGCCTTTGTCAGAGCCTCGCTTTGTTCCACCTATTTTCTTTGCTATCTTTTGCGTGGCCTCATGCTCTGCCTGGGCCTTCTCAACAGCCTCCTTTTTCCTCTTTTTGGCCAGCTGTGTCATCTTAATCTTGGCCTCCTCCTTATTTTTTTGTGCGGCGGACTTGCTTCCTCTCACTGCCAAGTCTGTTGTGGAGCACCACTCTGTTGGCCATTAAGCAAGTACTGCATCAATGGCATCATCCATTGCCACATAAGGCAATTCATACCATTTCTGCACAGGGTCCTCCTATGCCCTGATGCATACATGATGAAAGTGTTCTTTAAATTTTGCATAGCCCTGTAGGTTGGCATACACTATAGGCGACAACCACAGTTTGTGATTGATAGCCATGCAGTTGTTCATCTCCATCAAGATCCAGAAGATCTTGTTGTCCTTGACTTGCTGCGCATCCTTGGTCGCCCACAACGAAGCGTACTTCACTACTTCTGGGAGGTCTAGCACGACTGAAGGGAATTGGTTGTCCTCTGCCAGCTCCCACACTACTAACACAATTGACAACAGAACCATGCATAGTGGAACGTCTTGCTGAACTCCTGTGCTTCGCAATAGTCTGCTAAGAACCCTCCATGAAGGTAGTCCGACCAGTTGAACTGGAATCCTTCGGCGCACTGGGCTGCTAGTGCGACGACAGGCGTTGACCCCTCATCGGTGCGACACTTCCTCATCACCTTCCCTGCTAATATTTGTGTGGCTACCTTCACAGTAGGGTTGCAGATGCTGGATATAACATATCTGCGTGGCTTCTTTACCAGTTTAAATTTTTCCTTCATAGACTCTATGAGGGCCTGCTCACCACCTTTTCTGCCAAATATCATTGTCGGATTCTCTCTTGTATACAGAAATCGCGTTATCATGTGAATCAATCTACCTGTGATGGGTATTGGCTCCTCCAACCATAGACACCCATCATACACCAAGCATAGCAGCTGCTTGATGACCAATGCTGTCACCAGGGTGTGGTTGTAGTGCGGCACACAAAGCAGGTTGAGAAACCCTGCCTTGTCTACTCCTTTGAGCCACCTCTGCGGCTCCAATGTGGCCATTCCGGTATTTGTATCAATGTTGTGATGCATCAAGTGCTCGGTCACCAGGTGTGGGAACTTCTCGCAATTAGCCAAGTCCTAATCCTCAAGTTTTAGTAGCGGCACCCATGCCAAGCGCGGTCTGTTGAAAAGAATATCATCCAACAGTAGAGGGGTTTGCAAGGGGGTCTTGCTTTCATCGATGTCTTGCAACACCTTGGTCTTGGGTTTGCATGGAGGGACATACTCAGGAAACTGAGTGATAGGGCCAACACCCTGGGCTTCAACCTCCTCTAATTCAACTCCCACATCCTCATCATCCATCGGGATGTCTTCAATTTGTTCCTCCTCCAGCTCCAAATTTATAGCTTTTCCCTTCTCCTACGCAGTGGGCTTCGATGGGTTTCTCCTTGTTGATGAACACACCAATATGGCAGGCTGCTTTCCCTTTTTATCCTTCATAGTTTCCTTGGTTGGGGTCTGCTTTGGTCTCGGTGTCCATGGTGGTTTAGGGATTGCAGCTAGTACTTCGGCGACCTCTGGTGCAACTACTTCTGCCTCCATCTCAACTTCCGGCATCGAATCCTCTGCTTCGGTATCTATAGCTTCTGTGGGCATCGACATGATTTTCTACAGGAACTCCTGTGTCTCCTTTGGCAATGTCTCAAATACTTTATTAGCTATCAAAAATTCGTAGTGCTCACAATTCATATGCGCCTGAGAGCTCAACAACTCAATTCTCAAAATGCTAAGTGTTTTTCGCTAGACAACCACTTGTAATTTATAGGGCATTTTGAATTCAAATCCGACCGTTCCCCCCAAATTCAGTTCATTAATGTCAGATAAGTGGTAGATTTTCAAGGATCTTTTTCGGCCGCCTGCCCTATTTGGCCGCATTTCTATCGTCAAATCATGAACAATGACTTTAATGGTCACTTTCCAACTGACCTGTGCGATTCCTTCCTGGGTAGTGCAGCCCCCTTCACGGTGCCACGAACCCTATGCCACTTCCTTACTTCATAAAATCCTCCAATTGTGTAGCTCCCCAACCCGGGCAATGTAGTTTATAGTCCCACGCCTCCTTTCATCTACCTGGATCGCTAAGACTGTGCTACTTTCATCTAGTCACATGGCTGGACTGCTAATGCATGGCTTCAATCAATTGTCGTTCACCTTTCCTAGGAAGGGTTCTCCATTCAATTTCACTAGATGTACTGCTCCTCTATTGGTAATCTCCTTAATGACATAAGGGCCTAACCAGTGGATTCAGAATTTCCCTGGAAATTTATTAAACTTGTTGTCATATAAAAAAACCAAGTCATGTACCCTAAAGGTGCACAGCTTAATGTGTCGATCATGCCATGATTTTTCGCTTGCTCTTGGACCTGTTGGTGAAATCCAACCAGAAATATTTCTTCGTCAAGCTCATCCAGCTATGCGAGCCTTTCCTCTAGGGCTCTGTAATCCATCATACCTATGAGTGCCGCAATGCGTAGACTAGGCACAATATATTCCATATGCATTACCGCTTCAACACCATACAAAAGCCTAAAGGGAGTTTGTCAAGTCAACTTCTTGCATGTTGTCCGATAGGCCCATAGTACTACGGGTATGCATAGGTCCCAATCACTTTTCTCAGCATTAAAAACCTTGGTCAATGTGTTCTCTAGCCCTTTATTGAATGCTTCCACCGTCACATTAGCTTGCAGGTGATAAGGTGTGCTCTTCTGGTGATATACATGAAATTCCTCCGTTAGCGCGTTGATCGTCTCATTCGGAAAGTGCATACCAAGATCACTCATCAAGATATTTGGACAGCCAAATTGCGTCAGTACATGTTCAAAGAGGAATTTTGCAGCCGTTGTGCTTGTGCAATCCTTCCCAGGCCGTGCCTTTGCCCAAAGAGTCAAATACTCCGTCGGGGTGATAATGTACCTTTCTCCTGTCTTTTCTTGGGCTGAATGGATCCCACAAAATCTATTGCCCATTTCTTAAAGGGTTGCAATGTCATATGTGGATTCAAAGGCATTGCATCCCTCTACGATGGCCTACCAGTCCTTTGACACACATCACATGCCTTGCAATATGCTTTTGCGTCTTGATGGAGGGTTGGCCACCACAACCCTTCACGTAGAATATTTTGTGCGGTTGCTCTCCCTGCATAATGTCCTCCTGCGGCACCCCCATGAGCATATGTGAGGATACCCCTTCGTTCAAAATCGGCTACATATTGTCGCAATATCTCATCAGACCCCATTTTATATAAATGCCCAGTAATGACAGAAAAATCTGTCGTGCGCATCACTAACTCTTTCTTCTGCTGGACGGTGTATCCCTCCAGGGCAGTTCTTGTCGTCAAGAAGTGTATTATCTCCTCAAAATGACCATCCATGATAGACACTACAAATTGCCACGTGCCAAGCAATCCTTCCTCCAAATTATTGGGCTTTTCCCCTGTTTCGATGCGCGATAGATGGTCTGGTCCCACGTTCAGTCGTCCAGGCTTCACAATAACTTCAAAATCGTATTCCTAGAACAATAACAACCACCTACAGATTCTCCCCCCCAACACAGGCTTATTGACCAGGTACTTCAGCGCGGAGTGGTCCATATACATCTTAAAGTGGCTTCCCAACAGGTAGTGCCTAAACTTTTGGAGTGCATATACCATAGCTAACCCTTCGTGCTTGGTGGTGGAATAGTTCTTCTTCACCTTGAATAACCTTCTGCTTGCAAACGCGATAGGATAGTCCAAGTCTCCTCCACCAGCTTGTGTTAGTATTGCTCCCAACGCTATGCATGATGTGTCGACATGTACATGAAACACCTTCTTCCAATCCAAAAGACTAGGATCGACGCAGTGACCATCTTTTCTTTCAATACATCCAGGCTCTTCTTAAAGTCCTCATTCTAGTAGAATGTGACATCCTTTTTCAACAACTTCTCCATAGGCGCGGTGATATGGGCATAGCCTTTGATGAACTTTCTATCATATCCTGTACGTCCTAAGGTAGAGCACAGTTGTTTCATAGTCCTCGGCACTTCCAAATTTAGTGTCACCACAATCTTTGTGGGATCTACCATCAGTCCATGCCTACAAACCACATGACATAGCAGGGTCCCATAAGGAACACAAAATAGGCACTTCTTTAGATTAAGCGCGATCTAGTATCTTCAATAAGTATCCAACATTAGGCGCAAGCTTGTTACATGGCGTTTCACCAATCCAAACACAGTCCAATCATCAAAGTATACTTCCAGGAACTTATCAATAAACTCTTTGAATGCAGTAACGGCTATGCGTGAGAAAATCGTAGGTGCATTCTTCAACCCAAATGACATTACAATGTATTGAAAACACCCCACTCAGTCACAAATTTTGTCTTGCACCTATCCTCCCGAGCTATTTTGATTTGATGGTACTGAGAGAACCCATAAGTGAAGGAATATGCTTCCTGGCCACCTACATTGTCCAACACTTCATCAGTGAATGGAGTCAGGAAAGGATCATGTACACAAGCATCATTCAGCTTTTTGAGATCCACACATATCCTTATTTCATCCTTTTGCTTCTTCTCCTGTACGACCATTAGGCTCACCCAATTAGATTCTTCCACAAGATCAGTGATTCCTACCGCAATCATCTTATGTATCTCTAAGCGGACCTTCTCCTTATACTTCGGATTGAGATGGTAAGGTATTTTATTAGCTGGCTTCACATTAGAATTCAACGTGATCTTCATAACACCTAGTTCTTTGATTATCCCTTTTAGATCCGTAAACTTGGTAGGGAATAAATCCTGGTATTCGCGGAGCAATTTAGCGACCTTATCCAGCATCGCATCGTCGCAGTAATCTCCAATCTTCACAAATTTGGGCTTTTCCTCCATACCAATGTTTACTTGTTTTGTTGTCAGTGGCACGGTTATGTCAGGATTATCATTCTACGGTCCTTCAACCTCGCGGTGACCTTTTGTTTCAAGGATGTTAATTTTTCATGGATCCTCCTCTTCTTCTTCAATGGTCATGTTATAGCATTCTAGCACATGAATCAACTGAGTAGCCCACTCAGGCTAAATTAGGTCCAAAGGATCCTGCGGTATCCTAAAGATTGTTGCTTTCAACTCTTGTAGCGCCTCACTAATACAATCAAACCCGTCTTCAAAACTGAATGTCATTATGAATCCTTCACGCAGAATATCCCATTCACCTTTACCATGGTGGAGCTTTGTTTCTACGTACCAGTTCATCGGGATGACATCCAGGTTGTGACAGAACAAGTGCACCCATTCAGGTTGGGGCTTCTCTCCATAAGCCTGATCCCATTTAGCCAAGTGTGCACGCAGGTCATCCTGACCATCATATTGGTTTATTATTCGCACCTTCAGCTTCCCAAAGCATGTCCTCATCATCCTCCTACATTCAAACCAATCATCAAAGCTTCCCTTATGCATACCCCACCATCTTGCGGGCATAGCGTGCAATGCCCAGTCCAATTCCTGGAAGCGTTGCTTTTCTGGTACCTCCCTCTCAAATGCATAAAAAAATAACTACATCACTCAGGCCATCATAAGTGGGTATATTTCTTATGTCCGACGACATGCAGCGCAACGACCGGGTCATCATTCTACAACTTAGTGTAGTTACCTCATGTAAATGATTCTAACTAGCACTTTAATTCTTCATTAGAGTCTGAGGTGCAGGAACTCTCGTGATCCCATGTAATTTGTCCAGCTGCCATCGGATTCACTCAACCTTGGTCTCGCACTATTATCTTATAGATACAGTCCAGATCGTCATCGCTCTCATAATCGCAGATTAATTCAGTATAGCGTGATCCTTTAGCAGGATCTAGGGGCACTATTACGCTGAGCGATTTCTTCTCAAATATCATCTTTTTCTTATTTAGATTGATTACCCCATTCATATCAGTAGCCCAATCAATTCTTAGGAGTGCAAGATAGGGGTTTGCTATCTTCTATGATTTATATTACCTCAAATTCAGCCAGCGTGCTCACACCTTCAATATCTATAGTCGCCCTTTGTAGTCGCCCCATGGGGATGATCTTCTATTGATTTGCCATCCTTACCTGAATCGGAGACCATTGCAGCGCAGTTCTCCCCATCCATTCCCAAGTCTACTTCGGTAGGACATTCGCGTCTGACCCCAGGTCCAAAATAACCTGATCCATTTCATACTCTCCTATCTGCACAGTCAGCCTCATCTCTCGTCCCATCCTTGCTTTATGCTTACTAATCTTTCATACTACGTGCAGCTCACTCGGGTTGTTTCCGGTGCATCTGTTTATAAGCTCCTGTAGCCCCTTCACAGCCTTGCTATCATGCAGTAACTTCATATAGGTCTCTAGGGAGGTTGTAAGCATAGAAGGGTCCATCTCCTAATCAAGCTTATCCTTGCTTCCTGAGGTGGAGGCCTCAACAAAGCTCTTCTTTTCTTCCATGAATGTTTCACATGCGTGCTCCAAATCAAACTCAGCCTCCTTCGTCGGGGCTTTGTGAACCCATGTGCTATCTTCAGGTTGTTTCCCCCTGTCATCCCCTGTTTTGATCCCACTTTGAAGCACTATATTCACGTTTAGATCCTCTTCGTGTGGCTCTGACCTCATCATTTTCTGGTTCTGAGTCAAATGAGGTGGTAGTGCCCCTTTGTCACGTATCCTTTCCATCAGCATAGGATAATATTTCATTTCATGATCAAACAGAGTGCAATACTTGCACGACGACCATGTGGGGTTAGTGCAATCATGGGCATAATGTCCTGGTCCTCTGCAATTGTAGCAGATCAACTATCCCTAACCTCTGCCAGGTCCTCCTCCGTGCCCCTAAAAGACTGTTCACGCCATTCCTATGCTCTGGTCAGGGGGCCACGTTTCTTCTTGTTAGCTTTGCTGTATATTTTGGTATTTGCTGGGTCAAAGACACGGTGGCAGTGTTGTTTCGTGCCTGAGGGAGCTCGCAATAGTTTATTTGATCCTTCCCCCCTTCATTTGCTTTATACCCTTATAACTCCCGCCACCCCTGTTTTCCTCCGTTTTCTCTGAATTTCTCCATAAACCCCTGAAATCCATTGGAGCCCCATTTCAGCTTAGCCCCGGGTGCTTATGGGTTGAACCCATATAACCACGCACAAACGAAAAAGTCCCCGGCCCGCGGCTTACCCAGTCACATCACTACTGTTAACCCTTTATCTTTTTCCATCGTCCGATTATACCTCCCGCACGATCCAACGTTATACGCTGCTCCCACCACCGAAAGCCGCACGTCCGATAGCCCGCAGGGAAAGCGGTTTTCGCACCGGACCCACCAGCCACGTGTCGCTCATGGTATGTGCTCGCGCCCCCGCATACGGAAACCGTCTGCCATCCCAAAGCGGTGCGGGGAAACGATTCTCCACCATTCTGTACAACCCCCGTGCGTTATCACCCACACATGTTAGCTGCTCGTCGACCGTCCGATCATCCATCACATGATCCGACGGCCCTTGATCGTCCATTCGCGTTCCCTCTCGATAGCCTCTCCAAGTCGATCTCCGCCATCCGTTTACTTCATCCAACGACCAATATTGCCTTCCTGTCCCGCCCATACATCCTCTATGTTGTCTTCGTCCCGTTGCCCTATATCATTCACCCGAAGCATGAAGCGATCGCTCACCAAATACTCTGCACAGTTAATACTTCACCCACTGCATTCAACACGTTGTACACCTCAAGGACGAGAAGGACAGCCTTGAGCAGACAAACACAACATTCCACTGGTTCGTGAAGTACAAAAGAGTACCAGAAAGGCCGATTTTGTTCATTAAACATAGAGTTTGCAGCAAAGACCCATATATGATTGTAAATGTGGTTGGTGGTTAGTTATGACCCCTCCACGCATAGCACAGTAGAGCAATTTTGTAAACAAACTCCATATATACCCACAAACAAGATGTAATGAGGGTTGATGAATGCGACTTTGATGTAAAGTTCAACTTCTAGATACTGTAACTACTGTGATACCTGCAGCGTCTGGTCTTCATTTTCAACTAATGCAAGCTTATTTTGCTATTAATTGCTCACTTTCCACTTCTTCTTTGTTCCAGGCTGTGCCTGTTATGCATTTTTTCATGTGCTCTTGATGTTTAGCATTAAAGGGGTTGTCATCCCACCTCTGTGTTAAGATCTAGTTAGTATTATTGAATGTGTATGCAGGTTTCTATTGTTTTAATGCCAGAGAGCTGTCATCCTGTCTGTGCATTAGGAAATAGATTTGCAGACCTCTTTACTGGTTGCAGCTGGCCATCACAGGGTCCTGTGCATCTGCTGGTGTGATTAGTATTCTCCATTTCCACTTAATCCTCAAACTGTGAGTAATTGGTGGTCTAAAGCCTTGTAGTTTGGGGGTGTTCACCCATGTCTAGGGTTAAACATAGTAGAAGTGGTTATCTGGCTTGAATATGCATCATTCCTTCCATTCATTCACCATTTTCCAACATTTTATGTTGAGTTTGTAATGTTCCCGAGCATCTCTGAGATACAACCTAGGAGAGTTTCTTGGGGTGATAACATTAATTGGCGCCGTTGACAGGGAGAGGAGATTGAAGTTCAGCTTCCCTGGGAGAACGACACAGTTCCAGATTTTGATGATAGAGAAGGTCTGGGCACATTTCTAGTTGTAATCATCTATCTGGCAGCTCCACTGGAGGAAGACCAACCTTTGGTGACTCCACATTGAAGTTCTGGCTCAGTTTGTGAGACACACTCGAAGAAATCCTCAGAAATCACCAGCTGAACCAGTGCTTGACCCTAAGAGGACTGTTAAATTGAAGAAAGCATCACAGAAAGGGGCATCAGGATCAGGTAAGCCTAAGAAATCTCATGCACCTCTGAAAGATGAAGTCATAGCTGAAGATATACAGTTGGAAGATTTAGAGCCCAACATTGTTAATAAGGAAATTCCTTCAGAGATTAATTCAGCCCCTTGTGCAATTAGTTCCCCTTTGAATCTTAGTCCAAAGAAAGTTTCCCATACAGTCCAAAGCATCCCTTTGTCTCTGTCATCCATTTCATTGTTTCATACTGCTCAATCTGCCAGTGTTCTTCCACATATCCCAATCATGGCAGGCCAGCAAGCACCCACGAAGATACAAAGAATTGTTGCTGCTAGATATGGACCTTTAGTCTTGCCTGTCCCTTTGAATCCCATGCCAGTGGGAGAATATCAGAAATATATGCCTAAATTCATCGGTACAGAGGGAGTGACAACAGAAGAACACTTTGAAGCTTTTTACAGTTATGCTGATAATTTAGATATAAGTGAAAACGACGTGTGGATGAGAGTTTTTGTCTAAAGCCTTGATGGAGAGGCCAGAAAGTGGTTTAGAGAATTACCTCAGAGATCTATAACTAACATTGAAGCATTAGATGATGCATTTCTGAAGCACTGGGGAGATAAAAATGACTCGCTGTATTACCATACTGAGTTTGGTAACCTAAAGAGGGAAAATGGCGAATCATTGCCTGATTTTAATAAAAGATTCAATCGTATGTATAGTAAGATACCAACTGAGGTAAAACCTACCCCCACCTCTTCCAAACTCACTTATGCCAATGCTTTTGACTCTGATTTCTGCCTGTTATTGAGAGAAAGAAGATGTGCCACTTTGGCTGATATGCAGGATGCAGCACTAGAAGTGGAATCTAATATTATGGCTACAGAAAAGCTTAAAAGTCAAGTTGACAGGAGGAGGCAGAGAGGTCTGGCTTCTACTTCCTCTGCATCATCTTCAGAGCCTAAATTAGACAAAATGACTAAGATGATAGAGTCATTGGATGCTGAAATTTCTAAGCTAAAGGTTGAGCAGAATTCAGGAAAAACAAGGCAGCAGAACACATTTGCTCTAAAAAATCCAAATCTATTCAGAAGAGCAAATGAACAGTTGAAAATCATTCAGAGGGGTGAAGAATCAAAAGAAGAATAGAAAGTTAAAGCTCCTTTCCAAAATGTAGTCATGGAGGAGGAACAATTTGAAGATGAGGATGAAATTCGCTGCATGGAAGATAAAGGCAGTTTTGCCTTTTTGACATTGGCTGCTTATGAAGAATCATTGCTGCAGGAACAAGACAACCAAGAATGGGACAGAGAGGCTGTTCTACAAGCTGAGGAGCAGCGAAGATATAATCTAAGGTCGAGTGCAAAAAATATCAAAGACAATCCTGCCCAAAGAGCTGCTGTCTAAGTAGAGTCACAGAATGTCAGGCAGAGAAGACTAGCAGTTGATCTAGTCATCCTCAAAGCTCCAGTTCAAGAGGTAAAAGGTTCTGATAAGTTATCTTCTTCTTTCAGCTTTGAGTCATAAGTGCAGAAATTAAAAATATATGTGCCTCTGGTAGAGTTGGTAAAGAGTGAAGTATTTAGAAAGCCTATCCTTGAAGCCCTTGAGCTAGAAGCCATACAAACCTCCACTGACTCTATCAATTTGTAAGATGACAAGCCTGCTATTGTGCTTAGCCCCATGATTGAACCTGCTGATAATAATTCTCCATCTTTTTATGTCTCATTGACCATTCATGACAAAATCCTCCACAATTGCCTGCTAGACGTAGGGGCCAGCCACAATTTGATGCCTAAAGCTACCATGGAAGAGTTAGGCCTTGACATCACTAGACCCTATTCTGATCTATTCTCTTTTGATTCAAGGAAAGTGAAATGCCTAGGATTAATCAAAGACCTAGCCATTACCTTAACTCAGTTGCCCATGAAGAGTATGATGACGGATATTGTGGTAGCAGATGTGCCTCCCAAATTTGGCATGTTGCCATGTAGAGGATGGATTAAGGGACTAGGTGGGACATTACAGAATGATCTATCTTATGCTACTGTCCCAGTATTTGGAGGAGAAAGAAGGAGGTTTTATAGAGAAGCACAGTTGGCATACATCATCAGTGATGAGAAGAATCCTACTAATCATCCCATATATGCTGTGGACACTAATTTTGGAGCATGTATTCTCCAAATAGAAGAATCTCAGAAGGCCTCAGTGCAGATCACGAAACTAGTTTAGGCTGAAGAAGAGCAAGGAAGTCAGGTTTGGGAGATGTTCTTTGATGGAGCATGTTCCAGGGAGACTGCAGGAGCAGGGGTGGTGCTAGTATCCCCAAAACAAGAAAGCATTCAGCTGTCTTTTAAGCTAGTTTTTCAAGTCACAAACAATATAACAGAGTATGAAGCTCTGCTATTGGGCCTTAATGCAGCAAAGGATAGAGGAATCAAGAATTTGAAAGTGTTTGGAGATGTTGATTTGATCATTCAGCAAGTAAATAAAACATTTCAGGTAAAGCACCCAAGGCTGAAAGTATACAAAGATGAGGTATGGAGACTGAAAGATTTTTTTGATTATTTCTGTATTTCATATATTCCTAGAGCCCAAAATCAGCTTGTTGATTCCCTTGCTATGTCTTCTAGTCTATTTATCCCTCCTATGCCATCCAGACTAGTTTATGAAGTTCAAATGAAATACAGACCATCCTTGCCTGATAATGTCCAGCATTGGATAGTTTTTAGAGATGATGATGAGATAAATAGGTTTCTGCAAGTCATTGATGAATTTTATGAAATGCAAATTGATGAAGAAAATGAAGCCTTGCAAGAAAACCCCAAATCCTAGCTTACAAATAAAATTGGCAAAAATAGCATTGTCCAGCTTTCTAGTAATCATATTCCAAAGGGTCTAATTCCTCTAGAAACACTATTTGACCAGAATGATGTGCCTTACAAGGCTGCCCAAAAAGAAGACCAATCTGCAGTCTGTAAGCATGACATAGGGAGTCCAGGTCAGCCTAGATACATATATCTGTCTTCTCATCTGTCTGCTGACCAAAGTGCTGAATACTGCAATTTAATGAAGCAATTTGTTGATGTGTTTGCTTGGGAGTATAGTGACCTGAAAACTTATGATAAAAATATTATTCAGCATAAAATCCCTTTAGAGAAAGACACCATTCCTTTCAAACAGAAGCTGAGACCAATAAATCCTATGCTTCTTCATCTGATTGAAAAAGAAATTAAAAAATTGTTGGCTGCCAAGATTATAGTCCCTCTTAGATATTCCAAATGGGTAGCCAATCTAGTAGTGGTGAGGAAGAAAAGTGGAGAAATCAGATTGTGCGTTGATTTCAGAAACTTGAACAAATTCTCTAAGAAAGACAACTATCCTCTACCAAAGATGGAGTATTTGCTGCAAAAAGTCTCAGGAGCCAAAGTGATGTCTTTTTTGGATGGTTTTTCAGGCTTTAATCAGATTGTTGTGCACTCAGATGACCAAGAGAAGACTGCATTTACCACTCCTTTGGGCACTTTTATGTATGCCAAGATGCCTTTTGGATTGATGAATGCTGGAGCAACTTTTCAGAGAGCTATGGATATAGCATTTGTAAGAGAGAAGGATAAATTTTTCCTTATCTACCTTGATGACATAACAGTTTACTCCAACGGCCATCAAAATCATTTGCAGCTTGAAAAAAGTGTTCTTGAAGTGTAGAAGGTTTGGGATTTCAGTCAATCCTAAAAAATCACAATTTGCTTTAAAAGAAGGCAAGCTGTTAGGACATGTAGTTTCTGCTGCAGGTGTTCAAATTGACCTAGAAAGAGTAAAAGCAATACAGTCCCTGGCTATTCCATGATCACAACAGGATATTCAGTCCTTTTTGGGCAAGATTAACTTTGTAAGGAGGTTTATCCCAAATTTTGCTAAATATGTGAAGCACATTACCTCCATGTTGAAGAAAGGGGCAGAAATCAAATGGACTGATATAGCAAGAAAATCATTTGAGTCTATTAAAAAAGCCATTATGGAGGCTCCCACATTAGTGAGTCCAGATTACAGCAAGGAGTTCCATATATTTTCTTTTGCCTCTAAAGACACCATTGTAGCAGTTTTATTGCAGGCAGATGAGGAAGGTTCAGAGTATCCGGTGGCATTTTTCAGTAAGAACTTAAGAGATGCTGAACAGAGGTATGACATTATTGAGAAACATGCATATGCTCTTATTAAATCCTTGAAAGCTTTTAGAGTTTATATCTTGCATTCAAAGATAATTGCATATGTACCATCTGCTGCAATAAAAAATGTCTTGACACAACCTAATGCTGATGGAAGAAGGGCAAAATGGATTGCAAAAATGATAGAATTTAATATAAAATTGAAGCCTACCAAGCTTGTCAGAGGTCAAAGTCTTGCCAAGTTATTGGCTGAAGAAAATTGTAGATCATTGGATATTGATTTCCTATGTACAATTGTAGAAACTGGTCAGACAGATGAAGAAGAGGAAGCAGCTAAGCCAGACATAAAGCAGTTAGTGGCCGAGAATCTAGCTTCTTGTAATTGGTATGCTGCAATAATTAGTTTCTTGCTGAAGCTAGAGATCCCTTCAGGTTTAAGCACAAGTCAAGCCAGAACTTTAAAACTTAGGGCAGCTAAATATTGCATTAATAAAAATCTGCTCTACTGGAGGGATCCATCTGGAGTGCTCTTGAGGTGTCTGGACAAAGAAAACTCAAAAGAAGTTATGCAGCAGTTTCATTCTAGCATGTGTGGAGGGCACCATTATTGGAAAACCACTGCCCATAAGATTCTCAGAGTTGGGTACTATTGGCCCACTTTATTTTCTGATGTATTTTATTTTGTTAAATCTTGTGACAGGTGCCAAAGATTTGAAGGAGAACAACAATTGAAGTCCCTGCCTTTGAAACCAATACTTGCAAAAGGACCTTTTTAGCAGTGGGGCTTGGATTTCATTAGAGAAATCAATCCACATTCTAGTGGCCAGCATAGATGGATATTAGTAGCCACTTATTATTTCACTAAGTGGATTGAAGCAATCCCTACAAGGAAGGCTGATCATAATGTGGTCATGAAGTTTTTAATTGAAAACATCTTTACCAGATTTGGTTTTCCACACAAATTAGTCACAGGAAATGCAACAGCCTTCAGGGCAAAGGAATTGGTGGAAATGTGTGATTCAATGGGTATTAAACTTTCTCACTCCACCTCATACTATCCTCAAGGTAATGGTCTAGCAAAATCGTCTAATAAAAGCCTCATAAGAATAATTAAGAAGCTGTTAGAGGAAAACAAAAAGAATTGGGATTCAAAGCTCAAGTATGCACTGTGGGCTGACAGAGTGACCATTAAAAAATCCACAGGGAATTCTCCTTTCAAGCTGGTATATGGTACTGGTGATGTATTCCCAATTCAATTAACTCTCCTCGTGGCAAAATTCCTTCAAGAAGAGCAGGATGAAGAAGAAAGCTTGGCAAAAAGGATCACTGATTTAGCAGAGGTACATCAGATTAGAGAACAACTGGTTGAAAAGGCTGCAACACATTAGAAAAAGATCAAGGAAGTTTTTGACAAGAAGGCAAAGACAGATAATTTTCAGGTTGGTGACTTGGTTTTGAAATGGGATGCACTAAAGGAAAAGAAATGCAACCATGGGAAATTTGATGCTTTTTGGATAGGGCCTTTCATCATTTCAAAGATTCAAGGGAACAACACCTTCATACAGAAAAGTATGGGAGGAGAGGTAGTTTTTAATGGCCCAGTCAATGGGCGTTTTCTGTAAAATTATGTTGTTTGAGGTCTTTGGCCTTAAAGATTGTAAATATTTTGTTTTTATCAGTTTTGTGTAGGCAAAGTAGACTCCATGCCCAATGGAACACTAGGAATTTTTGCTAATATGTTTTCATTAAGAAGGCATTGATCTGCAGGTCCTTGAGACCTCACAGGAAGGATCTCATCCCTAGAAGGAGCCATTGTTAGCTTTGCTGTATATTTCAGTATTTGTTGGGTCAAATACACGGTGGTTGTGTTGTTTCGTGCTTGAGGGAGCTCGCAACAGTTTATTTGATCCTTCCCCCCTCCATTTGATTTATACCCTTATAACTCCCGCCACCCTTGTTTTCCTCCGTTTTGCGCTAAATTTCTCCATAAACCCCCGAAATCCATTGGAGCCCCATTTCAGCTTAGCCCCAGGTGCTTATGGGTTGAACCCATATAACCGCATGCAAACGAAAGAGTCCCCGGCCCGTGGCTTAACCAGTAACATCACTACTATTAACCCTTTATCTTTTTCCATCGTTTGATTATACCTCCCGCACGATCCAACATTATACGCTGCTCCCACCGCCGAAAGCCGCACGTTCGATAACCTACGGGGAAAGCGGTTTTCCCACTGGACGCACCAGCCACGTGTTGCTCATCGTATGTGCTCACGCCCTCGCATACAGAAACCGCTTGCCATCCCGAAGTAGTGCGGGGAAACCATTTTTCGCCATCCTGTACGACCCCCATGCGTTATCACCCGTTCATGTTAGCCACCCGTCGACTGTCCGATCGTCCATCCCGTGATCCGACGACCCTCGATCCTCCATTCACGTTCCCTCCCGATAGCCTCTCCAAGTCGATCTCCACCATCTGTTTACTTCATCCAATGGCCAATATTGCCTTCCTGTCCCGCCCATACATCCTCCATGTTGTCTTTGTCTCGTTGCCCTGTATCATTCACCCGAAGCATGAAGCGATCGCTCACCAAATACTCTACGCAGTTAATACTTCACCCACTGCACTCAACACATTGTACACCCGAAGGACGAGAAGGACAGCCTTGAGTAGACGAACACGACATTCCACCGGTTCGTGAAGTACAACTGAGTACCAGAAAGGCCGATTTTGTTCATTAAAACATAGAGTTTGGAGCAGAGACTCATATCTGATTGTAAATGTGGTTGGTGGTTAGTTATGACCCCTCCACGCATAGCACAATAGAGCAATTTTGTAAACAAACTCCATATATACCCACAAACAAGATGTAATGAGGGTTGATGAATGCGACTTTGATGTAAATTTCAACTTCTGGAGACTGTAACTACTGTGATACCTGCAGCGTCTGGTCTTCATTTTCAACTAATGCAAGCTTCTTTTGCTATTACTTGCTCATTTTCCACTTCTTCTTTGTTCCAGGCTGTGCCTGTTATGCATTTTTTCATGTGCTCTTGATGTTTAGCATTAAAGGGGTTGTCATCCCACCTCTGTGTTAAGATCTAGTTAGTATTATTGAATGTGTATGCAGGTTTTTGTTGTTGTAATGCCAGAGAGCTGTCATCCTGTCTGTGCATTAGGAAATATATTTGCATACCTCTTTACTAGTTTCAGTTTGCCGTCACAGGGTCCTGTGCATCTGCTCGTGTGATCAATATTCTCCATTTCCACTTAATCCTCAAACTGTGAGTAATTGGTGGTCTAAAGCCTTGTAGTCTAGCGGTGTTCACCCATATCTGGGGTTAAACATAGTAGAAGTGGTTATCTGGCTTGAATATGCATCATTCCTTCCATTCATCCACCATTTTCCAACATTTTATGTTGAGTTTGTAATGTTCCCGAGCATCTCTGAGATACAACCTAGGAGAGTTTCTTGGGGTGATAACATTTCCTGTACCCTATAGTTTTGGGTTCTATCCATCATCAACTCATAGCTTCTGTAATTGCGCTCATCATGCCCTACCGATCTATAGAAGTTGCATAATAGTTGTTGCGATGTCTGTACAAACTTTTGCAACAAATGACAGCTATCTGTGGCATGTTTTCCTGCTACTTGAGATATAACACACCACAATGTAGGCCCAACACTTGGTCTTGCTTGAGCTTCCAGCCTCAAAGGCAGCGATCCTCCTCCTGCTACGTAGTTCGAAAATACAGGGAAATGGTCTTTGTCATGCCTCTGATCCTTGCATTTCAGGCACCATACCTCTTCGTGTACCTCTGGTCGAACTGTTTTGTCCTGCTTCAAACTTTGTATCTCAAGGAAAAGAATTTTCAACTGCGTGTGGATCTACTGGACCCCCAGATTTAGATTTTGCATTGGTGTTTCATGCATTCTCATTGCAATCTCCAAGGCCTCTTCCTGAGTCGTTATCTTCTGTTGTGACACAGCAACCCTTAGGTGGCAGGAGTGAAGCCACAAACCATTCGCGACGCTGTCCATCTATTAGGTTCATGTTAGCTTCATAGATTTTACACTTCAACCTCTGATCGAGTTCCCAAGGTGTTTCTCTTGGTTGCATCGTGATTTCCTTGAACCCCACAATAGACTGTGTTTCATATTTAGGCCTACTAAATTATTTATTCAATGTTGTCTGGATGTCTTCCACTCCAAAATTTGGGCTATCATTAGAGTACTTCATGTACCAAGTTAGCACGCGATCCTGCAGAGCACTATCTAGGGTTGCCTTCTTAATGTTATCATCTATAACACCTTGAGCTTCCCATATAGCTTTCACCACGAACCAAAACTAGTCAGGGTCCTCATTTCCCAAGCCTTTGAACAAAGGTAGCTTCACTAAATTCGCCATACTGAACTATGGTGGAGGTGGAGGTGGTATGGGTGAGGTCGCATGTGATGGTGGTGAAGTTGGAGGTGGTGTGGGTGGAGGTGGTAGTCGCGGGAATCCTTTTCCTATTAATCGAATAGCACTTCGTGGATAAACCTATGATATTCCCTCTTCATCACCTCGTAGAGGTGAAATCAATGGACTATATTTAGGACCCTTTTTCCATTCGTTCCTTTCAGGTTTTCCGCTTCGCGTAGCCTCGAACATCAAGGTAGATGCATAATCCACTTTTCACACAATAACATTTTAATCAAGGTATTCAAAGATTTCAAGTACTTACATCACGATCCTTTGAAAAAGCGATGCTCTACCTCACTGTAGCTGATTGAGGTATCGACTGCAAATTCAATTACAAATCCTCTTATGATGCGATTGAGCCAATGGTTGACAACACAGGTGATCTTATCTTCTGATGGTTCCAATTTTTGTACTAGCTCTAAGCTCTAAACAATAGGACCATCAAGTTTCCACCTTCCTTGGTTATCTGCTAGCTTCGTGATCCACTCGTATTGCTCAACCAGAAAGGAACAAAAAAAGATCTTGTGTATTTTTGTATATCGGTACCTGTCCAGCCATTGTTCCTTTGTCAGTCGGGAACTTCTGTTCTCCTGTGCCATGAATTCATGGATCTTCCTATTCAACTAGTCTCCAATCTCTTTCTTAGTTGGATTCCAGTGATATGACATCACATATGTCTTATGTAGATTCTGCTCCTAGAAAAGGAACCATTTGTTTGCTTGAGGGGGCCTAACCCAGGTTCAACGTTAGTGAGCCAAACAAATCCATACACTACTATCCCTTTTGGCATCAGCTTGCAGAGCGCGGACCGAAGTCTCACTTGAAGCAGTATGGGGGGGATGCTTGAAGCAAGTTCCGCACCCTGAGATGGTCGCGACGTCGGTTTATTCCTTCTATTCTTACCTTTGCGTAGGTCACTAAGTTCTAGGGCTCGCTAGAATAGCCCTCTATTTCCCCCTTCAGTACCTCCGCGAAAGGGTACGATTGACCTTCGTGTAGTCGTAGCCTGCGGATTAGGTACTTTCGCTCTGCTAGGGCACGTAGGGTACGCAGAGCAGGGTATGCAGAGCAGAAGAAGAAAAATTGCGTGGGTACGCAGAGCGACAAAGGTTCAGGTGCGTACTCACAGCAAAAGTATGCGGCGCGATAGTATCCTTGAGTGCGTGGTTTCAGTAATGGTACGCGGCGCGATAGTGTCTCTGGGTGCGTACCTACAGTAACAGTACGCAGCGTGATTGAAGAAGCAGTGCGTGTGTACGCGGTGCAGCAGAAGGCTCTCTGCGGGTATACGTAGGGAAGCAGAAGGTGAAGTGCGTAGCGACGCAGGCCACAGAAAGAAAAACTGCGTATCTGTCTTAAGATCTTCTGTTGATTGAATCTTTCTGTTGATAAGGTGTTCTGGGTTAGTTCTATTATTGTTGATCTGGTTACTGCAGTTGACTGTGTAACTTACATGTACTTGATGATCATTTGATGCTTTATGAAAAGTGATCCTTGTAAGAAAAGAAGTAGGGGGTTGTAGCTCCCTTCCAGGAAAGACTGGAAAACGAGAGAGAGTTGTAGCTCTCTGTAGGTTGCAGCCTGTGTACTGGTAAAGGACTGCACCAGTACAAAATCATTGTAAAAGAAGTTTCTAATTTGAAAGAAGATAGAGACATATTGCAGCAGGTGGTTTTCACCCACATTGGGTTTCCACCTTACATCTGGTGTTCTTTGGTGTGACTATCTGTTTTTTCTTGTTCATGCTCATTATTTTATGGTACTGATATGCAAAAATAATTCAAAGTATAAATAAGGAAGATTTGTTAGAAGAATTTGATAATACTGATTCACCCCCCCTCTCAGTATTATTTCCAACAATTGGTATCAGAGCAGGTCCTTCGGAGAAGCTTGATCGCTTGAAGGAAGATCATTCATCATGAGCAACTACGAGAGGGAAGCATCAATCAGGCCACCCATTTTTGATGGGACAAACTTCAATTATTGGAAGGTAAGAGTTACTGCCTATCTTCAATCTCTTGGTACAGAAGTTTGGGATATCATAGATACAGGCTATGCTTTTCCTTCAACTACTCCTACAGATGCGGCCGAAAAGAAGAAATATGAAACAAATTCTAAAGCAGTCAATACTTTGCTGGGATGCTTATCTCAAATAGAATTCGTAAAGGTTATGCAATATAAATCCGCAAAAGAAATATGGGACAAGATTGTCTTGAGCTACGAAGGAGATGAACAGGTAAAGCTTGCTAAACTTCAAACTCCCAGGATTCAGTATGAGAATCTCAGGATGTATAATGATGAAAGTGTGGCTAACTATTTTCTTCGGGTAGATGAGATTGTTAATTGCATGAAAAATTTGGGTGAAGAAATAAAAGAGGCTATTGTGGTTGAAAAAGTTCTAAGATCATTGTCCCCCAAGTTTGAATCTAAAGTGTCTGCAATAGAAGAAAAGGAAAATCTACAAATTCTTACTATGTCTCAGCTTCACAGAATTCTAACTGCTTATGAAATGAGAAAGGGAGGTCCTTCAGATAGAAGAGAAGTTGCTTTCAAGGCTTCAGGCAAAGGAGATTATTAAGAAGAAAGTCACGTCCCAGAAGAAGAAGAAGAAGAATCAAATTTTGTCAGAAATCTTCAAAGGGGTTCTGGAAGGTTCAAAGGTAAGTTACCTTTTAAATGCTTTGCTTGTGGAAGAGTAGGTCATTATGCTGCAAAATGTCCTTATAAGGATAAAGGAAAGGAACCTGCTAGATGGAACAAGAAACAGAGTGCAAATAAGAAAAGCTACTACACTTATGAAGATAGTGATGGTCTATCAAACAGTGATGAAGATGAACGAGGTAATGAATATAAATTGTTAATGGAATTTGAAGATGATGATTATATGGATGCTATAGATGTGGATAACCTTTATGAAGAAATTACTAGACTCAAGAGATGTATAGAAGAAAAGAATATGATCATTGATACTCTACAATTTCAAATTGATGAAAAGGAAAAACATCTTGAAAAATTAGAAGGTGAAATTCTTGGTCTTAGAAAAGAGATTGAGAAAACAAAAGCTATTAATCTTAAGTTTGTCAAAGGATCTGAAACTTTGGATGAGATTATCAATGTGCAGCGGTCTCCACTAAACAAGAGAGGTCTGAGCTATAATGGAGAAACTTCTCAAGCATCCACCTCAAAAAGTTATCTTGATGCAGCAAGAAGAAATGAGCAAAAGCACAATGGAGACCATCAGGTAAAGCAGGGACGAATTGCAAACAGAGACTATCAGGGGCAATCCGTCTTAAGGGTGAACAAAAGCTACAACCAGCCACAGGTAAAATCTTCTCAATTTGGTTCAAGAATGGATGACAATAGAAATTACAATCATTTGGCTGGTAGATTTGATAACCGCAGAAGTTTCTTCAATGGACAATGCTTTTCTTGCCATAACTTTGGTCACAAAGCAGCTCAATGTGTTGCATATAAAACGATCATGACGAGAGAAGCTCAAAAACAAAGAAGTATGACCGGGATTACAAAAAGGACCTACAACAACTTTTCGGTTCTTGAAAATGAAGTTGAATGTTCTATTTGCAATAACTTTGGTCATGAAGATTCTGAATGCAGGAGCAGGTTTCAGCAGAAAAAGGAACAAGCCTGAAGCACCAAAACATGGAGAATAAAGGAACCACAAACAGAAAGATGTGGGATAGCATTTTATGCAGAGGGACAGGAAAATCTATGGTACATTGACAGTGGATGTTCGAAGCATATGACAGGTGATAAAGAAAAACTGGAGTCATATTCTGCTCTAGAAAAAGGAAATAAAGTTTCTTTTGGAAATCATACTCCTGCAACTATAAAAGGAAAAGGCATTGCTCAGTTAAAAGAAAAGGTCAAGGCTAGAAATGTTTTGTATGTAGATGGATTGAAACATAATCTTCTAAGTGTCAGCCAGATGTGTGATCAAAGAACCGAGGTGATATTCAGATCAAATGGATGTCTTGTTCGTGATCTTGATACAGGTAAAACAGTGATCAAAGGTAAAAGAACTCCAGATAATCTGTACATATTTGAAGAAGGACACCAACAATGCTATCTGAGCAAGGATGATGAGCACTGGTTATGGCATCGGAGGTTGGGGCATCTAAGATTTTCACAAATAAGGAAAGCATGAAAATATCAGGCAGTTCACGATCTTCTAGATATCAAAATTCTTGACAACACCATATGCAAATCATGTCAGTTTGGAAAACAAACCAGAACTAACTTTCCAGAGAAGGAAGGATCAGCTAGCATGCCTCTTGAGCTAGTTCATACAGATACATGCGGTCCATTCAGGAAAAGAACACCTCGAGGAGAAGAATACTTGATATTATTCATTGACAATTTCTCCAGGTTTGTCTGGTTAGGACTTATGAAGCACAAAGATGAAGCATTCGAAAAATTCAAATCTTTCAAAGCCTTGGTTGAAAATGAATCAGGTCACAAAATTAAGTGCCTTAGATCCGACAGAGGTGGGGAGTTTACCTCAAATGAATTTTTCGATTTCTGTGAAGAACATGGGATAAGAAGAGAATTCTCTACAGCTAGAACTCCTCAGCAAAATGGAGTTGTGGAAAGAATGAACAGAACAGTCCAACAAATGGCTCGTGCTATGCTTGATGAGTCAGGAACTCCCGCAACTTTCTGGGGTGACGCTGCACATGCTGCGGTTGTTATTCTCAACAAGACAAATGTCCGGGTGAACAACACTCAAACTCCTCATGAGCTCTGGAGTGGTAAGACACCTTCGGTAAAGCACTTCAAAATCTTTGGGAGCAAATGCTATATCAAGAATACTGATGAGAAGCTTGGAAAACTTGAACCTAGAGCAGATGAAGGCATTCTTCTTGGTTACTCTCCACATAGCAAAGCATACAAATGCTACAATAAAAGACTTGGCAGAATTGTTGACAGCATTGATGTAGTGGTTGATGAGAAGGGATACATTCCTAGGCAAGTACATCATGAAGACATCGAAGAAGATGAAGGCTACCCTCAATGACCGAATGATGAAGAAGAAGAACCTCAAGAAGAACCTCAAGAAGAACCAGAGGAGCAGACAAGAATAGAAGAAAAGACTCCATCCAAATATGTTCAGAAGAATCATCCAGAATCTCAGATTATGGGGCAGAAAGAAGCAGGTGTACAAACAAGAAGAATAGTTGCAGAAGATTCAATCTATTTGGCATTACTTTCCTCTACTGAACCACAAAATGTGAAAGAGGCATGCAAAGATGAATGTTGGGTGAAAGCAATGGATGAAGAACTTGAGCATATCGAAAAGAACAACACTTGGGAGCTGGTTCCTAGACCAAAGGATAAGAATGTTATCGGAACAAAATGGGTCTTCAAAAATAAATTGAATGAAAATGGAGAAGTAATTAGAAACAAGGCCAGACTTGTTTGTAAAGGGTATGCGCAACAAGAAGGAATAGACTTTGAAGAAACCTTTGCTCCTGTTGCAAGACCTGAGGCCATCCGAATGTTCCTTGCTCTCTCAAGTTTTCAAAACTTCAAAGTATTTCAAATGGACGTGAAATCAGCCTTCCTGAATGGAGACTTGGAAGAAGAAGTATACATTGAGCAGCCAGATGGGTTCATTCTTGGAAATGATCCAAATCTTGTATGCAAATTGAAAAAGGCTCTCTACGGTCTCAAACAAGCTCCAAGGGCTTGGTACTACCGTTTGGACAAATATCTTCATCAACAAGGTTTTTCAAAAGGATCAGCAGATAACAATCTTTATATAAAAGTTGAAAATGACAAATTGCTAATACTTGTTGTGTATGTAGATGACATTATTTTTGGCAGCAATGAAGAAGCTATGAGTCAAAGCTTTGCCTTGGTCATGCAGAAAGAATTTGAAATGTCCTTGCTGGGAGAACTGACATATTTCCTTGGTTTGCAAATCCAACAAAAAGAAGGAGGAATATTTTTATCTCAAACCAAGTATCTCAAACAGATTTTGAAGAAATATGGCATGGAAGATGCAAAACCAGTATGTACACCCATGGTCACAGGATGTAGCCTCAGTGCAAATGATGAATCTGCAGCAGTACATCAACCAACCTACAGAGCTATGATTGGAAGTTTACTTTATTTGACAGGTACCCGACTGGACATCATGCATGCAGTTGGAATAGTTGGAAGATTTCAAGAAAATCCAAAGGAGACTCATCTTCAGGCAGTGAAGAGAATTTTCAAATATCTTCAAGGGACTCAAAATTATGGCTTATGGTATCCTAGAGATACAGATCTCACACTTCATGCTTATACAGATGCAGATTGGGCCGGAAGCGTGGATGACAGGAAAAGCACAAGTGGTGGTGCGTTCTTTATGGGTTCCAGACCGGTGTCTTCGTTCAGCAAGAAACAGAGTTCGATTGCCTTGTCTACAGCTGAAGCGGAATATGTTGCTGCTGCATCTTGTTGCACTCAACTCCTTTGGATGATGCAGACTTTGCAGGATTTTCAAATCACTTGTACACCACCTATCCCCATCTTATGTGATAACACAAGTGCAATCAGCATCTCAAAGAATCCTATCATGCATTCAAAAACCAAGCACATACCAATCAAGTATCATTTTCTTCGGGAACAAGTGCTTGAACAGAAGGTCAAGTTGGAGTATGTTCCATCTAAGGAACAAGTTGCTGATATACTCACCAAACCATTGTCCAGGGACACTTTTGAATACCTCAGGCAAAAGCTGGGGCTTGTTGATGCATCATCTTATTGTTGAAACTCTTCTGATTGATGGTTGTACGCATGGTTCATCTGGGGTATATGCGTACATGTGCTGGGTGGCTGATTGGTTGAAGACTGATGGCATAGGTTCAGGGGGAACATATAATGCATTGTTGGCATTATGGAGGATGTACAGAAGGAGATCATGGAAGTAGCTACAATATGTCTCTATCTCTTTCATGGTGGATTATGGTTCTTCGTTGCGATCTGGTTCATATTCAGGGTGAGCATGTTCTTAGGGGGAGCATAACCCTTTGCCCTTGATGTCAAAGGGGGAGAATGAAGCTGAAGTTTTTGAGGTTGCCATCAAGTCCAAAGGGGGATATTGTTGGCATTATGTTTCTGGTATGGCTCTATGTTTCAAATGTTGTACTTGATGGCAACACCCATGGCAATGCTCTGATAAGGCTCTCAATATGTTGAAAATTAAGAAGTACGCAGGAGAACAGTTCAGAAGACGCGTACACGCAGGTACACCGTAAAGGGACTGCGGCCAGACACGCAGGTCTGCCGTTCAGGAGGTGCGTACCCCCAGTGCACTCATTTCAAGGCAGAGAAAAGCACACGTGGGGTTTCTTATGTTTAACCCTTGGTATTTAGCCAACAGTATTTGTGTTATTATGGTTTTGGCTCGTGGTATTGATCGATGATTTTAGGAGGAACTTGCCTATATAAAGCAAAGGAGATCACTTGGCTAAGTATTTTTGCAATTGAATATCTTAAGATCTGAAATATTGGGTTATTGTCTTAAAAGCTTGATCTATATGAAGTTGAAAGCGAATCTGTGATCTCTCAAGCGCATGATCAGATCTGGGCATCTGACTAACTGTGCCACACTGGTGGACTGCCAATTTGGCCCTAATCAGAAGTGCGCAGGTGTTTAACGGTACAGGTGCGTGGGTACGCAGAGCAGAAACAGGAGATCTACATGGGTACGCAGAGCAGAAACAGGAGATCTGCGTAGGTACGCAGAGCAGAAACAGGAGAGCTGCGTGGGTACGCAGAGCAGAAGAAGAAGAACTGCGTGGGTACGCAGAGCGACAAAGGTTCAGGTGCGTACGCACAGCAAAAGTACGCGGCGCGATAGTATCCTTGAGTGCGTGGTTTCAGTAATGGTACGCGGCGCGATAGTGTCTCTGGGTGCGTACCTACAGTAACAGTACGCAGCGCGATTGAAGAAGCAGTGTGTGTGTACGCGGTGCAGCAGAAGGCTCTCTGCGGGTATACGCAGGGAAGCAGAAGGTGAAGTGCGTAGCGACGCAGGCCACAGAAAGAAAAACTGCGTATCTGTCTTAAGATCTTCTGTTGATAAGGTGTTTTGGGTTAGTTCTGTTATTGTTGATCTGGTTACTGCAGTTGACTGTGTAACTTACATGTACTTGATGATCATTTGATTCTTTATGAAAAGTGATCCTTGTAAGAAAAGAAGTAGGGGGTTGTAGCTCCCTTCCAGGAAAGACTGGAAAATGAGAGAGAGTTGTAGCTCTCTGCAGGTTGCAGCCTGTGTACTGGTAAAGGACTGCACCAGTACAAAATCATTGTAAAAGAAGTTTCTAATTTGAAAGAAGATAGAGACATATTGCAGCAGGTGGTTTTCACCCACATTGGGTTTCCACGTTACATCTGGTGTTCTTTGGTGTGACTATCTGTTTTTGCTTGTTCATGCTCATTATTTTATGGTACTGATATGCAAAAATAATTCAAAGTATAAATAAGGAAGATTTGTTAGAAGAATTTGATAATACTGATTCACCCCCCCCTCTCAGTATTATTTCCAACATCCCAAACTAGTCTAAGTGTCTTACTTATCTTATTAAACAAGTGTAGTTAGCACCGCATAAAAAGATGTTCTTACTTACGTTCACTTGACCAACATAATCACATACATTCGTGCATCATATAAGAATTATAATTGAAATTCATACACAATATGACAACATGCATTAATCAAAAGAATGACATAGAATTTGGAGAATACTTCTCTTTATTGATATGTTTAAGTGATTATAGACTCTATCCACCCTGCACACACAGCTACAGGGGTCCATGCACTTAGCTGCGGACTTCCACCCTAGGCCTCTGCACACTCAGCTATAGAGCATCTACCTACATTACGACCCAAAGCTTAGACTTCTACTTCTGAGCTATGACTATCTAATACTTATCTTAACTACTCAGAGCTTACTTACTTAGCTATTTTTATACAATTCCATGTTCCGTAGACCATGGGTATATCTTTTACAGAAGACTTTACTTTACAAAACTAAGGGTGGACAAATGTTTATGACTCATGACACCTTCATGCTCCGTGACCACAAAATGTGGAGCCTATACAATTTTATTACAAAATTTGACCAAAATGATGGCCTTTTAGCCCCAAAATTGTCCTTGGGGGATCCCATTCCCAACAAAAGGATATATTTTTTAAAGTTTTAAATTAGAAGTTTTTTTTATTTAATTATTTTATTAAAAGAAAAGCGGATGGCAATTTATTTTTAAGGAAGAGATCTAGGCTCATTAGATCTGGTATTTGTAGTGCTTTTTAAGATCTGGGGTTGTTTTTTTTAAGTTGTTGGGGTTGAAGTTTTTATTATTATTCAAGATGAATAATCAGTTAGTAGAAGCATACCTCAATGAGAATAAAAAGATGAATGGATCCAATTATTTTGGTTGGAAATTTAAGCTACAAACCCTACTTGGGGGACACAATCTATGGGCAATTGTGAATAACGATGAGGTGAAGCCGAACCTGACTCTATGAGGAACAACAACAACAATCCAAGACTGGGACAAGTGGGAGACTAAGGAGAGAATGCTCCTAAAATTGTCGGTCAAAGATTATGTTATTCCCCATATCCGTGATTGTAAGACTGTACCAGAAATATGGAAGACACTCAAGGATCTCTATGATGTCAAGAACACTAATTGATTATTGCTCTTGAAGAGCAAGATTCTCTCCATCAAGATGGAGGAGAATGAGACAGTTGTAGCATTTATTTCACAGATCAAGGAGATCAAGAACAAGCTGGGTGATATTAGTGGAGCTGTGTCAGATACAGATTTGGTCATGATTACCATGAATGGTATGAATGACGAGTATCAGATGTTCATCACTGGATTGAATGCAAGAGAAAAAGCTGATGTGTTTGAAGAATTGATAGGGATCCTCATGCAAGAGGAGGAAAGGCAACTAACTCATAAACCTCAGAGTTCAAATCTAGCCTTAATAGAAAAGAAGAAGCCCTTCAGAGGAAAGCCAAATGCAGCACAGAAGAGAAATGCAACCCCACAGAGAAAGATGCCCCCACCTCAAGGTATGTCTTTCAATAGAAATGACACTGCGACAAAATGTTTTTATTGTGGTAGAACCGTCCATATAGCCAGATATTGCATGAAGAAGAAGTTTGATGAAGTTGGGAAGAGACATAGGCAACATGCATGTCATTTTGCTGATGAGGAACAAAGTCAGAACCTCAGACTGTTCATATCTAACTCTACGCTTTTGGCTAAGGATGATGAAGAAGATACCTGGTTTGTGGACTCAAGTGCATCCATCCACATGACAAGGAAAAAACAGTGGTTTTAAGACTTCAAAGAGACTAGCAATGGAACAAACATCTATCTTGGTGATCATAGAGCGTACCAAATCAATGGTTATGGTAATACTCCTATTTTTTTCTTGATGGAAAAATTAGACATATTCATAATGTGATGTATGTACCCAGGATAAAAAGGAATTTGATGTCTATCACTATGATAACTGATCAGAATCTCAAGGTAGAGTTTTATAAATAATATTGTGTTACTAAAGACCTGTTGGATCATATGAGGCCTATTGCATCAGGTATTCATGTGGGAGGATTGTACAAGATAAATGTCAAAAGCACACCACATCAGGCATTGACATCATCTGCCATGACTACAGTGGAATTATGGCATCAGAGGTTTGGCCATATTAACTTCAATGATTTGTTGCTATTACAGAAAAGAGGTATGGTCGAAGGTCTTCTAGTTTTAAAACTTGTTCATATTGATTGTGATGCATGTGCACTGGGAAAGTTGCACAGAGATGAATTTCCTATGAATGATGATAGAAGGAGGAGAGATATACTTGAGCTGGTACACATAGATTTATGCAGGCCTATACAAACAAGGATGTTGGGCAGTGCGTACTATTTTTTTACTATTTATTGATGATTGTACTAGACTTACTTGGGTGTATTTCCTCAGGAAGAAGAGCCAAACTTTTGAATACTTCAAGGAGTTCAAAAGTATGGTTGAAAAGTAGATAGGTAAACACATCAGGATTCTCCGCTCAGATCAAGGGGGAGAGTACAAGAAAGCTTGTGTCCTCAAATACTACAAATATCATGGGATAAAACAACAGTTTACAGTACCCCACACTCCTCAACAAAATGAGGTTGCAGAGAGGAAGAATAGAACCCTTGTGGGGTGTGCTCGTAGTATATTAAAAGGTAAGAATCTTTCTAATGGTTTTTGGGTTGAAGAGATTAATACTGCAGTATATCTAAAGAATAGGAGTCGAATAAGAAGTTTATATTTCAAAACTCATTTTGACGATTTATTTGCCTATAAGCCTACAATTAAGCATTTGAGAGTTTTCAGTAGTAAAGCCTTTGGCCATGTCCCAAAGGAAGATAGAAAGAAACTTAATTCAAAGGCCATCAAATGTATTTTTGTTGGGTATTGTACAAAATTTAAGGCTTACAAACTGTTTAATCCCTCTACTGATAAAGTTTTTGCGAGAAGAGATGTAGTGTTTCATGAGAAGGTTAATGATGGAAGCCATGAGAGTGCTAATGAAGAATGGCACGTGCCCTTATTGGTGGAGGAAGGAAGTGATGAATCAGGTGAAAACAATGAGAAGCAGCAGCAGAAGCAATAGGAAGGGAAAGAAGATGATGTAGCTATCAAGACAATTCCACAAAAGGATGATCATACAAGGTTTAAAGCTACCCCACCACTCAGGATATCAGGTAGGAATATTTAGTTTCCAGCAAGATAAAGGGAAAATGTTTTTATAACTAGTATGATGAATGTTGTCGAACCCTCTTTTTATAAAGAAGCCAATCAATATAGTGAATGGAGGGCTACTATGGAAGAGGAATATGAATCAATCCTCAAAAACAAAACTTGGGATTTAGTTAAACTACTTGAAGGAAAACAACCCATAGGATGCAAATGGCTGTATAAGCCTAAATTTAAAGCAGATGGGAGCATAGATAAATATAAAGCTAGGCTGGTTGCAAAGGGATATTCGCAGCAAGAAGGCATAGACTATGATGAAACATTTTCTCCTATAGCTAAACTAAACGCAATTGGAATGATAATTTCTTTAGCTACCAAACACCATTGGATGATTCACCAGCTAGATGTTAAATTTTCTTTTTTAAATGGGGACTTGAAACAAGAAGTCTAGTTAGTGCAACCTGAGTTGTTTGTCAAACAGGGTGAAGAACATTTAGTTTGCAGGTTGATGAGAGCATCGTATGGACTAAAACAAGCACCTAGGTCATGGTATGACAAAATTGATTCAATTTTGCTCTAGAATGGTTATAAAAGAATAAAAAATGACGCTAATCTCTATACCGTGTTTGATAAAGAGAGAAGGATTGTTTTGATTTATTTATATGTGGATGATCTAATCATTACAAGGAATGCTGATAATCTCATTAAAGAAATCAAGGAGCAGATGTCACAAGTCTTTGAGATGAAAGACCTTGGAGAGCTACATTATTGTTTGGGTTTGGAAGTCTGGAGGGATTCTGGATTTTTTTTTTTTTGTCACAAAGTAAGTATGTCAGGAGCTTACTGGAAAAGTTTAGAATGGATCAATGCAAAGTTGCAGCAGTACCTTTACAACAGAATGTTAAACTTCAGAATGATGATGGATCTAAGGAGGTAGATGCGACTTTATATAGAAAATTGGTTGGGATTCTAATCTACTTTAATACAACTAGACCACATTTGTCTTATGCAGTCAATGCATTGAGCCAATTTATGTCAAAGCCCCTTGAGAGCCATTGGGTTGCAACAAAAGGTGTTTTGAGGTATATCTAGGGAAGCTTAGATTTTGGTATTCTTTATACTGATTCATGTGATGTTATATGGAGTAGCCAAAAGCATAACACAATATCCTGTCTTCTGTGGAAGCTGAATATCAAGCTATGTGTGCAACAACATGCGAAGCAATTTGGTTAAGAAGACTTCTCCTTGATGCTGGAGAAGAAAAAAAGGTTGCAACAGTGATTAAATGCAACAACCAAAGTTCCATCAAACTTGCAAATAATCCAGTATTTCATAAGAACACAAAGCATATGGATACACAGTTTCATTTTGTCAGGGAGAAAGTTCAGTCAAAAGAAATCCATATTGAGTATTGTAACAGTTGTGACAATGTTGTTGATATTTTTACCCAACCTCTTGGTAAAATAAAGCTTGAGTTGTTTAGGGAAGTGTTAGGCATATCTGTGAATCCATTTCTCCATTAAGGGGGAGTTTTGAGATTAGTGAAGAAATGTCTTATTGGAGTGACAGTTCAAACCGAACCTTATATTAGGAGTTTGTTCCTGTTTTCTACGATGTTGTTTCAACTTCCCTAATTATGTGTAAATTATATATATTTCTCATGTAATACATGTAAGGCAGAGCATGTTCTGCAGAGGCAGTCTCTAGGTGGTGTTCCACACCTATGAGCTAATTAGGTTTGATTCAATAGATTGGATTCTCGTATTTTTGATAAAGATGCCAACACATACACGTATTTGTGTGAACAACCTCCGCATTAGGTTCTTATTCAACAGAGTGAACAAGTTATTCGTTCTCATTCGTTCTCAATTAATCTTACTCATTTTAGGATACTGGTTATCCTCAACATGGTACTGTTGGTGAAACTCAAAGCGAAAATGGAGGATTAGGAGTGATTGGGAGCAAAATATTCTACTTCGATAGAGAGATTCCTAGTGGACCACATGTTTGACATCATCCACCACTAATAAAACGTTAGTGCTGATAAAAGGAGCTGCTGGGAGGGTATTCAGTCTATAAATAGTTTTGATCTTCAATGTTGGGTTTAAATTGTTGGTTTATATTAAACTAAAAATAACAAGTTTAAATATATCTAAATTGAAATAAAAAATAATGGTCTCGCATAAAATTTTAAAAATGAAACAAATTCTTGAATATGTTTCAAGAATCCCATATGTCCATGAACCTAAACTGAGATAACATGAATATACAATTTGCTAAAATGTGCTTTGTTCTCTAATTTGTGATGTGATATATAATAATGTGTAGATATAAGGTTTCAAACTGAGTATCAATCAAAATTAATTGCCAATTTCTTTGGACCAAAAAATAAATAACAAGAAGTAAAAATTTTAACCAAATATCAACCAAATTAATATGAAAAAAATAGTATAATTTTAAAAATTTCTTAAATAAACTGGAGATTGATTATCTGCTTCAATTTTTTTTTTAGAAGAACTTTAAACTTTCAAAAAAGTGATGAACAATCTTAAATTGGTAGCATATTAGTTTGTGGTTTCTTATAGGTGCACAATTTGTTAAAAAAATTAGTAAGTCTTTTACTAAAAGCTCACACTTTGAATGATAATATGAAAGATTAAACTCTTGATAGATTTTATTCTTCGTATATGGAAAAAAAGAAATTGAAATATGAATTAAACACTCGAATATTTCCATGTCCAATCTTTTCAAATAAAACATTTTCTCAAATTGCTTTCAAAAAATTGTTCAATGGACAAGTCTATAAAATTGAATGTCTAAAGATTGAAAAAATTGACATGATATATGAATTTTAAGAACCTAAATAATAGAGAAAATTGATATTATATATGAACTTTAAGAACCTAAATAGTTGAGAAAATTGACATGATATATGAACTTTTAGAGCCTAAATAATAGAAAAAAATGACATGATATGTGAACTTTAAGAACCTAAATAATGGCTAGTAAAAACAAAACACTAAATGCATAATACCATATTGTGGCATGTATAATAATATAGCTAGAAAACAAGACCAACATAAAAAATTTAAACACCAACTTAGGAAAACTTCAATTACAAAAAACCAACTTAGGAAAACTTCAATTACAAAACACCAAATTAGGAAGTTAAAAAACAAGATCAATTTTAAGTAGCAACACACGAAAGCATTAGTTATAGAACACTTACTCTTGAAGGAAGTTTCTTATTATAAAAACTCCTAATATACTTAATTTCTCTCTACACAAACAAACACTACATCATAAATTCTATGTTCTTTTAGAATGTCCCTCCTTTATCTCAATACATATAATCCCAAAAATGCCTAAATATGAAGTTTGAGTGAACCTAACATAATCTATATGTGGATCAAAACAAAAATAGTCAAACTCGGAATGACCACACATGGAGAATGTCGAAGTTGTGGCTGCCACTTTTTCTCCCTAATGCACAACACCCTCATGAACAACATTGGAATAATCATATTAGCCAAGTAGTTGGTCTAGGTGGGTATTGGTGGCCACCTACCTATTCCACTTGGATCCCCACCACTGTTTCTTTCAGTTCTTTGGTTTCCTTAATTCTACCACATTTTACTATTTTTGGCAGTTTTTTGGGTCTTGAATTTCTCCAGCTATTTTGAGGCCCTAAATGACATTTTTTGGGAAAACCTTAGGCGGCGAATACTAGTTTGCAATTGGTATTCATTATCAATAGTTGTATTCCTCAGATAGATCTTTCAAACGAGGTATCATGTACATAAAATGAAGATTGTATGCCAATGTTACGACCTTGGGATGTTGATGTTCTACCCCAACGGGGCCCATAGTTTGGTGTTTCATCTCCTAGGGATAACTTTTTAGATGTTTAGGGTTTTGCATTGTTTCTCAATAATAAATAGGCCTTCAAGCCTCATTGTAACATAGTTAAGAGGCATGTATTCAACACATCTCTTATTAAAGATAAACTACCATCGCCTGAGCCATTTTATTTCCATTATATAAGTAAGCATATTTCAGTTCTTTGGTATTAATGAAATAAAGTTGTATTTCTGTTGCACTTCTGTTTGTGTGGTTATATTTGTAATTCGTTGCGTTCCTGCTTAAACTCGGATTAGTATTATCAAAGCGGTATGATCTTTATCAATCCTTCTTTGCATGCTCCCAATGAGGTCGGGGTATAAGGAGTTAGGGCTCGATCTGGTTGAACATTTGCAAGATCAACCTCGCAAACCCTGATGACCACCCATGGGGGAAGAAAAAAAGGCGAGGGAGTAGAAGATCCTATCCAAACATTTCTCCAGGAGGTTCTTGAGAAACAAAGGAATATGATGATGGACAAATTTTTCCAAATCCTTCAACGTTTTCCCACCAACAGTGCATCCACATCTAGCAACCACTCTGGAGGCAACACTCCTTTTAAGGTACAAGTAAAATTTGACATTCCCATATTTGAGGGCCAAATAGATGCAGACGCCATAGATAAATCATTAAATCTTCTATAATGATACTTTTGTGTTCATGATTTTTCCAGCCGAGAAAATATTACATTTTCTTTTCTTAAAGCCACTCCTCATGTTAAGGACTAGTGGGAAACCTCCTTTGAGAAGAAGGATGAAAGTACACCCTCACTGTTTTTAGCAGCACCCAGTTGGAATTCATTTTGGGACGCAATCAAGGAGCAATACTATCTTTTCAAGAGATATGTGGATAAATATATAAAGTGGATCACACTACAATAGGGAAGGGACCAAGACTTCCCGAAGTTTACTAATATTTTTCATACCCTTCGCATGAAGTTGGGTATTAAGGATTCTATGAAAAAATTGGTACTCAAGTACTGCGACTGCTGCACAAGTACATCCAAGATGAGATGGAGTTCCTAGACATCTCCTCACCTGCTACAATGTACCAATACTCTGTCAAGATCGAGCATAAGATTAAACAGAAAAAGTGAGACTTTGGATCTACAAATTCGAAGTAAGGGAAAGGTGGCCCCAAACCATAGGATAAAGGGAGAAACCAAGGAGGGGTGGCCTAGGACAACCCACCAAAGCCGCAAGCAAAGAACAACACTGTGAAGCTAGAGACAGAAACGAGAAAGTTGCGTGAGTTCCATAAGATATCCACTCACAACACAAGTGAGTGTTGGGCCGAGCAATCACTGATGGCTGAGATGAAGGCTTCTGAATTAGATGCATGTTCTGACTCTGAGTCAGAACCCAACAAGGGGAATGACAAAGGGAAGAAAATTATCAATGCAGAGCCCAATGCCACTGTTACCAATAGGAAGATATTGAATGAGGAACCCAAAGGTCTAGAGGAGTAGGAGCACCTCTTCCACTCCCAGATGTGGGTAAAGGGTTCCTGATTCAGTTCATTGTTGACAATAGGAGCCAAAAGAACTTCATTCAGTAGAGGTAGTGAAGCGGTTTGGCTTAACGACCACAACACACCCATAACCATACACCATCAGGTGGCTCCACCAAGGACAAGATCTCTGCGTCAGCCAACAGTGTCACCTTCCATACAACATCAAGCCCTTCATGAATGAGGTATTATATGATGCTGCACCTCTTGATCTTTGTGATGTATTATTAGGCCAACCATACTTGTGGAAGAAACATTCTATGTATGAGTCAAGACCTCACACTGTTATTGTTACCTTGGGACATTAGTTGTATAGGATACTAGAGGTAGCACCGCCTACCACCATCTCTTTGGTTACTACAAAATAATGCACTAACCTCATTTCCAAAACTGGGAAATGTGTTTTTCTAATGATACACCCTCAGGGAAAGAATAAAATGGTGGCCATGACCTCCATACAGGGCCCCTTCACACGACAACAACAAATGTAGAAGGTCGTGGAGGAGTACAAAGACATCTTCACCTCCCCCACAAGGAGGCCTCTGCATTATCACGTGAAGCACACCATCGATCTGACCCTAGGTATTTCATTTACCAATGGATCAATCTACCAGTGTTATGTTCTGGAGAATGACTAAATCAAGAGGCAGATTCAAGAGTTGTTGCAGAAAGGTCACATCTGGCCGAGTTCATCACCCTGTGGGAGCCTGATCGTGTTGGTATAGAAGAAGGATGGGACTTGGAGACTCAGTATTGACTACTGGGATATGAAAAATATCATTGTACGTGGTAGGTACTCAATCCCACAAATTGATGACCTTCTGGACCAACTCAAGGGGGAAAAATATTTCAGCAAGATCGACTTGAAGTCTGGATATCACTAGGTAGCAATCGAACCCTCCGATGTGTGGAAGATTTCATTCAAAGCAAAGGAGGGCCTTTTTGAATGGCTGGTTATGCCTTTTGGTTAATGAATTCTCCTGAAACCTTCATGAGGCTGATGGTTGACATCTTATGGTGATTCTTCAACACATTTGTAGTGGTATACTTGGATGACATCTTGATCTTCAGCTAGAGTTGGGAAGAGCACCTCCACCACATCCGATAGGTTATCCAAACATTGCGGCAACAAAAGCTGTGTGCTACTTTAGAGAAATTCACTTTTGGCATGATCTAGGTTTAGTATCTCGGATACATTATTGATGAACATGGGGTGCATGTGGAACCAAAAAAGATCCAAGTCATTTGGGATTGGCCAACCCCAACCACTCTGAAAGATCTGTGCATATTTCTGGGTCTTTCCAATTTCTACCGCAGATTGATGTTGGGGTTCACTCATATCACTTGTCCTTTGAGTCAAGTCACCATGGGTAGAGTGAAAGAAAAATTATTTTGGTATGCATATCAACAAAAAGCATTTGTACAGTTGAAACATTGCCTCTACTCTGCACCATTGTGCACATTACCATACTGGCAAAAACCGTTTGAGATCGAGATAGATGCCTCTGACTATGTTATTGGCACAATCCTTACTCAATAGGGCATCCAGTGGCATATCTCAATGAGACATTTCTAGACACAGTCTAAAAGTATCCCACTTATGACAAAGAGATGTATTCCATTGTGCAGGCTTGCCAATAGTTGAAGCATTACATTTTGGGGAAATAAATGGTCATCCACACGGACCACCGAGCCGTGTAGTTCATAAAAATTCAAGGGAAGTTGCATAATGATCACCATCAGAAGTGGTCCGCATACCTGCAACAATTCCATTTGAATTTCAAGTATAAGAAGGGAAACGCCAATAATGTTGTATATTGCATCAATCGACCCCCGATCATGGTGTTAACCACCGTGCTCAAATATTGTAGGCACGAGACTTCTGATTGGCCACCTCTCTACAAAAGTAACCCAGAATTTGGCCACACATATCAGACGCTCTTGGAGGGTGAACAAGTTCTTGATTTTCACCTCCAGGATGCATTCTTATGCCACCTAGGACACCTTTTTGTTCCTTCAAGCGAGCGTGCCAAGATGATTTGGGAAGCACAATATAGTCGGGTTGGTGGGCATTTTTGGGTCGAGAAAATAGTGGTAGTACTACAAAAGTATTTCTATTGGCCAAATCTTTGACAGGATGCTGGGAAGGACATCATATCATGCACTTCCTGCGTCATTTCCAAACCGGCCATCAAGAAGTAAGACCTCTATACTCTGCACCCTACCCCTAGTCAACCTTGGGAATCCATCTCCCTAGATTACATGTTGGGCCTTCCTTTTACTAAGCATGGAAATGACTATGTTTTTGTGGTCATTGACATATTCTCGAAAATGGCCATTATGGCGTCTTGTAAGAAGAATATCACAACAGAATCTGGTGCTAAACTCTTCTTTGAACGAGTGTGGGCACACTTGGGATCCCATAGTCTATCATATCAGATTGGGATAATAGGTTCGTTAGTACATTTTGGTCTAGTGTATGGTCAATGATGGACACAAAGCTCACTAAGTCCATAGATTTCCATCCGCAAGCTGATGGCCAGACAAAGTTCGTCAATATGATGATCGTACATATTCTACACATGTACAACTCAAAGCACCAATGAACATGGGCTGAGAGTCTCCCCTATGTCCAACACAACTATAACCGGGCTCTCCATAGCTCGAATGGCCACAACCCTTTTCAGGCGGGCTTGAAATTCCAGCCACTATGTCCCATTGATGTGGCCATACCATTTCTAGCTACTCATGCAGATTCAACTCATGTCCATTTGGAATCCGACAAGGCAAACAACTTCATTGAGCACAATCAACACATCTGCCAATAGGTCCATGAAATATTTGACAGAGCCAATGCTAAGTACAAGCAGCGACATGATCAAAATTAGGTGCCACACAAGTTCCAGGTGGGTGACAAAGTTTGGCTACATTTGTAGAACGAGTGCCTTGTTGGGTCCCATCACAAGCTTCACCCACTTTAATATGGACCATATAACATCACTAAGGAAGTAGGCGACAATTCCTTCGAGCTCAATATTCCACGATTCCTTGGTTTACACCTAGTGTTCACTGTGGACCACCTTCAACCCTACTTTCCACGATTATTGGACACATCTGACATTGCAGAAAAAATCACATTGTTGGCTTTAGTGGGTCCTGACCCAGGTTCATAGTTAATTGCACCAAACAAAACCCTACAATACCAGCCATTTTGGCATCAACCCGGGTAGCACAGGCTGAAGTCTCACCTGAAACAGCATGGGGGGATGTTGGAACCAAGTTTTTGCATCCAAAGATTAGTGTGATGTCTTTTATTACCCTAGATTTTCCTTCACACAAACTTATAAGCCCCTACGGCTTGGTATTGAAACTACACTTAAATGATCATTAAACCTTCATGAAGGTCTATGATAGGGTTTTGCAGACCCTTAACAAATGAAACATACACTTGCGCACCACCAAGCAACTCTAGATATGATTTTGCACAGATCTACTTAATTATTCAACGGACACAACAGAATGTATTATAATCTTTGTGTAAACACTTAACATGGATTTTGTACAATTAGAAAGACTTATCCAATAAAGTAGAGCATCAATGCATTAGTATTTCATAAACATTTATTCCATCACAACATATATTGCAACCTAAATAACAGAAGTGAACAGATAAACACATGAATTTCTCCAACAATCTTCTTTATTGATATTCAATATGATGTTACAGACTCAAAACTTCCCTGCACACTCAGTAGCAGGGGTCCGCGCACTTAGATGCAGACTCTACTTTAGAGCTCCATGCACTCAACTGTGGAGCCTTTTCCCTTCTATATACCCACTGCTACTTGCCCCTTTCCTCAAGCATAGACATAAGCATCCATCTCTATCTTTCTATCAGCCTTAGACTCTCTAAGACATACCTATTTATAGATTTTTACATTCAATCCCATGGTCTGCAGACCATGGGTGGATCTCAAAACCAACTTGACTTTACATAAACAAGAGGCTAAACCCCTTTTGACTACTAACTATCTACGTGCTCCGCATCCACAATTTGCAGAGACTTTACATCTTTTTACCAAAATTTACATCAAAACTTGGGTTTTTAACCGCAAAACTGACCCAGGGGACCCCATCCCAACATTCCCCCAACACAAAGGTCATGTCTCACCCTTGAGTCACTCAGCTGGCTCGGTGATCTTGCTGTGAAGATCCCCCAGCTCCACCTGTACAACTGCTACCTCAGTAATGCTTGGCGTAGCTTCCTTATTGACTTCTTTGATGAGCTACTCTTTAGCTGGTCCTTCCACGGCCAACTTGATCTTTTGTTGTGTTTTATACAAGCCCATAAGCTTCTCGTGAATGTTGGTGGTTACTTTGTAAGATTCATCTAACCAAGGTCCCAATCGAGCCTTAAGCACGACCTCCTTTTGTTGGGCTGCTACTACCTATGCGCATAGGTGCATCCCCTCCTACAATTTGGAAAGGTGTTGTGCTAAAGAAATTGAGCGCGCCATCGCCTAGACCTCATCATACTTCTTTTGCAGCTTGCAAACTTCTGTGTTCAACATCTGCAGGGTTGCGTCTTCCTGCAGAGTCATCACTGATTCCATCGGTTGTTCAAATAAGGTTGAGCAGTCAGTGACTGTGACATCTAAAGTGGTCATTCCTTATTTTATAGTGGCTTCACACTGCTCCCTGGCCTCGGGCGGAGTTGAAGGTTGTGATTTGAGTTTCTGCTCCATGATTTTCATGTTGATTTCAAATTGAACTCTCCCAACCTCTTCCTTTCCCTCGCAGACTCCTGCAGCTAATTTTTGGATCTTGGCCTCTGCTTGTGCGTCCTCGGGTATGTACAACTTCGGCACCATTTTGCATGCTTCTGCTACCACAGCCGCCAACTTGGAATTATGTGCCTAGATAGTATCTCTCTCCTTTAGGGTTTGTGTCTTCTCGGCAAAAAAATTTTCATTGTTCACCTGGTAGTCGCTGATTAAACTAAGGGTGCACTACTCTTGAGCTCCCAATTCCTCTGTTACTCCTATCTATAGTGGATGAAGAAATCATTGGGGATCACTGCAATGTTAAACATGACATCTGTAAGGGTTCTTAAAATAACTTGGTCATCGGCCGATTCTACTCGTAGGGACCCTTCTGGTAGGGAAATCATGCGAAGGTCCTACAATGTCCTTACCAGTTCTGCGGCCTGACTTGTACTAGGTTCCAGGCTCGTTTACGCTGTGCTTGCTTGACCTACGCCCACTTGTATGCTTATAATTTGGATCTGTAGTTTGAAGAGATCCTTTTGGACACTTCCCAGTGTCTGCATGTACTATTTTTCTAGATCACCCTTTGTCAAGGTCATGGGATCCACTTGTGTTTTATCTGACTTATACTTCTTGTGAGAACCCACCTGCTGCTGCTCTCTGTGCTTCCTCAGCTGAAATGGGATGCTCTGCCCCTCATCTCCTCTACTGCCCTATTCATATTGTTCTTTGTCCTCTGTCGTGGGAGAAGGGGATTTACCACTTCTCTATGATTCGCGTTGTTCTTGCTCAGCCTACTCCTTGGCAAAATGCTCTTGTTCCATCCGAGCCTTCTCTGCAACTTCCTTCTTTCGCCGTGCAACCAAATTTTGCGTGACCTGTTTTGTTGTATCCTTCCTCTTTTTCTCAACTGAGTTGCCTGCACCCTTACTAGTTCCTGCATCCAAATCTGATGCGGCGCATGATTCTATAGCCCAGCGCTTGATCACCCCCCGAATGTCATGGTTTGTTACCAATATGGTAAATTCTACCATTTCTGCTGCAGGTCTTTGCATGCTTGAAGGTAGACGCGGTGGAAATCAGCTTTAAATGTGACATATGCTAACAAATTCTCATAAAAGGTTGGGGACAACCTTGACCATTGATTGATGGCCTTGCGGAAACTCATTTCCATTAAGACCCAAAAGATCTTTGTTTCTGTGACCTATGCGAGGTTGTTCGTGGTCCAGAGAGAGGTGAGCTACACAGCCTCCGGCAATCCTTCCTTCAATGGAGGAAACTGGCTGTCCAATGGTAGCTCCCATGCGACCAACATGATGGAGAGTAGCAGTCGCACATAGTTTTCTCTCATCCTGGGCCTGATTACCATTCAAAAGGAATTCACTACATAAGTACTATGACCAGTTAAGCTTCACGCCCTTTGCGCATTGTGCAACTAACAATACCACAGGCGCCAGAACCTCATCTGTGTGACACTTCCTCAGAAGCTTTCTGGCAAGTATTTGGGCGGCAATATTCATCACGAGATCATTGATAGTCGTGATGGAATAGCCATGCGGATTTTTCACAAGCTCAAACTTCTTTTTCATTTTATCTGCCAAGTCGTTTTCTCTTGCCTTTCTGCGAAACTCCTTGGCTGGATTCAAGCTCTCATGTGGTAGTTGTGTGATCTTCTGGATGAGCATGTCCATGATGGGTATAGGCACTCCTATCCATAAGCACCCATCATGTACGAGAGTCAGTAATTGCCGCACATAGGTGGTATTAATAGTAGTGAGGTGATAGTGGGGCACCCATAGCAAGTTCAACAACCCGGAATTATCCACTCTGTGGATCCATTCCACTGTCTACAAATCAGTGGCACTTGAATCCAGGTAGTAAACACGCTTCATGCAATTTGTTGTTGCAACGTGAGAGAACAGTTCATGGTCCACCATGTCCTAATATTCCATCTTTAGCAGGGGGATTCGCATGAGGTGCGGACCTTCAAAGGGGACCTACTCCGATAGTAGGGGCGTAGAGATCAAGAATTTGTCAGAATCTGGGTCCTTGGTGACCTATGTCTTCCCTTTTCACGGAGGGATGTAATTAGGTGACTCGGTAAAGGGATCTACTCCCTCGGAGTCTATGTCTTTGGTACCTTGTCCCTCCTTAGCCTCCAAATCGACAACCCTTTCAAGATGCTCGTCCTTCTTCCTCTTTTGAGTGGTAGAATGTTTTCTGGGTGACTCATGCACCGACACCAGCTTCTTTTTCTTATCCTTCATCAACTTCTGGGTTTCTCTAACAGGTGTAGGCTTTAGCCTAGGTGACCTTCGTGCCATAGGCATAGGAGTTGGAGCCTCGATGCTCACAACCTTTGGAGTAGCTCCTTCCTATGCGATATCTCCCCGAGTGCTCACAGTATCAGTAGGGCTCAGACCTAACATGGTTTCAAGGATAAATTTCTGGTTTAACTCAGGTAAATTAGAAAATCCAGGGCTCGTGACCAAATCCTCAAATAGTGAGTGACTCATAAGTAATAGATAACTCAGCTCAAAAAATCTAAGTGTGCAAAGTGTTCTATGTTGGACTGGCACACGTAATTTATAGGGGTTTTCGAATTCAAATCTTACCTCTCCCCCCAAAATTCTATCATTAATGTTTTTTAGGTGGCAGATCTTCAAATATTTTAGCCTTAAATCCCACCAACCCGCTTCTCTTAATTGTTTCCTAGGAGTCAAATCATGAATAGTGACTCCAACTGTGAATTTCCTAGTGTGCTGCGTAGCACCTCCCTTTGTAGTGCAACTCCCAGCACGCAGCTTCCTATATTGCAGCTTCATCATTTTCTGCGTAGCCCACCTACCGCGTAGTGCTCCAACCTGAGAAGTGTAGTTTATAGTCCCATGCTCCCTTGGAACTCCCTGGAGAAATAAGACTATCCTACCATCATATAGTCATTGATCCGGATGCCCTGTATATGGCTTCAATTGGATGCCATTCACCCTTCCTGGAAAAGGTTCTCCATTCAGCTTTGCTAGCTAAACTGCACCTCCATATGTAATCTCTTTGATAACAAAGGGTCCAAGCCAGTGCATCAGAAACTTCCTCGGAAAATTAGTTAACTTGCTATCATACAATAAGACCAAGTCATTTACCTTGAATGTGCACAACTTCATGCCTCGATCATGCCATCATTTTTTGCGCTCCTTCTATACTTGCGGATTGAATATAGCTAAGAATCTCTCTTCTTCAAGCTCCATTAGTTGTGCGAGCCGTTCTTCCAAGGTTGCATGATCTTCCATACCTGTGAAAGATGCTATGCGAAGGCTAGGCACGATATATTCCATAGGCATCATAACTTCTATGCCATAGACCAATCGAAAAGGTGTCTGACCTGTCAGTGTTTTGCAAGTAGTCCTGTAAGCCCATAGTACTGCAGGTATGCGCACATCCCAGTCATTCTGCTACACATTACATATCTTCGTCAGTCCATTCTCTAAGATCTTATTAAAGGCCTCAACTGTCCCATTAGCCTGAGGGTGATATGGTGTGCTCTTCTGGTGATAAACCTGGAACTCTTCAGTCAACGCACTAATTGTTTCATTGAGGAAGTGCGTACCCTGATCACTCATCAATACTTTTGGGTAGCCAAATCTGGTTAACACATACTCAAACAAGAACTTTGCTGTTGTAGCCCCTGTACAATCCTTTACAGGATGTGCCTCTACGCATCTGGTTAGATACTCTGTTGTGGTGATTATATAATGCACATCTGTCTTCTTTCCCGGGGGCTGAATGGGCCCAACGAAGTCAATTGACCATTTTTCAAATGGCTGCAATGATACTTGAGGATTTTGTGGCAGTTTGTCCCTCCGCGACGGTCTGCCCATTCTCTGAAAAGCATCACATGCCCTACAATAAGCTTTAGCTTATCTATGTAGTGTAGGCCACCACAAACCCATGCGCAAGATATTCTATGTCGTTCCCTTTCTTGCATAATGTCCTGCCATAGGCCCTCCATGAGCTTCAATGAGGATGCTATTCCTTTTAAAATATGTCACATATTGTCGCAATATCTCATGTGCACCCATTTTATACAAATTACCTACAATCATTGAGAAATCCACCATACGTACTACTATTTCCTACTTTTGTTGACTCATATACCCCTTCGGTTTCATTCCTATAGTCAAAAAATGAATAATAACTACAAAGTGGTTATCTGGTATGCGCACTGCGAAGTGCTGCGATTCAGGTAATCCTTCATCCAATTAGTACACTCTTGCCTTCTCTCGATCTGTGACAGATGGCCAGGTCCTGCATTCAACCTTCCTGGATTCACAATCACCTCAAAGTCATATTCCTGAAATAGAAGCAGCCATCGGCAGATCTTCCCTCGCAACACATGCTTATTAACCCAATATTTCAAGGAAGAATTATCTGTGTACATTTTGAAATGTCCACCCAACAAGTAGTGCCTAAACTTTTGAAATGCGTACACCATACCCAATCCTTCATGCTCTATCGTTCAGTAAGTATTTTCATCCTTTGATAATTTCCTTCTCTCGAAGGTTATAGGGTGATCCATCTCTCCTACACCAGCCTATGTTAGCACTACTCCCAATGCAATGCACGAGGCATCGACATGTACATAAAATTTCTTTTTCCAATCCAGGAAGACCAAAATCAGCGCAATGACCATCTTATCCTTCAATATATCCAAACTGCATTGACATTTTTCATCCCAACATAATGTAGCATCCTTCTTTAGCAGTTTCTCCATTGGCACAGTAATTTGAGCATATGCCTTGATGAACTTTCTGTAATATCATGTATGCCCAAGCATTGCGCACAACTGTTTGACACTTTGCGGGGTCTCCAAATTTACAATCACCATGATCTTGGTAGGGTCCACTATCAACCCTTGCTTGCATAGCATATGACCCAGAAGGATCCCAAAGGGGACACATAATAGAAAATTCTTTAGGTTCAGTGCCATCTGGTATCTGCGACACGTATCTGGCATCAGGCACAGACTTACTACATGGTGCTTCACTAAGTTGAACACTGTCCAATCATCAAAATACACCTCCAAGAACTTATGGATGAACTCCCTAAATGCAACTATAACTATGCGAGAGAATATCACAAGCACATTCTTGAGTCCAAATGACATGATAGTATACTGAAAACAACCCCATTCAGTCACGAAGGTTGTTTTTCTCCTATCCTCTGGCACGATCTTGATCTGATGGTACCCTGAAAATCCATTAGTGAATGAGTAGGCCTCCTGCCCTCCAACGTTATCCAATACCTCACTAGTAAACGACATCTAGAAAGGATCATGGATGCAAGCATCATTAAGTTTCCTGAGATCTATGCAAATCCTTATTTCTCCCTAATGTTTCTTTTCTTGAACCATCATCGGGCTCACCCAATCAGATTCCTCCACAGATTCGATAATTCCTACCTCAAGCATCTTATCCAACTCCAAGCAGACCTTTTTCTTGTACTTGGGGTTAAGGTGATATGGTCTCTCCTCAATAGGCTTCACGTCTAGTTTCAAAGTAATTTTCATCAAACCCAAGTCACCTATGATGCCTTTTAGGTTCGAAAACATGGTAGGAAAAAGATCCTGGTACTCGCGGGGTAACTCAACAACTATATCCACTTTGGCATCATCCTAGTAGTCCCTAATCTTCGCAAATTTTGGCTCTGCTTCAGTTCCAATGTTTACTTGCTTGGTTTTCAAGGGCGCGATGATATCCGAGTTCTCTAGTTGTGGATCTGTAATGTCGCAATGGCCTTATGCCTCTAGAATATTTATATTCCTTGGGTGTTCATCCTCCCCCTCAACAGTCACATTATATCATTGCAACACATGGCGCAGCTGGGTGCTCCAATATCGCTAAACCAAATCCAAAGGATCCTGTGGTATTTTGAAGATCGTTTCCTTAACCTCCTGCAGAGCTTCATCAATGCTTTCAAACCCATCTTCAAAACTAAAGGTCATTAAGAATATTTCCCTTAATATATCCCTCTCCACGGTGCAATTATGGAGCTCCATTTCCAAGTACCAATTCATAGGGATTATATCCAAAGTATGACAAAATAAGTTCACCCACTCTGGCGGTGGCTCTGTTCCATAAACTTTAGTCCACTTTGCTAAATTATTGTGCAGATCATTTCCCCCATCGTACTTCTCAGTCAGTCAAATTTTAGGATGACCAAATCATAACTTAATCATCCTTCTATAATCTCGCCATTCCTCGAAACTATCCTTGTGCATACCCCACCATCATGCGGGTGTAGCCTGCAATGCCAAATCCAGTGCTTGGAAGCGATGATCGTCAGGGACCTCTCATTCAAAGGCTTCCAAAAAATTATCTACGTTAGTTAAACCATCATAATAGGGTAAATTTCTTACCTTAAATGACACACAACACAATGATTTAGTCATGTTACAGTGCAGCGTGGATACATCATGCAGCCTATTCTGCCAATGCACCAGTTCTTCATCTGAATATGAGGTACATGAACATTCCCGATCCCATACAATCCATCTATCAGTTGTTGGATTAATATAGTATTGATCTTGCACAGTTATTTTTTGAATCTGATCCAATTCATCATCACTTTCTTCATAGTCAAGGACGGGTTTAGTATAGCACCTATTGCAAGGTCTAGTGGTGCTAGAACTTGAAGTGATTTATTCTCAAATGACATTGTTATTTTCTTCAAGTTGATCACTCCATTCATATCAATGGCCCAGTCAATTCCAAGGAGTGCAGGGTATGGATTGTTGTCATCCACAATTTCTATTACTTCAAAATCAGCCAGCGTGCTCGCACCTTCTATATCTATGGTGACTCCATGTAGTCATCCCATAGGGATGATCTTCTACTAGTTTTCCATCCTCAGCTGGATCAGAGACCACTACAATTCAGGTCTCCGCATTCTCTCCCATGCCTGTTTAGGCAAAACGTTCACGCCAGACCCCTAATCCAGAATAACCTGGTCCATCTCATAATCTCCTATTTATGCAGTGAGCCTCATCTTGTGCCCTGTTCTTGCCTTATGTTTTCCAATTTTTCATACTATGTGGTGTCAATGAGGAACATTTTCTTTACCAACACACTTGTTTGTCAACTCTTGCAGACCTTTCATAGCCTTCTTTTTGCGCAAAAGTTTCATGCAGGATTCCAGAAACGTGGTAAGTATAGAGGGACCAACCTCTGTAGGCGCACTAGTTTCTAGTAATTTGCTATGACTTCCTGAAGTAGATGCCTCAACGAAGCTTTTCTTGGCCTCCATAAATGTTTTCTTCATGTGCACCAGATTAAAACCAACTTCGTTTTCTAGGGCCTTGCGAACCCATCCGTCTTCTTCAAGCTATTTTCCCTTATCATCCCTAGTTGTTACTCCGCTTCTTAGCATGATAGGCACATTTGGATCTTCCTTGTGGGGCTCAAATCTCATCATTTGTAATTTCTACCTAGGTTTCTGAGGTTGTGCCTTCTTCTCCTACATCTTAGCGAACAACACACGACATTCTTTTATAGTGTGGTCAAACTGACAGCAGTATTGGCAGGACGAGCATGTCTGATTCTAACACTCATGCGCGTAGTGCCCGGGTGTTCCACAGTTATAGCAAATAACCTGACTGTAACCTTGACCAGGTCCTCCTCCTCCTCGACCTTGTCCACGCGACTGATATCCTCTACGTGCTCCCCCAGTGTCGTGATCTAGAGTTTGAATTTCTACTTGCATTCGATAGGTATGCATTCTTTCCATCATCAAATCATAGCTACAACAATGGCGCTCATCATGGCCCACCGATTTTTAGAAATCACAAAATAATTGTTGTGGCATTTGAATGAAATTTTGCAACAAATGACAATTATCCATTACGTGTTTTCTAGCTACCTAACAAATAGCACACCATAGTGTGGGCCTCGCACTTTGTCCTCTTGGAGCTTCCTACCTCAAGGGAATCGATCCCCCCTTGTAATATAATTTGCGAAGATAGGTAAATGGTCTTTATCATGCCCCTAGCTCTGACACTTGAGGCACCAAACTTCCTCACACACCTCTGGCCTAGCCTCCTTCTCTTTTTTCAAGCTCTGCAATTCCAAGCAGAGGTTCTGCAACTATGAGTGAATTTGCTGGACTCCCAAAGTCGCATCCTAAATAGGTGTCTCGTGCAATCTCATCATGATTTATAGGGCTTCTTCCTGAGTTCCTATATTCTAATTTGACAAAGAAATCCTCGGGTGGGGTAGAAGCGAGGCTATAAACCATTCGCGGTGTTGACCATCTGTGAGCTTCATATTAGCTTCGTGGATCACAGATTTCAGTCTTCGATCTAACTCGCATGGCGTCTCACCAGCTGTCATCATGATTTCCTTTAATGTAATGACTGACTATGAGTTAGAATTAGGCTTACTGAACTCCTTGTTTAAAGCATCCTTAGTCTCTGCTAGCGTTGCTAAAGGATGATCAACACAGTACTTAATATACCACATCAGTGCGCAATCCTGCAAGGAAATAACTAAATGTTCTTTGTTTATGTTATCATTAACGATATGCTAAGTAGTCCATACAACATTCGTAACAAACCATAATTGATCTATATCTTTGCTCCCTACACCCTTGAAAATTGACAGCTTTATTGAGTTCGACATGTGTAACGGTGGTGGTGGTGGCAGTGGTGTGGGTAAATGTGTGTGTTATGGAGGTGAAGGTGGAGGTGGAGTGGATGGATGATGTATCCATGGAAAACCATTTCTTATCAGCTAAACTGCGCTCTGTGGTGAGGCTTATGTCATTCCCTCGTCGTCACTCGAAGGAGGTCCAATCAAACGGCTATATTCAGGGATTTCTTTCTCTCAATTTCTGAAGATCCATCCACTTCTCATAGATATAAATATCAAGGACTGTATGACATAACCAATTTCTCACACAAGATCATATTAATCTAGGTATTTAAAGATCTCGGATACTTACCTCGTGGTCGCTTGAAGAAACGTCCCTCTACTTTGTTGTAGCTAAATCAGGTATCAACCGTGAACTTTGTAACAAATCCTCCTATAATTCGATCGAGCCAGTGGTCAATAGTGCATGTGATCTTGTCTTCAGAGGCTTCCAAGCTTCTCATTAGCTCCAGAGTCCACACTATTGAATTGTCAAGCCTCCACCATCCTTGGCCATTTGGCAACTTAACTATCCACTCGTATAGTTTGATCGAGATGGTGCACAAGAAACTTTCATGTATTTCTATGTACAAATATCTGTCCAACCACTATTGTTTTGATAGGCGTAGATTCATGTTCTCTTGCACCACAAATTCGTGGATCTTCCTATCCAACCACTTCTCAATTTCCTTCTTGGTCGGATTCTAGTGATGCAACATCACACATCTCCTTAGGAAGATCTAGGTCTCAGTAATGGAACCATTTGTTGGCTTAGTGGGTCCTGATCCAGGTTCAGAGTTAATTGCACCAAACAAAACCCTACACTATCAGCTCTTTCGACATCAACCCATGTAGTGCAGGTTGAAGTCTCACCTGTAGTAGTATGGGGGGATACTGGAACCAAGTTTCTGCATTGAGAGATCAACGTGATGTCTTTTGTTGCCCTAGATCCGCCTTTGCGCAAACTTATAAGCCCCTAGGGCTTCGTACTGCAACTACACTTAAACGACCCTTAGGCGTTCACAAAGGTCTACGATAGGGTTTTAGAGACCCTTAACAGATGAAACATCCACATGTGCACCATAAAGCAACCCTAGATCTGTGTTCACATACATCTACTTAAGTTTTCAACAAACACAACAGAATATATTATAATCTTCATGTAAACACTTAACATAAATTGCGTAAATTAGCAAGACTTATCCAACAGAGTCGCGCATCAATTACATCAATATTCCATAAAGATATTTATTCCATCACAACATATATCACAACATAAATAATAGAAGTAAATAGATAAACACATGAATTTCTCCAACAGTCTCCTTTATTGATATTCAATATGATGTTACAGAATCAAAACAACCTTCCGCACTCAGCTGCAGGGGTCTGCGCACTCAGCTACGATCTCTACTCTAGGCCTCCACGCACTCAGCTGTGGACTCTACTCTAGGCCTCTGCACACTTAGTTATGGAGCCCTTTCCCATCTATATACCCACTGCTACTTGCCCCTTTCCTAAGACATAGTCATAAGCATCCATCTCTATCTTTCTATCTACCTTAGACACTCTAAGACATAGCTATTTAAAGTTTTTTACATACAATCCCATGGTTCGCGGACCATGGGTGGATATCAAAATTGACCTGAGTTTACATAAAAAAGAGGCTAAATCCCTTTTGACTTCTAACTATCTACGCTCTTCGGATCCACAATTTGCAGAGGCTTTACATATTTTTACCAAAATTTACATCAAATCTTGGGTTTTTAACCCCAAAATGACCCAGGGGACCGCATCCCAAAACTAGTATTCCAGCCACTCTGTGCCATTGATGTGGCCATACCATTTCTAGCTACTCAGGCAGATTTAGCTCATGTCGAGTGTTGGGACAAGAAAAAGGTATGATTTCTCTTCATAAACTGCTTCATTTATCATTCATCCTTATACTATTATCTATATTTATTGATTAAAATGAGGAAAATGTCATCTAAAGTTGGATGAAACTATTTGGTGATAGAATAGGAAAATATTGTATGAAAAAATGATTCTTTGCTATCTTTGTATGTAGAGATGTGGATTGGGAAAAATTTGTTCAGTTGGTAGAACAGCACGAGGCCATACAAGGGAAAAGCCACAATGTCTCTGGTAGACAAGGAAACAGAAGATCAGTTCGAACATTCCTATTTTATCACATGATCAGATTTTATATTGCAAAATCCTGAGGATACCCTAATCCTGAGGATTTGGTTTTATCCAAGTTTCTCTTTTATGTTATATATAGGGTCGAAAGGCAATTAGATACAGTTCAGACTTTTAATTTGTAATTATTCGTTTTAAAACATATACACTATTATATCAATGAATTTGTTAGCTATTATTCGATATTTTTGAAAGAAGGTTATGTTTGATACATCTTCATATTCTGAGTTTTTATTAAGCAGAGGCTTCTGGTGACTCTTGGCCTAGTCAAAAGAAGTTCCACTGCTTCTTTGTGTTATAGTTTTATATTCAGTCTTTGTAATTGATTTAATTTTTAGTTATTTCATGAAGATTTGTGATATTTATTTGTATTGTTGTTCAATTAGATTCAGAGTGAAGTCGTGAGATATACTTAAGTAGCGCTTTGATTAGGATGAGTGAATTAGTGTTGATAGAATATTTTTGTTCATTTGAATAGATGTTATCATAGATCTTGAAATACAAGACTGATTAACTTCTACAAATTGTAATATAGAATGTTTGCCATTTAGGAATCTTTTATCGCTATTTGTTGTTCAATTACTAATTGTTGATTGTTGTTCACTTACTGTTGTTTTTCAATTGAGTAATGCTGATTGATTTGGGTTGTTATAGATTGGTAGTGTTGTTTAGTGGTTATAGTTTCTTTACTTGATTAAGTGCGATTACTCTTAAGCATATTTGAACAATTCTAAGTGATTCTTATTTTCACTCAGTTTCAATTAGTTTTGGAACAAGTTGCATAGAATTGCAGAGTGTGTTGAGAATATTCTTCCATATATAGTTCTTTTCAGAATTGTGTGAATTGAATTGAAGAATTAGCCTTTAGTGATTACAACGATTTGTCATTAGATAACCTCTAGATTCACTGCACATATTGTGTTGGCACTCTTGAGATAAAAAGACTTACCTCGGGTTGACAACTAATGTAGGGACTAAGATTGCCTATAAAAAGACATCTTAGTGAGCCAACATTTTGGCGCCATTGCAGGGGAGAGTGTTTAAAGTGATTTTTTTTATTTCTTCGTTGTAGGAGAATTGGGTTTTAAAAATAGAAGGTAAGAACCTACATACCTAGAAAGTAAGTGCTTGCTTACCTGCCCGCTTTGTAGCAAAACCTTAGAGGTTAAATAGGAATTTGTTTTTATGAATGACTAGAAATAAAAAGATAGAAAAAGAGTAGAATCCTCCACCAAAACTCACAAAACCCAATGGATTGGTGAACATGGGAGAATGACCTTTATAGACGAAATCATAAGAAGAGCTAAGTCTGAAGCATCAGTGGGCTTCTAGGCTATACCTAGAAAATGTTCTACTGTTATCCCTCAAGTACCAGGCTCACCATCTACAGCTCATGCTGAGATTCAAAGCCAAGTAGGAGATCAGAACATAGTTTTCAAGCTACAATTAGCTTACACTCTGATCCTCCACAAGAGGGAAAATACTGTAACTTAAGAGAAGGAAATGGAGAAACTAGTGGGGCTGCTAAAGGAGAACTACAACTATCTGAATGAGGATCTCCTAAGATTCCAGACCTAGAAAGTGCTATAAAGCTAGCTTAGGTTGCTAACTCTATGCTTACTCCAGAAGCACCCTTGAAATCCATGAAGATTATTGGCATATATTTGATCAAATGGCATATCGGCCACCCCAAGGTCAAACTTCAACATTAGAGTACCCCATAGTCAACCAAGTGGCCAATGCCCCTATGAAGGCTATTCCTTTGTAGAGCATCCGAACCTTCCAATGGATGATCACAGAGGATCCTCATGCTTTCCTATTTGAGTTTGATGTCCTCTGTAGAGGGTATGATTATACCACTGACCCCCAAAAGCTGAAATTATTCCCTTCCACTCTGAAAGGGGCAGCTTTGAGATGGTTTATGGGTCTAGGTGGGTGAACCATCAATTCTTGGGACGAAATGAAAACCTCCTTCCTTAAAAGATACGATGACTTTTGTAAAACTACGGAACTGAAAGATGAGATTTAGAAGATGACTGCAAAAGATAATGAAACACTAGAAGTATATGTAGAATGGTTTAATTATAATTTGCAGAGGTGCCCACACACTGCCCTACCAAAAGAAGTCTTAAGAGCTATCTTGATTAAGGAATGAAAGAGGAATGGGTAGAAACTCTAAACTTAATGGGAAAAGGAGATATTCCTTAGGAATATTATGATGAAATTATTCATCCATGTATCAAGTGTTTGCGGGGAAGCACACATACCCGAGAAGCTAGCCGAGATCCAATGAGAAGAGGAAGCAAACCACACATTGGAGGTGTAACATGGATGGAGATCGACAACCTCCTGGAATATTTTAAGGCAGACATCTTGGGCACTCTTACAACACAACTGGACGTCCTAGAGGCTAAACAAAAATAGGCTTTAGCAAAACAAAATTTGGCCATCTTCTGCCGACGTTGTTGAAAGAAACACAACCAATGGGAATGCCCGTTAGACATGTTCCAAACCTGCGCCATCTATACTAAAGATCATGATACTAAAAAATGTCCATCATTACATGGGCTGAAAGAAGTATTCAAAGAAACATATGAAGAAACATAAACAGTATATTTGATGAACCAGCGTCGACAATGGCAAGCTAAACCTACAAGTATGTCACAAAATGCATCCCAATTCTTTCCTTCCTCGCAGTTTAATCAAAAGCAGAACCTTGGGGCAACCTGGAAAGGCCAATGACCCTACTCAAATTGGCAAAGCCCACCATTCCCTACGACATTCTGGCCAAGACAATATTTTCCAGGAAATGGTTGGCCAAATTCTCCTTTTACTCCTATTTGGCAAGGCAATCCTTATCAATCCCAGTGGCCTGCCTCCACCTCTCAAAATCCGAATTGGTCTACAAATTGGTAGTGACCTCTGGGGATATATAATTTACCTATGGGGACAGGCCCTTAGCCTCAACCCACACTATCATCTCCTTATACATTACAACATAATTCTCAACCTGTTCTGTGGCCACAGTTACCAGCTTAGCCGAACCCGAATTCTAATAACAACCCAGTCTAATTGGTAAAGATTATTGAAAACCCAGAGTATGAGATTGAGCAGAAAGAATGCAATGAGCTCAGATTGAGGACATGACATGTTATTACCCCTGAGGAAAACAGGGACCAACCTTCAATTGAAAATGTAACTCCACTTGTACATATTCCATCACCTGTACATGTTCCACCACTTGTAAATGTAGGTTTTAACCCCGTATAGAAATTGCCGACATACAAATTCTAAAACACAGAAAATAAACAATGCAAGAGCACAACACATAAAACACATATACATAGATACTTTCCCCTGGATCCCAAAACTGGGACTACCAGCTTGATTTTTTATTATGTTCCTTTCAATGATACAATACATATTTATACATGTTGAAGCATCCAATACCATGGAACAAAAACCATCGCATCCAAAACCATGGACCGAAAACCATGGCATCCAAAAACATGTGCGAAAATCATGCACTAAACCATAGGTGGGTCCGCCCAACCTAAAATAGGTTCCAAAACCAAAATTTTCTGGGGCGCTGCCCTGAATCCCATAGAGTGGGGTTACCTGCACTGCTCAAACACCCTATGACCCCCGTGCTATGTAATTGGCGCAACGAATGGGGGGCTCTGTGCCCCCCTCTAACACTCCGGTTAACTACGTGGGCTAGTTGTGGAAAGAATATAACACAACCCAACATTCTCCCACTTGTCTTTTTCTTTCTAGAGGGGGCCACAAGAGAGCTTAGTCATTTATCTAGCCCTGCAATGCCCATTGTTTCTCTACACCAAGAGAACTTCTTAGAGCTCACATATTTTGTCAATGCATCTGCATTATTCTTCAAAGTGTCCACCTTTACTAGCAATACCTTTTTGTCTTCCATCATATCCCTCACAAAGTGATACTGAACATCAATGTGCTTTGTCTTTGAATGATATGTAGGGTTCTTTGCCAAGAAAATTGTAGTTTGGATGTGACAATCTATCCTTATAGCTCCTTGTACTAACACCATTCTTGAACACAATCTCTGCAACCAAACTGCTTCCTTGCTTGCATGAGTGGCTGCCTTGTATTCTACCTCTATAGTTGATACTGCCACCACATATTGTTTCTTACTCATCCAACTAATTGCTCTTCCAAATAGGTTAAACACATACCCACTTATAGATCTTCTCTCATATAGATCTCCAGGCCAGTCTGCATCAACAAAGCTATGAATATCCAACACTCTGCCCAATCCTGGTCTTCCTTGGTAGCAAAAACCATAATCACTAGTGCCACGCAAATACCTGAAAACCCACTTCAGTGTTCTTCAATGCTCCTTTCCTGGTTTTGACATAATCCTGCTCAATACTCCCACTACATGTGCAATGCCTGGTCTAGTACAAACCATTTCATACATTAGGCTACTGACTACACTTGCATATGGAACACGGGACATGTCCTCTTCTTCTTCTTGTGTCTTGGGACACTGTTTCGTAGATAACTTTACACCTACACGAATAGGAACCTTCACCGGTTTACTATCCTGCATATTAAATCTCTGTAATATTGTCTCGACATACTTCCTCTGGTTTAACCAGAGCTTCCTCTTTGCCTGATCTCTTTTAATTTCGATGCCCAAAATATAGTTTGCAGCACCAAGATATTTCATGTCAAATTTAGAGGACAATTGGGTCTTCAAATTCTGGATAATTTCTTTGTCATTTCCAATGAGCAACATATCATCCACAAACAAGACCAAATAAATAACACGGTCACCAATTAATTTAAAATACACACAGTGATCTACTTTTCTTCTGATGAAGCCAAGTCCCCGTATAAATGTATCAAATTTCTGATACGACATCCTTGGTGACTTTTTTAACCCATACAAAGACTTCTTTAACTTGCATACCAGTTCTTTCTTACCCTTTACCTGGAAAAAGTTCTACTGCTATCCCTCAAGTAGTAGGCTCACCATCTACAGCTCATGCTGAGATTCAAAGCCAAGTAGGAGGATCGGAACATAGTTTTCAAGCTACAATTAGCTTACACTTTGATCCTCCACAAGAGGGAAAATCCTGTAGCTTAAGAGAAGGAAAAGGAGAAACTAGTGGGGTTGCTAAAGGAGAACTACAACTATCTGAACGAGGATCTCCTGAGATTCCAGACCTAGAAAGTGCTATAAAGCCAGCTTAGGTTGCTAACTCTATGCTTACTCCAGAAGCACCCTTGAAATCCATGAAGATTATTGGCATATCTTTTATCAAATGGCATATCAGCCACCCCAAGGTCAAACCTCGACATTAGAGTACCCCATAGTCGACCAGGTGGCCAATGCCCCTATGAAGGCTATTCCTTTGCAGAGCATCCCAGCCTTCCAATGGATGATCACAGAGGATCCTGATGCTTTCATATTTGAGTTTGATGTCCTCTGTAGAGGGTATGACTATACCACTGACCCCCAAAAGCTGAAATTGTTCCCTTCCACTCTAAAAGGGGCAGCTTTGAGATGGTTTATGGGTCTAGGTGGGCGAACCATCAATTCTCGGGACGAAATGAAAACCTCCTTCCTTAAAAGATACCATGACTTTTGTAAAACTAGGGAACTGAAAGATGAGATTTAGAAGATGACTGCAAAGGATAATGAAATAGTAGAAGTATATGTAGAATGATTTAATTATAATTTGCAGAGGTCCCCACACACTGCCCTACCAAAAGAAGTCCTAAGAGCTATCTTGGTTAAGGAATGAAAGAGGAATGGGTAGAAACTCTAAACTTAATGGGAAAAGGAGATATTCCTCGGGAATATTGTGATGATATTATTCATCTGTGTATCAGGTGTTCGCGGGGAAGCATGCATACCCGAGAAGCTAGCCGAGATCCAATGAGAAGAGGAAGCAAACCACATAGTGGAGGTGTAACATGGATGGAGATCAACAACTTCCTGGAAGATTTTAAGGCAGACATCTTGGGCACTCTTACAATGCAACTATACGTCCTACAAGCTAAACAAAAATAGGCTTTATCAGAACAAAATTTGGCCATCTTCTGCCCAGGTTGTTGAAAGAAGCACAACCAATGGGAATGCTCGTTAGACATGTTCCAAACGTATGCCATCTATACTAAAGATCACGATACTAAAAAATGTCCATCATTACCTGGGCTAAAAGAAGTATTCAAAGAAACATAGGAAGAAACATAAATGGTATATTTGATGAACCAGCATCGACAATGGCAAGCTAAACCTACAAGTATGTCACAAGATTCAACCCAATTCTTTCGTTCCTCACAGTTTAATCAAAATCATAACCTTGGGGCAACCTGGAAAGGCCAATGACCCTACCCAAATTGGCAAAGCCCACCATTCCCTATGACATCCTGGCCAACACAATATTTTCCAAGAAATGGTTGGCCGAATTCTCCATTTACTCCTGTTTGGCAAGGCAATCCTTATCAATCCCAGTGGCCTACCTCCACCTCTCAAAATCTGAATTCGTCTACAAACTGGTAGTGACCTCTAGGGATATATAATGTACCTATGGGGACAGGCCGTCAGCCTTAACCCACACTATCATCTCCTTATACATTACAACATAATTCTCAACCTCTTCTGTGGCCACAGTTACCAGCTTAGCCGAACCCGAATTCTAATAACAAACCAGTCTAGTTGGTACATATTATTGAAAACCCAGAGTATGAGATTGAGCAGAAAGAATGCAATGAGCTTTGATTAAGGACAGGACATGTTATTACCCCTGTGGAAAATAGGGACCAACCTTCAATTGAAAATGTAACTCCACTTGTACATATTCCATCACCTGTACATGTTCCACCACTTGTAAATGTAGGTTTTAACCCCGTATAGAAATTACTTACATACGAATTCTAAAACACAGAAAATAAACAATGCGAGAGAACAACACATAAAACACATATACACAGATATTTTCCCTTGGATCCCAAAACTGGGACTACCAGCTTGATTTTTTATTATGTTCCTTTCAATGATACAATACATATTTATACATGTCGAAGCATCCAATACCATGGACCGAAAACCATGGCATCCAAAAACATGTGCGAAAATCATGCACAAAACCATAGGTGGGTCTGCCCAACCTAAAATAGGTTCCAGAACCAAAATTTTCTGGGGCGCTGCCCCGGATCCCATAGAGTGGGGTTACCTGCAATGCTCAAACATCTTGTGACCCCCCTCGCTACGTAATTGGCGCAACGAAGGGGGGGCTCCACGCCCCCCTCTAGCCCTCTGGTTAACTACGTGGGCTAGTCGTGGAAAGAAAATAACACAACCCAACATTCTCCCACTTGTCGTTTTCTTTCCACAGAGGGCCGCAAGAGAGATTAGTCATTTATCCAGCCCTACAATGCCCATTGTTTCTCTACACCAAGAGAACTTCTCAGAGCTCACAGATTTTGTCAATGCATCTGCATTATTCTTCAAAGTGTCCACCTTTACTAGCTATACCATTTTGTCTTCTATCATATCCCTCACAAAGTGATACTGAACATCAATATGCTTTGTCTTTGAATGATATGTAGGGTTCTTTGCCAAGAAAATTGTAGTTTGGCTGTCACAGTCTATTCTTATAGCTCCTTGTACTAACACCATTCTTGAACACAATCTTTGCAACCAAACTGCTTCCTTGCTTGCATGAGTGGCTGCCTTGTATTCTGCTTCTGTAGTTGATACTGCCACCACATGTTGTTTCTTACTCATCCAACTAACTGCACCTCCAAATAGGTTAAACACATACCCACTTGTAGATCTTCTCTGATATAGATCTCCAGCCCAATCTGCATCAACAAAGCTATGAATATCCAACACTCTGCCCAATCCTGGTCTTCCTTGGTAGCACAAGCCATAACCACTAGTGCCACACAAATAACTGAAAACCCGCTTCAGTGTTGTCCAATGCTCCTTTCCTGGGTTTGACATAAACCTACTCAATACTCCCACTACATGTGCAATGTCTGGTCTAGTACAAACCATTTCATACATCAGGCTACTGACTACACTTGCATATGGAACACGGGACATGTCCTCTTCTTCTTCTTGCGTCTTGGGACATTGTTTAGCAGATAACTTTCACCTACACGAATAGGAACCTTCACTGGTTTACTATCCTGCATATTAAATCTCTGCAACATTGTCTCGACATACTTCCTTTGGTTTAACCAGAGCTTCCTCTTTGCCTGATCTCTTTTAATTTCCATGCCCAAAATATAGTTTGCAGCACCAAGATATTTCATGTCAAATTTGGAGGACAATTGGGTCTTCAAATCTTGGATAATTTCTTTGTCATTTCCAACGAGCAACATATCATCCACAGATAAGACCAAATAAATAACACGGTCACCAACTAATTTAAAATACACACAATGATCTACTTTTCTTCTAGTGAAGCCAAGTCCCCGTATAAATGTATCAAATTTCTGATACCACATCCTTGGTGATTGTTTTAACCCATACAGAGACTTCTTTAACTTGCATACCAGTTCTTTCTTACCCTTCACCGCAAAGCCTTTAGGTTGCTTCATGTAGATCTCCTCTTCCAGATCCCCGTGAAGAAATGTTGTCCTCACATCCATCTGTTCTACCTCAAAATCAAAAGTAGCAGCAACAGATAAAAGTAATCCAATAGAATTTGCCTTGGCAACAGGAGAAAAAATATCACCAAAATCAATTCCAGGTACTTGGGAATAACCTTTTGCTACCAACCGAGCTTTGTATTTCTCCACCTTTCCTTCTGCATTTGTCTTCTTCTTGAACACCCATTTGATGCCAATGGATTTCCTTCCAGCCGTCAACTCCATGAGATCTCAAGCCTCATTTTTGTGCAAAGATGCCATTTCATCAACCATGGCCTCTTTCCAGAGTATTCCATCCTCTGAATCTACTACTTCCTTCACAGTTCTACGATCATCATTAGTAATAGATAAAGAAAAATTTGAACAGAAAGCAGATGGACTATACCTTTCTGGTTGCCTTCTTTCTCGAACTGATCTTCTCACACCTATAGTTTGTGGCTCTTCATCATCTGATTCCTCCTCTCCTGTAGAGTCTGATTCTTCCTCCTTTAGCTCAAACTCTATCTTCTCAGGTTCCTTTGGTTGGACTTAATGTTTAATAACATCTTTTACCTCTCTGAACACCACATCTTGGTTGTACACAACCTTCTTTGTTACTGGGTTGCAAAGCTTATAACCCTTTAAACCATCCTTGTACCCAATAAATATGCACTTTTCAGATTTACTATCCAACTTAGTTCGTTTCTCCTTTGGAACATGTACATATGCATCACATCTAAATACCCTCAGATGTGAAAGAGAGGGTTTCGTACCAGTCCATAACTCTTGTGGAGTCTTATCCTCCAATATTGATGAAGGTGATCTGTTGACCAGGTAACATGTTGTCTCCACTGCCTCTACCCAGAATTCCTATCCTAACCTGACACCATTGAGCATGCTTCCTGCCATTTCCATCAATGTCTTGTTCATTCTTTCTACAACTCCATTTTGTTGAGGTGTATATGGAGTAGTCTTCTGCTGAGCTATACCACACTTCTTACAGAATTCTTCAAATTCCTTACTGCAAAAGTCTCCACCGTTATTTGTCCTGAGCACCTTTATCTTCTTCTCTGTCTAGTTTTCCACCAGAGCCTTGAATTCTTTAAACCTGTCAAAGACTTCAGATTTCTTCTTAAGGAAATATATCCATGTATTCCTTGAGAAGTCATCTGTAAATGATACATAGTACACAGACTTACCCAGTGATGGAACCTTCATAGGTCTAAACCCATCACTATGCACAAGCTTGAATATATGTTTTGCCCTCTTATCACTAGAGGGGAAGCTCACCTGATTCTGCTTCCCATATACATAATTTTCACAGAAATCAAAATCCAGAGAGCTATTACTCATACCTTCTACCATACCTTTACCATGAAGTATTCGAAGGCCCTTCTCTCCACTCTGTCCAAGCCTTTGATGCCACAACATGGTCTTCTCTCCAGAGACCACTAGATTTTCTGCTCCACTTTCAGGAACCATAGAACAATTGCACCCATCAACAACAATGCTACCTTGCAGCTTGTACAGAGTTCCAATCCAAACTCCCTGCATCAATACCAGTGCTCCATGAACCATCTTGTAGGTATCCTTCTCGAACACTATTTTTACACTTGCATCATCTAACTTGCTTACAAAAATCCTATTTCTGGTTAATGCAGAAATATGCAAAACACCCGGAAGTGTTCTAACCCTTCCACCTTGCAACTTCAACTTTACTTTTCCGCGACCAATGATTCTAGCCTTCCTATCATCCCCTAAGAAGACATCACCACCATCGTATTTATCATACTTACAAAACCACTCTCTATGAGGAGTGAAGTGAAAGGATGCACCTGAGTTAATCAACCATGCCTCATGATCTACATGTGTACTTGAAGAAGCCAAATACACATCCACACCTTCATCTGAGGTGGTTTTCGCCTCTGTAGAAGGAGCAACATCAGATCCCTTTCCTTTGTCAGGAGCTTTAGATTTACAATCCCTTTTTGAGTTCCCTTCCTTTCCACATTTCCAGCACACCACCTTTACAGGATTTCCTAGAGATTTAGATCTCCCTCTATATTTAGATCTCCCACTCGATGACTTATTTTTGTTTCTATTTTGGGACCGTCCTCGTACAGATAAGGCATCACCATTTTGGCTCCCCATATTTTTCCCTCTCATCTCCTCTGTCAGCAAGGATGAGACTATTTCATCAAACTACAAGGTGGTTGCATTGCTACCTATTGCAATAACCAGACTATCCCACAAATCTAGTAGAGAACACAACAAACTAATGCACTTATATTCATCTAAAATTTTAATATCAACAGATGCTAACTGAGTTACCACAGCATTAAATGCGTTCAGATGCTCTGTCACCGAGTCTCCATCTTCCATCCTCAGGTTATACAACTTTTTCCGCAGGAACAGTTTATTCAACAGAGACTTAGATTGGTACAAAGTCCCTAACTTGTCCCACAAATCCTTTGTTGTAGCTTCCCCTGATACATTCAGCAATACTAAATCTGAGACACACAATCATTTGTGCTCTTTGCCTTCCGATCCAACTTCTTCCATTCTTCATCGGATACTCCCGTTGGTTTAGCACCCAGATCTACCACGATCCACTGATCTTTATCCACCAAGAGATCCTCCATGTTAAGTTTCCACAACTGAAAACTCTGACCATTAAATTTCTTGATCTCTATCTTTCCGCTGCTCGCCATCTTCTTTCACCACTAGAATTGATCTCGCAAATCTCCCACTGAACAAGGTCTACCACGGCGAGAGCGAAACCCCTCAGCAACAAACGCGTCCCCTTGAAGCCAATACAGCTCTCATACTAAATGTAGGTTTTAACCCCGTATAGAAATTACCTGCATACAAATTCTAAAACACAGAAAATAAACAATGCTAGCGCATAACACATAAAACACATATACATAGAGATTTTTGCCTGGATCCCAAAACTGGGACTACCAGCTTGATTTTTTATTATGTTCCATTCAATGTTACAATACATATTTATACACACTGAGGCATCCAATACCATGAACCAAAAACCATCGCTTCCAAAACCATGGACCAAAAACCATCGCGTCCAAAAACATGTGCGAAATCATGCACAAAACCATAGGTGGGTCTGCACAACCTAACATAGGTTCCAAAACCAAAATTTTCTGGGGCGCTGCCCTAGGCCCCATAGAGTGGGGTTACCTGCACTCCTCAAATAACTTGTGACTCCCCCAGTACGTAAAGCAGTGAAAGCAGATTTCATTTGATGGTCGCACAATGGCACATAATTTCATTGTGCAGATATGGGTTGGAGGGACTTTATTTGGTGGGGTCTTGGTCTCTCGCTAGCCTCTCATATCTAGCTTGCTAGTTGCCCGTCTCTAGCGGGACTCTTCCTAGCTAAAATATTCCCCTAGAGATAATAAAAATATTCTTGATTCAATCATTAACCGCTACTAGTTAACCCTATCGCCATCGCTTAAGCTATCGAGAAATCTCACCTACCCCTGATTTTGCTTTGGATGACCCGCGACTGGTGCTGGCTTTCGAACAACAAGCTCTCAATCAGGAACCATACAAAGCTAACCCTCTGGTTAACTACGTGGGCTAGTCATGGAAAGAATATAACACAACCCAACAGTAAATAATATTGAATCAAAGCAAGGGGAAGAAACAAATCAGCATGATGACCTTGAAAAACTTATAGTCACTTCTCCTCCATTCCTTGAAAGGCTAACGATAACTAAATCGATTGCCTACCCTAATTTTGACCTTATAAGGGAACTACAAAATTTGTGTATTAAGTTTCCTCTTCTCTAGGCTATTCAAGACCTTACCATCTATGCCAAAAAGTTCAAAGAATTGTGTGTAAGGAAGCCTGTGAGGAAGGTAAAAACCTCACCCACTATCCATGTTGTAGGAACCTTATCCGATATACTCTTGGGAGAGGAAACTCCAATAAAGTATGAAGATCCTGGAAACCCCATAGTAACAGTTCAAATATATGGCCACTCTTTTCCAAATACACTAGTTGACCTAGGAGCTTCCATTAACATACTAACAACAGAAACTTGTCAAGCACTTGGTATTACAGCCTTAGAATGAACCAACACTTTATTAGAACTTGCTGATTAATCGGTGGTAAGACCAGAAGGAACCTTACAAGATATCACAGTTTCTATTGACTCATGGGAATATCTAGTGGATTTCCTGGTTATAAACCCAAGGAGTATGTTGGATGGGCATCCTTTGATTTTGGGTCGACCTTGGCTGCCAACAGCTGATGCATATATTGGCCGCCAAGAAGGCAACATGAGTACTACAAAGGGAGATGCTGTAAAAAATTTAGTGTTATATCCTCCTACTAGGCCAAGTTTTCCCATTGTAAAAATATGTAAGCAACCACCAGCATACCTGGAAGAGAGCATCCGTTCACCACTCACAGTAGCGAAAGCATTGGAATTTAAAGATCAGACTAAAGATGACGTTATCAACAATTTTATAAATCAGCCAGCTAATGTGAGTAATGTAAAGTGTCAGATGTTGAAAGAAATCCTTGATAATGAAGCCATGGAAGATCCCCTGAAGGATAGAGATGACCAGCATATTCAGATGACTGTTGTTCATAACAGCAAACCAGTTGAGATCGAACCAGGAAAAGTTCTAAATATCAATGCTGATCTAGATAACGAATAGAAGAAAAAGCTTATCCAGGTATTGCAGAAAAATAAAGGGGCTTTTGCTTAGGATTATCCTGATATGAAAGGGATAGACCCATAGCTATGTACACACCACATTTATACAAAGAAGGATGCGTGACCCATCCAGCAACCTCAATAGAGGTTGAACCCATACCTCAAGGATATCGTGAAAGAGGAATTGCAGAAGCTACTGGATGTAAACTTTATTTATCCTATCTCAGACAGTAAATGGGTCTTTCAATTGGTGGTCGTCCCTAAGAAATATGGGAAGTGGCATATTTGTGTAGATTATGGAGAGCTAAACAAGGCAACACAGGAATATCACTTTCCCCTCTCATTCATTGATCAAGTCCTTGATACATTGGCAGGGAAGTAGCTCTTCTCATTTTTAGATGGCTTCAGTGGTTACAATCAAATTCAAATTTCCCTTGAAGACCAAGAGAAAATAACCTTCACCTTTCCCTGGGGCACATTCGCATACAGGGTATTACCATTTGACTTGTGCAATGCCCCAACCACATTTCAGAGAGCTATACTAAGAGTCTTTGCTAATCTAATAAATGAAGGACTAGAGGTATATATGGATGACTTTGCTCCATATGGGGATGATTTTGATCAAGGATTGCAAACACTAGAAAAGGTCTTAGAAGGATGCATCGCTACCAAGTTATGTTTAAGCAATCTCAAGTGTCACATGATGATGACTGAGGGCGTGACCTTGGGACATTACATATTTGCAGTAGGAATACAAGAAGATTCAACAAAAATACACGTATTTCTTTTACTGCCTACCCCTTGCACCCAAACAGAGGTACGTAGTTTCCTAGGATATGTAGGTTATTATCGCAGGTTTATCAAGGTTTTTTCATAGTTTGCAGCACCCTTATACACTCTAACTAGAAATGTTGATTTCAGTTGGTCTGACAAGTGTGACATAGTTTTTGCAGGTTTAAAGAAACTAGTCTTAATAACACCAGTATTACATGGACCAAACTAGGAGCTGCCTTTCCACATCTCCAGATATGCATCAGATGTAGCTATAGGCACTGTCCTCGGCTAGCAGGAGGACAAGAAACCTTATGCTATATATTATATTAGCAAGAATATCACTCCTACAAAACTCAATTACATAGTGACAGAAAAAGAATTCTTAGCAATTATTTATGCAATAAACAAAATTAGACACTATATAACCAGCTACCAAGTCTTTGTGTACACTGATCACTCTTCCATTCGGTATCTAGCTAATAAAATAATCACAAATGGTCTAGTAACACGGTGGGTATTGCTTTTGTAGGAGTTCAGCATTACTATCAAAGATCGTTTAGGAAAGGAAAATCTACTTACTAATTTTCTCTCTCAAATCCCGAAGGTTAGTGATCCACTAGTGATAGATGACCAATTCCTCGATGAACACCTGTTTTCCGTGGCAGTTAAGATGCCATGGTACATAGATGTGGCAAATTATCTGGCAGTAAGGAAGCTACCTAAACATTTAATGACAAAAGAAATAAAATTGATTGTTCAACGTAGTGCCTGGTTCTCTTGGATATGCGGATATCTTTTTCATACAGGGGTTGACATGTGTATATGTAGGTGTATCTGCGAGGATGAGATCCATGACATTCTGAAGGCTTGCCATGACGAACCCTCTGGGGGACATTTCACAGGCTGAAGGACAAGACATAAGGTATTACAAATGGGATATTATTGGCCCACTATTTTTAAGGATGCTAAAAAATATTCCCATGCCTCCAATAGTTGCTAAAGGATGGGCTGGCCTGGCCAATCTGATGAAATGCCTCTACAGCCACAATTTGTCATAGAACCATTTCAATGTTGGGCATTGGACTTCATAGGTTCATTTTATCTGCCATCTAATCAGAAGGCCTACATATTGGTAGCCATGGATTATGTGACAAAATTGGTGGAAACAGTAGATTTACCAAGAGCCATAGAGGAAGAAATGATTAACTTCCATTTTGGGCTATTTGTGTGGTATGGGTTACCGCGAGAGATGATCATAGATGGAGGAAAGCAAGTCACATGGCACAAAATTACTGCCACTCTAAGAAACCATCATATCACACACATGATCACTTCCCCGTATCACCCGCAGGTGAACGGGCAAGTTGAAAGCACCAACAAGGTTAAAGAAATTCTGACCAAGACAGTCTCAACGCACCGACGAGATTGGGCTGCTAGACTACCAGAGCCCTTGTGGGCCTATCGTATGACTTGGAGGAATACTATTGGATACTCTCCCTACCATCTTGTGTTCGGTAAAGATGCAATGTTTCCAATCGAATTCGAAATAAAGATTCTAAGGACAGCCCAGGAAGTGGGTCATGATTTAACAGAAGCCCAAACCAAGCATCTTCAGCAAATTAACGAACTAGATGAGGCTTGATTCCTTGCTTTGCAACAAACTGCAATAATAAAACAGCAAAGGGAAAAATGGCATGACAGGCTTATCAAGAAGAGAACTTTTCAAAATGGGGATTGGGCACTTCTGTATGATTCCAGATTCCAGGACTTCCCGGGCAAGTTGCAAACAAGATGGCTCAGCCCTTATGAGATTCAAGAAGTACATAACAATGGTACTCTTACCTTGACTACCATAGATGGATCCGACCATTCCTTTAAGGTAAATGGGCATCGAGTGCACCTACATCATCAACCTCTTACCAAGGATTCTTTCTATGAGTAGGTACGAGAGGACCCCTCCATGCAAATTCTAGCTGCAGCGAATGATATCCCAACAAATTTTTCTTTAAAAAATTGAAATTACTTGAAAAATTCTAAATAACGTACATACCTTTGTAGGCATCACAGAGTAAATATGATTTTTTTTTAAGTTTCATTTTTTTTTCTTCTCTATTTTTCTTGTTCAAACAATTGAACATTTGTCGTTCAATTGATTGAACAACGCAATTTTATTTTGTCGCATTTCACTATTCAAACAATGGAATGTTTGCCATTCAGTTGATTGAACAACACTTTTTACTTTTCCTTTTTTTCATTGTTCAAACAATTGAACATTGTCGTTCAAGTGATTGAACAACACATTTTTATTTTTGTAATTCATTGTTCAAACAATTGAACATTTGCCATTCAATTGATTAAAAAACACATTTTTATTTTTTTGTTTTTCGTTGTTCAAACAATTGAACATTTTCCATTCAATTGATTGAACAACACATTTTTCTTTTTGTAATTCGTTGTTCAAACAATTGAATGTTTGTCATTCAATTGATTGAACATAACATTTTTCTTTTTTTGTTTTTTGCTGTTCAAACAATTAAACGTTTGCCATTGAATTGATTGAACAACACATTTTTCTTTTTGTAATTCGATGTTCAAACAATTGAACATTTGCCGTTCAATTGATTGAACAACACATTTTCCTTTGTTCTTTTTCGTTGTTCAAACAATTGAATGTTTGCCGTTCAATTGATTGAACAAGAACATTTTTTGTTTTACGTTGTTCAAACAATTGAATGTTTGTCATTCAATTGATTGAACGACACATGTTCCTTTTTGTTATTCGTTGTTCAAACAAGTGAATGTTTTCCGTTCAATTGATTGAACAATACATTTTCCTTTTATTTGTTTTCGTTGTTCAAACTATTAAACGATTGCCATTCAATTGATTGAACAACGCAATTTTTTCTTATTTTCTTTTGTTGTTCAAACTATTGAATGATTGTCATTCAAGCGATTGGACAACGCAATTTTCCTTATTTGTTTCCATTGTTCAAACTATTGAAATATTGTCGTTCAATTGAGTGAACAATGCAATTTTCTTATTTGTTTTCACTGTTCAAACTATTGAATGACTGATGTTCAATTAATTGAACAATGCATTTTTTTTCTTATTTATTTTCGCTGCTCAAACAATTGAATGATTGTCATTCAATTGATTTAACTGGCATACTTTCCTTGTTGTTTTTCACTATTCAAACCATTGAACGGCTGTCGTTCAATTGATTGAACAACACATTTTGTTTTTATTTCGATCTCGTACTTTGAGCATCTGAACGACTGTTGTTCAATTGATTGAACAACATTTTTTGTTTTTTATTGATTTTGTTGTGCAAACGATTAAATGATTGTTGTTTAATCAATTGAACAACACTTTTTATTTTCTATTTTGATTTTTCCATTCAAACGATTGAATGATTGTTGTTCAATTGATTGAACTGCGCTTTTTAAAGAGCTAAATTGTGATTTTTTCTCATTTTTCTCTTGATCATTATGCCATTTTCTTCTTCTTTTGTATTGCAAATAAGCACCATTTGCTTTGATTTGTGCCTCTTCTAAAGAAAACTAGTACTAACAATATCATTATGACTTCTAAAAGCCTTTTGCTAGTTATCTTTATCCATAAGCTAATACGGCGTATCTTTACAATGGTTGTCTGAACATCTTTTCGTTTGGACACATCATGAAATCATTCATTATTTTTAATCCATGTTGGCTTATGTTTAGACTTCCAAATGGATAAAACTCATCAATATAATGTTAAGGGGATAACCATATAACACTTCCATTGGAATCTTCTTACTTCTTACACCATCCCTGACTCTTAAGGAGCAAATGAGCCTCCCTTTTCTACAAGAAAGATTCCAAAAGAGGATAGGGGGTTTCATCACAAGCCAACCTACCATGATCATAAGGATGTAACAGGTGAAATTCAAATTTGGCTACCAAACCAAGGTAATGAACTTCTTGGTAATTAATTTGTCAGAAGAACAGGGGCTCTCATCATGAGCCAGCCTAATCATTTTTCTTACACCCTGGTGAGTGGCACAATGGTTATCTGGTCACCATACTAGCATAGTGGTCTCTTTGTGACAAAAGAAAGAAAAATTAACTATAAGGACTCTGGCTCATTTGGGAGGGTTAAAAAGCAACCCTGCTGAGGCTATGAATGCTTACTGGCAGCAGTGGCTCTACTTGTGGTATTGGAGTGCCATATTATATTGTCATATGACATCTACCTCTTCTCACCTATGACTTTATTTCTAACGAAAATTTCCATTTGGTGGCACTTTTACAATTCCAATAGCATGGTGACTTTAATCTATATTTATTATATTTCATATGTTCGAGCATTAAATGACAGTCATTAAACATAGACCGCAGATTATGCTGATGTGATCAATTACGCTCACGGTAAAGATCTTTGACATAATGACTTAAAATTGTTGTTTTTATTTGATTTGGCCAATTCACGTTTAATGTTGGATATTGCTTAAATGCATTATTGATTTGTGTGCTGTGTTTTTTAGATTGGTTACCGGCATTTATTTCGCATTGGTTTAATTGTTTGTTTTCCACGTGCTAAAAGGACGTGGACACCCTTTTCTCATCAGAGGGGGGATGGCATGCATATGGACCACACATATTCTAGTTATGGATACCTGTGTGAAAATCATTCGGATTACCTCCGGAGTATGAACTTCATGATGAGCATGAATGTTTAATAATTAGCAGAAAATTTTGATTGGTCGAAGAATGGAAACAATTATGGTGGGCATGCAAACTTACGATTATGCATTAAGTATGGCTGACAAGATGAACGCCTTAACTAAAAATGATAATAATTATCCAAGAAACGTCATTTCCTTGATATTTGTTGTAATAACATTGCTATTGTGTTGCATTATAGGGGTAAAACACAATTGTATACAGAAGAACCAACCTCAAGTGCAACAGTTATGGGCGGAAGAGAAATCTGGAGTGAACCTCTGGTACAGATGGTGTCGGATCAAGCTCGCAAAATCCTTGAATGCACTGGCTGGCTGCGGTATTTAAACAGATTATAGGGATTCCATGAAGAGCTAACGCTGGATTTTCTACAAAATATGCAAAACGGTAATACAGTGGTGAAAGGCATAAGCATGATGGTTTCTGAATAAGTCCTGGCCGAAGTCAACTGACTTTCGGCAGAAGGGATGAAATGGGCAGACAAATGCTTCCTTTTATACAACGCAATTGAAGCATTTCAGGACCTAGCGAGCCGCTGGTACAAATGAGGAAAGGAATTCATCCTTCGGCGTTGCAGCAACCGTGGCAAGAGCTGGTGGTCATTGTCCAAAGATATATCACCTGCAATGACTGACATGACGTGGTAAAGCCTCGACAACTAAAACTTGTAGCCATTTTAAAGAAAAGAATTTCAGTTAATTTACCATTTTATCTAAATTCCCTGTTACATGATGTTGCCTGATGAGTAAGGACAGCCAAAGACCCACATAGTATAGTTAGCCATGATGGGTTAATTAAGTTAATTATCACAAATAGATTGGCACAAAAACAATTAACATGGGACAATATCATAAATCCTACCTTGGCTCCACCCCTAGAAAATGAGGAAATAGAGTAGCAAGGGCCAAGAAACCTAGGCCCAAAGAAAATACTAAAACAAAAGAGCCCCTCTTCTCTCTTAGAATCAGTTAAGCGTAGACGCTCTGTGTGAGTAAAAGCCTAGCGGCACATCCCAATCCAAGCAGAGGAAGCTGGACCATCCCGCACACCTCCTCTTAATTCGCAAGACCTTCCTTTGCAAGACTATGATGAGGAAGTGGTAACGGTTTTGGGAAGCATGGGAGTGTTTACCGAAGGTAGGGAATAGCCACGAAACATTGAAAACCAGAATTGCACCCCTGACCAGTCGGCCCCTGTTGACAATTCTGGTCATGAACAAATCCAGACATGCACTAATGCCATGGAGGAATAGAGGGAGTCAACTCCTACTACGGAAACACCCCTTGGAGCCGAGGAACATGAAGGAACAACCATCAGAAAGGAAACTCGAGCAGTAGGCACCGGTCCAGTGGACCCCCCAGCAGAAGGAAAACCTGAAGATGAAAACTTGAGAGATGCCAATCAACCAAGTGATATTCCCTTTTCAAAGTCCCCTGTGGATGAGGCCTACCAAGGAGAAGGCCACGAGAATGATAATTGTTCAGGAGATACCATTGCATTGGGATCTCCTGAAAGAGAAATGCATAATAATTACAAGTTGGAAGGAGAAATTCCACCATAAAACTCAGTTCCAATTGGGAACATTCCTAATGATGACATAGTACAGCCTATACAAGTAGTCGAGGATAACGCAGATTTAGACAGAGGCCCTAGAGTAGAGAAGCCCTATAGAGCTAGGCTTAAAACGACTCTCAAAAAGTACAGGAAACAGAAGCAAGTAATCAAGTAGCTGAAATATTGGTTAAACGAAGCAACCAAAACCAGAAAATTGAAAGTGGAAATGGAAATTGAAAGGAATGCAAACAGAATAATGTTCTGCGAAGGATGTTGAGACTCAAACAGAGTTTCTTGAGGTTTGTCCAAAAGAAACCCAGACTGAGCCAGCTATGAGAGAATATACTACAATATAAACTGAGGAGCCCTATATCTTTTCACAAAGAACTCAAATGGCCTACCCCACTGCGGACATTGCTATCCAAGAAAATGTTGAAGAAAATGTTCAAGTTGATTGTATAATTTAGGAAGTAGTTGAAGATGCTATGCAGACTGGCCCTGTAGAGACCCAGGATGTAGAGGTGCAAATAGATGAAACACTCCTTTACACCCCCTTGGTAAGGGAGTTTGTTATTAGAAAATTACAGAATGAGCTACTGATAGTTCACCAAGAACTAGCTCAGCACAAGGAAAGGGTGGTTCCTCTGAATGAACATCAAGGGTTAAAGAATAAGTTTGAATCACTTACCAGGACTGAATATGAGACCTTTGCTCAATATAAGGCTAAGCAAAAGAAGGTTGAAAAATTAGAGGGTCAAATGGAAAAATCTAGAGAGCAAATGGAGACTGTCTTTTCTCTCTGTTCAAACACTCTATCTTGCCGAGCCCCTGCCACAAATTATGTTTTATTTCTCATGGAAATATGCCTCCTGTTAAAAGTGAAGGTCGTTAAGGCTAGTAAACCAGTAGAAATCAAAACCACTCATGACTTTATCAAATGCTTTAGAGAGTACGATGAGAAGGTTCAGCACCTCCTTTATGGACTCTATATGCATAATTTTGTTTTAGAGGATGACAAGCACAACCACCCTACACTTTTATAGGAGACATTAAATTTCAGGTGATCTTCTCACTTGCTGCTAATAAGCTAAACTGGGCCAAGGCTCACAACACGTTCAAAAGGCATGAGTATGACATTGACCTATGGGTTAGAGGAGAGCCTACACAGCCATTATTCCTATCTGTCTGACATAAACAGTTTATGAAAAAAGATGGTGTTGTAGGAAAATTGGGGCCACTCCATACTGATATCATTTAGGCCGGAAAGGAATACTTCCAGGATGTTAAAGAAGAATCCTTGGCTGCATCTAGGCAGAGGTGGGAAGTTTCCAGTAACACTATGAGGGGCTGAGAGCCATTCGGATATCGAAACTTCCAAGATGCCTCTTCCTGTTTTTATAAATGTAGCAATATGATTTTAATAATGGGACAAGATTGGATAGGATGCCATTACATAACCCCAATCATATGGTACCCTCCTTATCAATATTGTAGTGATATAACTTAAAGGATCATGATGTAACCAAGGCTTTCGCTGTTCTTAAGAAAAATAATGGTTTTAGGAATTAAGAGGAGGAAGTATATCCTGCTTATTCCCTCACTCAGTTGCATTTTAACTATACGCTTGCACAAGGACGTCCAACAAGGTAAGCTGGGGAGTATGTTAGGATAGGAAAAAGGTATGATTTCTCTTCATAAACTGCTTTGTTTATCATTCATCCTTATACAATTATCTTCATTTATCGATTAAAATGAGGAAAATATCAGCTAAAGTGGGATGAAACTATTTGGTGATTAAATAGGCAAATCGAGTGCGAAAAACTAATTCTTTGCTATATTTATATGCAAAGATGCGGACTGGGCAAAAGCTGTTCAGTTGGTAGAACAACACAAGGACATAAAAGGGAAAAGCCATGACGTCTTGGGCAAGGAAGTGGAATATTAGTTTGAACATTCCTATTTTATCACATGATCAGATTTTGTATTGCAAAATCCTCAAGATCCCTTGATCCTGAGGATTCACTTTTATCCAAGGTTCTCTTTTATGTTATATATAGGTCCAAAAGGCAATTAGATACAATTCAAACTTTTAATTTGTAATTATTCTTTTTGAAACATATACATTGTTATATCATTGACTCTATCAGCGATTACTAGATATTAATGAAAAAAGGCTGCGTTTGATACATCTTCGTATTTTGAGTTTTTATTAAGCAAAGGCCTCTAGCGAATTTGGGCCCAGTCATAAGAACTTCCACTGCTCCTTTGTGTTATAGTTTTATATTCAATCTTTGTAATTGATTTAATGTTTAGTTATTTCATTTATCCTCAAGATTTGTGATATTGATTTATATTGTTGTTCAATTAGATTCAGAGTGAAGTCGTGGGATATACTTAAGTAGCGCTTTGATTAGAATGAGTGAATTCATGTTGATAGAATATTCCTGTTCATTTGAATAGATGTTATCATAGATCTTGAAAGACAAGACTGATTAACTTCTACAGGTTGCAATATAGAACGTTTTCCATTTAGGAATATTTTATCGCTATTCTCTGTTCAATTACTGATTGTTGATTGTTGTTCAATTGAGTAATGCAGATTGATTTGGGTTGTTATAGATTGGTAGTGTTGTTCAGTGGTTATATTTCATTACTTAATTTAGTGCAATTAGATTAAGCTTATTTCAACGATTCTAAATGTAATTCTTATTTGCATTTAGTTTCAATTCATTTCAGAACAAGTTGCATAGAATTGCAGAGTGTGTTGAGAGTATTTCTTCCATAGATAGTTCTTTTCAGAATTGTGTGAATTGAATTGAAGAATTAGCGTTTAGTGATTACAATGATTCGTCATTAGATAACCTCTAGATTCACTACACATACTATGTTGGCACTCTTGAGATAAAAATACTTAATGTAGGGATTAATATTGCCTGTAAAAAGACATCATAGTGAGCCAACATCGAGTCGGAAGCTGACAAGAAAAAAAATCTTCATTAAGCACATTCAGCGCATCTGTCAACAGGTCCATGAAATATTGGACAGAGCCAATGCTAAGTACAAGAGTGACATGATCAACATCAGGTTCCACACAAGTTCTAGGTGGGTGACAAAGTTTGTCTACATTTGTAGAAGGAGCGTCTTGTTGGGCCCCACTGCAAGCTTCGCCTGCTCTGATATGGACCACACACCATCACAAAAGAGGTAGGGGACAATTCCTTCGAGCTCAATATTCCACCATTCCTTGGTTTACACCTAGTGTTCAATGTGGACTACGTTCAGCCCTACTTTCCACCATTTTTGGACACATCCGACATTGCAGAAAAAATCACACCAACATAGTTAAACCCAGACTGCATGAAACAAGCCACAACTAATCGGATCATGAACACATAGATCAAGAACACCAAATGGCAAAGGATCCAACTATATCATGTTGTCAAAGTAGACCAACTCCTTCACCAGGGCAAGTGGCTCACCAGGGACCAATATCAGCAGAAGTTTCCTCATGTCATGGAGGAACTCAACAGAATGGGGACCATTGATTTCTAAGGGCGAAGGAATGATCTAGGTGGATATTGGTGGCCACCCACTTATTCCACTTGGACCCCCACCATTGTTTCTTTCATTTTTTCAGTTTCCTTAATTGTAGCACAGTTTAATATTTTTGTCATTTTTTCAGGCGCGAACTTCTGGAGCTATTTTGAGGCCCTAAACGATGTTTTTTGGGAAAAACATTGCATGAAAATATGAGTTTTCCTTGAATAGATCTTTCTAATGAGGTATCGTTTATGTCAAACGAATATCGTATGCCAAAATTACGAACTTGGGAAGTTGATGTACCATCTTACCCCAATGGGGTCGATAGTTTGGTGTTTCATCTCCTAGGGTAAGGTTTTTGGATGTTTATGGTTTTCCATTTTTTCTCAATAATAGATATGCCTTCAAGCTTCATTGTAACACAGTTGAGAGGCATGTAGCTACCACATCTCTTCTCAGAGATAAGCTATCATCGTTTGAGCTAGTTTATTTCCATTCTCTATGTAAGCATATTTCAGTGCTTTGATATTGATGAAATGAAGTTGTATTTTTGTTGGATCTCTACTTGTATGGTTATATCTATAATTTGATGTGTTCCTTTTTAAATTCGGATCAGTAGTACTTATTGAAAAAAGAAAATTAAATCTCCAAAAATTGTTGTAGGTCTTCAACCTTTACAATTTACTGTCAAGTTTTCTTCTTTTACAGAGAATCACTTAATTTTTTGTCTAAGTGGCATTGCTAAAATATTAGGACATGCACTTTATGAAACTTTGTCATAAATTCTTGAAAAGAAATGCTTGAACTGAGATAACGTCTTCAATATCTTACCAATAGAAGCTTACAGAAAATTTGGTGCTTGACAATGACAATTGGCCTCAGTTACAGAGCAACCTCTCTAAGCTCTGTAGCCTTGGTAGTCATGGACCCTACCCTCCCCTTTGACCTAATTCTCAAAGAATTTGGGTGTGAAAAAAGCGTGCACGTAAGAAAAAACTTCACTTATAGTGCTAAATGAATTGTGTGGCAAAATCGCATTTATCCAAGATTTTGGAAAAAAAATAAAGATGAATAAGTTTATAGTGAAAATCTGAAGAGAAGGGAAACTTTCCTGAAAACGGTAAATGAAAGAAATTATTTTTTCCTTACTATGGACAAATAAATTCAAGAATAATATCTTAAAAAGATTTTGACAAAAAGAAATCAAGAATAATAAATTTAAAGTGGAAATGGGAAGAGAAGACCCATACGTCCGTAGTGTAGGAGGATACAAGAAATATGAAAAACATTCCCATCACCAACTCTAGCCTCTAGAGTTTTCTTATTTGGAATTGATTTGCAGTAGTCCCACCATTGTTCAAATCTCTGGATGCATCACCCATATGTTTGTAGTGTAGGAGAATACAAGCAATATGAAAGCAAGTCCCATCACCGACTCTGGCCTCTAGAGTTTTGGTGTTTGGAATTGATTTGAAATAGTCCCGACCGTGTTCTTGTACACATGATTAATAATAGAAAAAGGGAAAAAAAACTTAAAAATAAGTAAAACAAAAAACAAAAAAAATAGTAATTAATAGAAATAGAAATTAATAAAGAGTCCATAATAAGACATCAACCAATTACCCTATAAATAAACAAATTTAAATAATAATAATATTCTGTATATTAACACACACAGACATATATTATTAAAATATGTTTTTAATATAATAATAAGTTATCTTAAATTGAAAATATGGAAAAAAAAATTAAGTCGTTAAAATGGAAATAATAAAAAAAAAATTAAAACAAATAAGAAAGTTAAATAAAAAGGAAATAAAATTTAAAAGAAAAAAATTATTAACTTATAGAAATGGAAGTTACTAAACAACCCATAATAAGACCTCAATCAATCACCATATAAATAAATAAATTTAAGTAATAATAAAAAACAAGAAAAATTGAAATCCCAATCTTAAACTATTGATAAGTGACACATTTTTTTGGTCAAAGACAAACTAATGCATAGTCAAAGGAAAAACTTAATGCGTAGAGAAAGATTTCATCACAAAAATTAACCAACTAATAAAACATTTCATTTTTGAATGCAATCACCAAAAATTAAGAAATATGATTAACCTCCAGGGTCCCAAACAGTGTTATTGCTACTCACATATTTGATCATGATGTTTGTTTAGCCTTGACTCTAGTCTACTAGGATCCAAAACTTGATTTTTCACTACTCCATTAACTTTATGTAACAACCCTGGTCAAAAATTCCATGTAATAAAGTTAATAAAGGAAAAATAATAAGGTCATGGGACACATATTCCAAGCTAAATGTTGGGAAAAAATATAGTGATGGGGATCACTTGTCATTAATTAATGGCTATGGAAATTGACAAAGACAATGGAAAATGATTTGGAAAGGAAAAGTGGCATTCATTAAGATTTTATTTATGAAAATAATGGAAATTAGGAGAAAAGGGAGGTGAAAGGTCACAAGTTGCATGTGAGGAGGAAAATGAAGGAAAATGATTGAAAATTGAAGAAAATAGAGGCACCATTAATAAAAAGACTTGAGAGTATCAGTTGACATAATTTTGTTAGTTTTAGGTTGGAGCTCTCAATTCTACTCTCTCTGTCATACTATTAGCAAGATAGAGTTTTCTTGGAGCACTCTTGGAGGAGTGTGGAATACATGGAGTTTTGGAGCAAGAAGAAAAAGGAAGAGTAGGAAATCCCAAGAGAGGATCAGGATCAGTAGCTAGAATGGGTTTTTCTTACATGTACCGAGTTGCATGTATGATTTCCTTATTATTTTTGGCATTCATTCCATATGCATGTGGCTTCTTGGTTATGATCTCAAATCTGCATGGAAGAATGCCTGGATTGAAAATGGATTTTCCTAGCCTTTCCGTTTCCTGGATAGCCATGGTATTGTGACCATGTCTTCTTTTGTTTTTCTGGTGGGTTCTCATGTTCCTTATGGTTGTGGGTTGAGTTACTAGTTCCTGGAAGTCTTGGTTGGACAAAATCTCTAGAAGCCCTATAACAGCATGCCTTGAGTTACTAACCCTTGAAGTCATGGTTGGACAAATACTCTCGAATCCCTTGGTGGGTTGAGTTACTAGTCCTCAAAGCCCTGGTTGGAGAAAATCTCTCGAAGCTTGATAACAATTATGGGTTGAGCTAATAGTCTTAGAAGCCATGGTTAGAAAAAATGCTTTGGAGCACTCGATAGCTTGGGTAGAGACCAATCTGGTGATGGTTTGTGATTTTTATACGGGATTTACGATTGCAGAAAAAAGTATCTCCCCTAGGTTTGGTGGTTAACCTAGAACAACAGAGAGAGAGGGAACCCAATTATTTCCTTAAAGTAAGTAGATGATGAGATGAAGCATACCTGGAATTTGTCATGGTCTTTGCTCCTTCTCTAGTTTGAATGCTCCAATTCCATCTCCGATTGCCAAAATTAGAACTTGCATAGTTAGACAACACAAGCCAAGAAACTAGGAGATCTATGGAGTATCATCTAAATACTCTATTCAATAGATCAATATGGTATTGAAATATATGAAATAACAAGATACAATAAAAGAAAGCAGAGAATTATTTGCATTAATATAAATTGAAAGAGTTTACAACCATAAATAGGTGTTCGTCCTGGAGAAGAGCTCCTCGAGGCTGACATGTCCTTTCCTTGTCACAAAGTGCACCTCCAATCAAACGCTAAATGCATGAAATGAAATCTCTCACAATAGTAACTTAAGGGTATAATCACTCTCCAAAATCAAATCCATTGCATATAGAAGGCTATAAATATATAGAGGAGTGGGGTATGTTGGGAGTTCTTATCCAATTACCAATCTAAGGTTTTAGATCCACATCTATGGGAAGATGGTATCAAAGGATAAGGGATGGAAACTCCAAAGTAGGGTATGATAGGATCCAAATGTTTTATCTTAGGTAAATGGTGGTGAGAAATTATGGAAGCTTCTAGAAGAGTAGGCTTCCATAATTACTCTCTTTTCCTCGAATTTCTAGAACTAACATACCTGCAAAGGGGAGCAACCTATAGGAGATCAATGAAAGTGACAATGGAGAAAATTGTAGGTGAACACTGTCTAGCAAGAGGCTAGGGAGAATTGGTTGTAAAACTGGCGTAGATGACGCATTTTAGGAAAAAAAAACTCTAGGGAACGAAATAAACATGCTTAGGGCTTTGTGCAAGATGATGACAAGGGGGAATAGGATGTTGATTGATCCCATTAGGTGGCCTATTGATCATATGTGACAAACTCTCCAACAACAGATTTCCCCCTAAATCCCAAAGTCAGAAATGACGACTGATGACTAAAGTGCTTTACCTTGTGACAAGTCAGGATCAAGAACAACCAACGAGCTTCACCTGTTACAATACATTTTCATCATGACATCTTTGTTGTTGAAGGAGGCATACCCATACTCAACACATAATATAACATAGCATGTCCAATGATCAAAAGACGGGTCCACAAGCATGTACAATGATCAAAAGACAAGTCCACAGATGAAAAATGGTGGACTCATGACTATATGGCGATTTTTATGATCATGGACATCATACATTGTGATCTCTTTATAACTCTTGAAATCGCAACCCAGATGGATGAAAATAGATCTGAGGTCTTCCATCTCCTTCACACGCTCAACCAACATATGAGTCTAACCATGTGAATAAATGAGTTGAGGTTGAACATGGTAGATGCCATCTGATTAGTGACTGATGATGTAAGCCATCAAGAGATGTACTAGACACCATTGATGATGGTAATGGATCTCAAGGTACTATAGTACAATCTGTATGGTGTGAATAAATGAGTTCATGTAGAACACCATACAAAGTATTTTGTTCGAAGGCCATTGATGTAAACCTGTCACTGAGAGTGAGGAAAATTTCCATTGATCTATGCAAGAACCAAGGTACCAAAGGGTGTTTCTAAGTTGTTGGAAAGGAAAAGGAAACAAAACAAAAATTTCAAACAAAACACACGATTTACGGCTCTTCTATTGATCACACAAAACTTTATTATTACAATGAACCCAATGAAGGTTATTTAAACCTCTTTGACTAGCAACTCACCTAAAATAACTTGGAATGAAAACAAACACTAAATTCTTCTATCACTTAACTCGAATTGACTCAATGCTCAGTTAAACGACTCTCTAATTTTAGCCAACTCCACATGTGGGTGTAATTAGCTTATTTTAGCAATCCCCATTAATTATGACCACTAAACTAAGATTGAGTGATAACAATTCAAACATGCCTACTGGTCTATGTCTCAGCTAGGCTTACAACACCTAAGTTTCTTCTATGAAACTAAAACACATATTTTTCTAATGACATAGTAAATATATCAACATATTGATGACTAGATTTACAAGGCTTCAAGTGAACTTCTCCACTTCTCACAAGTTCTCTAATGAAGTGATATCTAGTATCAATATGCTTTCTCTTTTGATGAAACACACTATTCTTAGATAGTGAAATCGTTGAGGTGTTATGACAATATATTGTTGTAGATCGTTGTTGTTGCTTCTTGAGTCTATCAAATACTCTTCTTAGCCACACTGCTTGACATGTTTTTGATGTTGCTACTACACATTCTTGTTTTATTGACGAAAGTGTCACAATGGGTTGCTTCTTAGATGCCCATGCTATCAAACCTGAACCAATATGGAACACATAACTGTAAGTTCTCTTCCTATCAAAACTGCTTGCGAAATCACTATATGTGTACCCAATCAAGTCCTTCTTCTCTATGCTTTCATGCATTATGCCACAATCTCTAGTTCCTGCTATGTATCTCTGAATTATTTTTCCTGCACTCCAATGTGTGTCTTTTGGAGTCTCCAAAAATATGGAAATCAAACTTACTCCTTTCATAATATCCGATCTCATAGCTGTGGGATACATGAGGGTTCAAATCAATATTTTAAATAGAGTTGGACTGACATCTTATCCCTCATCATCCTTGCTTAACTTTGTACCTGTTGCAACTAGTGTACGGACAAGTTTGCAATTTCCCATCCTAAATCTTTTAAGAAAATCTCTAACATATTTATTATGGAAAATAAAAATTACTTTTTTAGATTGCTCAACCTCTATGCCAAGAAAATATTTCATGAGACCAAGGTATGTCATCTCATATTATTTCATTATGGCTCATTTAAATTCATCTACCTCAAAATCACCTGTATAAATCATGTCATCAACATATAAGCAAACAATCAAAACTTAGCGATGCTCATTTACCATTGTGTACAAGGTAGTCTCATTGTTGCTTCTGCAAAATCCATTCTTGATCATGTAGCTATCAATTCTGCTATACCAAGCTCTAGGTGCTTGCTTGAGTCAGTAAAGTGATTTCTTCAACCTGTAAACTTTATCTTCTTTACCTTCAACTTCATATCCTTGAGGTTACTGCACATAAATTTCTTCTTCTAGAATTCCATTCAAGAAGGCTGATTTCACATCCTTCTGATATACTTTCCACTTGTTCTGAGCCACTGTGGCTAGATTCACTACTCTTACAGTATCTAATCTGGCTACTGGAGAAAACGTTTCCCCAAAATATATTCTCGGTTGCTACGAGAATCCTTTTTCTACAAGTCATGCTTTAAATCTGACAATTTCACCTTCCTCATTTAACTTTGTCTTGTACACCCATTTCATACCAATGAGATTTTGTCTTTTGGAAAATCAACAAATTCCCATGTATCACTCTTTTCAATAGATTCAATTTCTTCATCCATGGCTTGCACCCAATTTTTATCTCTGGTAGCTTCTTCAAACTTAGAAGGTTGGAGTGACAACAATGGAAAATTTGAACTAACATCCAAATCATCATAAATATCTTTCAGACTTCTCATCTTTCTCTTACCATTGCTTGATTCATCACCTAATTGATTGTTGGGAGAATTTCGATCTATTGATATGTTTGAAGATCCATGATGCTCAGAAAATCTTTGAGTTCTTGTTGGTGTGTCTTTGTTTGGTGTCTTCACCGGTGATTCTTGCTGCTCCTTTTCTACTACATCATCTTCTTCCATTAGTGGCACTTGTTCATCAATCGTTTTGTTTATAGTCCCATTCCATTACTCTTGTTATTTGAGCACACTATCTCTGCTAATTAATGTCTTATTTGTGACAGGGTTACACAATTTGTAAGCTTTTGATTTCTCACTATAACTAGTAAATATGCATTTTTCACTTTTATCATCCAATTTTTCTCTTGGCTCTTTAGGCACATGTGCATAAGCTACACATTCAAATACTCTCAGATGAGATACGCTGCAAGAAATACCTGACCATGCTTGTTCTGGTATTTTTTCAATCACACTCTTTGTAGGAGATCTATTGATAACATAAGTAGCACATGCAACTTCTTCTTCACAATATTCATTAGAGAATTTTATTCCTTTCAACATGCTTTTTGCCATGTTGATAATTGTCCCATTCTGTTGGGTCCCTATAATACTAGTGATTACCCCATTACTATTGTATTTATACACCTTATTAATATTTTTGTTACCCTATTGCCCCCATATTGTTATTACTGTGCCCCATAGAATCCCTCTATTGTTATTTTTGTGGCTTTAAATTATTATTGTTAGGTCAACTGGATTATATTGTGACTCCTTAGACTCCTATCAAGGATAATTTTAGGGGCGAATGTTCGCCCTTTGGCGAAATTAAGGGGTTTTAAATTTTTAGTGGGCGAATATTTTGTATCATAGTACATTTTTACAAATCACCTCAAATAGCCCACCTTATTTTAAGGGAGAGGGTAAAAAAGGTAAATTTAGCCCTTGAAATTAGGACTTACAACCTTCCATTCGCCCATTTTCAAGAATAGGTTTTATTTAAGTGAATCCATTCGCCCATTTTCAAGAATAGGTTTTATTTAAGTGAATCTTATGGGCCAAATACCATATTTATAAAAGAGGTATGGTAAATTAATAAAAATATAAATAAATGAGAGGTATGGTAAATAAATAAAACATTTTTTATATTTACTCCATAAGTCACCTTATATACATGTAAGGGTGTAAACAAATAAAAATATAAGTAAAGTGGAGGTATGGTAAATAAATAAAACGTCTTTTTATACTTACTCAAAAGGTATGGTAAATAAATAAAAATATAAATAAACTAGACGCATCGTAAATAAATAAAACCTCTTTTTATATTTAGTCCATAACCCTCGTTCTCTTTATGAAGGCTCAAGAAAGAGATTTTATTTAAGTGAATCCTATGGGCCAAATACCATATTTGTAAAAGAGGTATGATAAATTAATAAAAATATAAATAAACAAGAGGTATGGTAAACAAACAAAACATTTTTTTATATTTACTCCATAAGTCACCTTATATTTACGAACACTCAAAAAATGGGTTATATTTAGGTTAAACCTATGGCCAAAATACTATGGGACAAATACCATGGACTAGATTGTTATTAATACCATGCAAAAAACCATTATTAACCCTAATATTAGAATTAATAAAAATAAAAATGGCACATGGTATTGACCCATGGTATTCACCAAAATGGCACATGGTATTGACCCATGGTATTCACGTGGAATGTAGCCTATTTAAATGGGGGAATTAAACCAGCATGTAGCCTATGCTAAGATTCACTAGGACTTTACAAAATTTTATTATTTAGTGAAAGACTCGCCAAGATCTTACAAGATTTTATAATTGAGTAAAATATTCGCCGTGCCTGGTGAGAGATTCGCCAAAAACTTATATATACATATTATATTATTGATAAAATCGCCTTCCATTTTTCCTATATACCATGGAGATTCGCCCATTTATTATATTTATAAATTTAGGGGGGGTTCTTAAAATTTTCCCTGACTCCTATATATAGAAAGGAGGTTTTGTCATTTGAATCATCCAAGAATTGTTCATTTATGTAATGTAAAGGAGGTTGCCCCCTTGAAGAGGCTGAATTCTAAGGCGTTGATCTATCTTTTCTCTCTTTTCTTGAGCTGGTTTCATAACATTTGGTATCAGAGCTTTGGATTCTAGGGTTTCGCTGCTCCAAACAGGTCATCGTGGAATTTTCACTATAACATTTTTTCTGTGACGTTTCAGAAGTTGCAAAAAAAACCCATTTGAGAAGAAATCGCACTGAACCTCAGGTCCGAATTTCAGAGCCTTTCACACTATATTTGCGGAGATATGATCTAAGGAATTTGGTCATTTTGTAGACTCCTGAATTACATTCCAAAGAGGTGACCTGGGGAAAATCGTCATACCTTTCTCTCTGGGGATCGGATTGAAATTTCATAAGAAGGTATAGAAAGAGGATGGACTTTAGTTTCTTGTATGCATTTTTCAGATCCAAAGGTCGAAACAGTGACTCGTGGCACGTTGTACAAGTTCGCTCTACTGAACTAGTCTATAATCAAGTCACTATGGGAGATTCCGCATAACTCTTCCTTGGAGAATCCAATTTGGGTCAGACTTGTGGCATTGGAAAGAGGACACAAAGGGCTACTACAGGTCACAATTTTAAAACTAGATGATCGAAAAGTACAAAGATACATCAGAAGCAATATCGAGCTCCTACAAAGTGAAAAAAGGTGTGTAGATTTTCTTAAATTTTTGCTTAAGCTTGGTTTGAAAATTTATTTTGAAGGAATTCAAAGGGCATAATAGAGCATTATTATCGGTAACTGATGCCCCAAGGAAAGAAAATGCAAACACCTAGTAAGGAACCTAAAATCTCTAGCATGACTCATGAAGAAGAAGAAGAAATGCTATATGATATATCAAAATTACAAGAACAAGTGCAACAAGTGTCACTTGCACAAAAAGCAACAGAATCTAAGATGGATGGTTTAAGGAAAGATGTAGAAGCTAAGATGGATGGTTTAAAGAAAGGTGTAAAAGCTAATATGGATTGTTTAAAGAAAGGCATAGAAGCTAAAATTGATGGCATGGATGATAAGATGGAAGAATTGAAGATAAATATGAATAAGTTGCTACAAGAAATGGTCACTAAGGGTGAAAGGGTACTAAAGGAAACTCATGATGAGAACAAAAGAAATGTTAATCATGATTCCATAGACTCTAATGTTGGATCGAAGACTCACCATATTCCAAAAATCGATATGAGGAAGTTTGATGGCAAGGATCCCGCCACATGGATATTACAGATGGAGCAATTCTTTGATCTCAATAATGTGAAAAACACACAAAAGGTACGTATGGCAACTTTATATTTGGAACCAAATCAGTTTGTATGGTATCAATGGCTTTGCTCTCGTAAACAATTTATCACTTGGGCAATTTTTACGGAAGAATTGATAGCACATTATGAGGATACAAAAAGCAACGCTTTTTTTAGCCAATTGATAAGTCTCAAACAAAAGGGTTCAATAATGGGGAACATTGAGGAGTTCCAAAAATTGAACATAACGGTAAAAGATATTCCAGAGGAGCATAGGATTGATGTGTTCATATGGTCTTTAAAGGATAATATCCAACATGATGTTCGCCTTTGGGAACCTGATTCATTAGAGAAGGCATTCAGGTTAGCAAGAAAATTGGAAAGCAAAATTATGGCAACCAGGAAACTTACCACTCACAACTATAAAGACGGAAGTGTTGTTGCCCCTAGTCGTCCACAACCTATAAGGTTGACACCACAACAATTGGAAGAAAAAAGAGCAAAAGGGCTTTGTTACAGTTGTGATAGCAAATACACTAAAGGTCATAAGTGTGCTGAGAAGAAATTATTCTACATAGATTGTGAAGAGGAAGAAGAAAAGGAGCAAGAAAGGTCAAAAGAAGAGGATATACTCCAGGAACAAAGCCTAGATGAAGAACAAATAAATCCGACCATATCTTGTAATGCATTGGCGGGACTTACCACTCCTCAAACCATTAAGATAGAAGGACAAATCAAGAAGAAAAAGGTAATAGTGTTGATTGATTCAGGAAGCACCCACAATTTTATTCATTGTAAGGTAGCAAAAGAATTGAATTGCTTCCTATATCCAGCACCAGAGTGTCAAGTGATGATTGCAAATGGAGGAACAATAAATTGCTCTGGAAAGTGACATAATATCAAGCTATCCATGGGAGAATATGTATTGACTAGCCCAATGCTTTCCATTCCAATGGGAGGTGCTGATGTTGTACTAGGAGTCCAATGGCTACAATCCTTGGGTACAATAGCTTTTAATTTTCAAGAACTTTTCATCAAATTTTCTATGGAAGGAAAGGAAGTTGAATTAAGGGGTATTGCAGGGAAACCAGGAAAGATAATCAGCTCTAATGGTATGACAAAGCTTCTAAAAAAGGAGCAAAGAGGTGTAATTGCACAATTATGTTCGCTAGATGTTTCCACATCGGAATCATCTATTTCTCCAGATCTCCAAAAAGTCCTGGACAATCATTCCAAGGTATTTGAGACTCCCAAAGGTCTCCCACCTATGCGTGATCATGATCATGCTATTCATCTGATTCCAGGAAGTGTTCCTCCAAACATCAGGCCGTACAGATATCCCTATGTCCAAAAGAGTGAAATTGAACGTATGGTTGTAGAAATGCTAGAGGCTGGTATAATTCAACTGAGCCAAAGTTCTTTCTCTGCTCCAGTAGTGTTGGTGCACAAGAAGGATGGATCATGGCGCATGTGTCCAGATTATAGGGAGCTCAACAAGCTCACTATTAAAGATAAGTTCCCCATTCTTGTCATTGATGAATTACTAGATGAATTGCATGGATCAATTTACTTCACCAAGTTGGATCTTCGTTCCGGATATCATCAAATCAGAATGAAGACTAAAGACATTCTGAAAACAACATTTAGAACTCATGAGGGTCATTATGAATTTTTGGTCATGCCTTTTGGCCTTACCAATGCACCTTCAACATTTCAAGGTTTAATGAATTCAATTTTCAAACCATTCCTTAGAAAATTTGTGTTAGTATTTTTTGATGATATACTAATCTACAGCAAGTCTTGGAAGGATCATGTTGAACATGTTGACAGGGTGCTACAACTATTGGAGGAGAAACAATTATATGCAAAAAGATCCAAATGTTCCTTTGGAGTCTAGGAGGTGGAATATTTGGGTCATATTGTATCTCATGAAGGAGTTAAGGTAGACCCTAGCAAAATTAAAGCCATTAAGGAATGGAAAATCCCCACATCCATAAATCATCTGCGAGGATTTCTCGGGTTGACAGGGTATTATCGCAAGTTTGTTAAGAATTATGGGAGAATAGCAGCACGTCTAACAACATTATTGAAGAAAGATGCATTTTCATGGACTCCGGAAGCAACAAAGGCCTTTGAACATCTTAAAGAGGCAATGTGCCAATCACCGGTCTTAGCTACACCAGACTTCACAAAAACCTTTATTGTGGAATGTGATGCTTCAGGAAATGGAATTGGTGATGTTCTAATGCAAGATGAAAGACCCATTGCTTTTGAAAGTCGTCCAATCAAGGGAATGTTTTTAAGAAAAGCTATTTATGAGAAGGAAATGTTGGCAATACTCCATGCACTTAAGAAATGGCGACCCTACCTAATGGGAAGACACTTCAAGGTAAAAACAGATCATGATAGCCTTAAATACTTTTTAGAACAAAGATTATCCTCTGAAGAGCAACAAAAGTGGGTCACAAAGATGTTGGGTTATGACTTTGAAATCATCTACAAAAAAGGGAAGCAAAATGTGGTGGTAGATGCACTCTCAAGAAAGGATGAGGATGTGGAAGCATTGTTGTGCGCCATTTCTATTATCCAACCAGATTGGATAAACGAAGCAAGGGACGAATGGAAGAATGACGAAGAAGTGTGGGCACTTATTCGAAAGTTACAACAAGATTCCAGTACGTCTGATACATTTAGCTGGAAAAATGATTCGTTATGGTACAAAGATCGCTTATACCTCTGTAAGAATTCCCATCTAAAACAAAAGATTCTTATGGAATTGCACACTTCTCCCTTAGGAGGGCACTCAGGATTTTTAAAAACTTACCATAGGGTTAAGAAGGAATTTTTTTGGGATGGCCTTAAATCAGATATTCAAAGTTTGTGGTGGAATGTTTGGTTTGCCAACAAAATAAAGTTGAAACAATTAAGACACCGGGTCTATTACAACCTTTATCCATTCCAAGCCAACATTGGGAGGAGGTTTCAATGGATTTTATCACAGGTTTACCGAAGTCTGAGGGAAAGAGTGTCATCATGGTGGTAGTTGACAGACTTTCCAAGTATGCACACTTTTGTGCATTATCACATCCATTTAAAGCTAGTACAGTTTCTACTACATTTATGGAAACAATTCAAAAGCTACATGGAAACCCAAATATTATTGTAAGTGACAGAAATCCCATTTTCAATGGAAATTTTTGGACAGAATTATTTTCTTGTCTTGGTACTCAGTTAGCTCATAGATCATCTTATCATCCTCAATCTGATGGGCAAACTGAGATAGTAAACAAATGTTTGGACAGATATCTTTGTTGCTTTGTATCTGATAAACAGACACAATGGGTCAAATGGTTGCCTCTGGTTGAATGGTGGTATAACACTTCCTTCCATACAGCAACAAAAATGACCCCATTTATGGCACTTTATGGGTATCAACCACCATCCATCACATCATATTTAATAGAAAATTCTAAGGTTCAGGCAGTGGAACATCACATCGAACATCAACAACAAGTCCTCCAACTCTTAAAGGATAACCTCATGTTGGCATAGAATTGAATGAAACAAAATGCAGATCAACATCATAGTGAAAGAAGTTTTGATGTAGGTGATTTGGTATTCCTACGGCTACAACCATATAAGCAAATGTCCCTCAAGCAAGCTAAGAAGGATAATAAATTATCAGCAAAGTATTATGGTCCGTACAAGGTGTTACAAAAGATTGCTACTATGGCATACAAATTGGAGCTTCCTGTAGCTTCTCGATTGCACCCAGTTTTCCATGCTTCATGTTTAAAGAAGGTTATAGACGACAAGCTCCCAGTTCAAACAATATTTCCAGAACTTGACGAGGAAGGAAAAATTATATTGGAACCGGAAGCAGTCACATAAACAAGAACTCGACATCTACGAAATCGATCAATTTCAGAGTATCTTATCATGTGGAAGAACTTATCTGCTGAAGATTCCACATGGGAGGATGAGAATTTTATGCAGAAATATCCAGAACTACTCAAGCGTTGAGGACAACACTTTTCTGAAGGAGAGGGGCATGTTGGGTCCCTATAATACTAGTGATTACCCCATTACTATTGTAGTTATACCCCTTATTAATATTGTTGTGCCCCTATTGCCCCCATATTGTTATTACTGTGCCCCATAGAATCCCTCTATTGTTATTTTTGTGGCTTTATATTATTATTGTTAGGTCGGCTGGATTATATTGTGACTCCTTAGACTCCTATATATAGAAAGGAGGTTTTGTCATTTGAATCATCCAAGAATTGTTCATTTATGTAATGTAAATGAGGTTGCCCCCTCGAAGAGGCTGAATTCTAAGGCGTTGATCTATCTTTTCTATCTTTTCTTGAGCTGGTTTCATAACACGTTCTTTCTCTCTACTACACCATTTTGTTGCACTGTGTATATAGTTGTAAATTGTCTTTTGATTCCATGTTCTTTGCTGTAATCATGGAATGCCTTTGAGTCATATTATCCACCATGATCAGGCATCAATACCTTGATCTTTCTATCGCTTTGGTTCTCTTAGAAATCTTTGATTTATTTGAACTTTGCAAAAGTTTCAGACTTCATTAAAGAAGTAAACCCATGTCATTCTCCTATAATCATAAATGAAAGTGAGGAAGTAACAACTTCCACCAATTGACTCTGTCCTCATAAGTCCGCACAAGTCTATATGAACTAGCTCAAGAGGTTGCCTTTCTGATAATGGAGGAATGACCTGTTATAGAGTTTTATGAACCAAATGTTTCGGACTACTAAGTGAGTCCATCATCAAGGGATACGATAATAGATTAAAGAAAAAGTTAATGATGTATCCAGGAGCTAATCTTCAGAGTATATATAAGGATTATGAATAAAAATAATGTAAGAGTTTTAGTCGGCCATAATCTGAAATATATTGAAAATTTGGAATTTTTAAATTATTACGGTTTTAATTAATTAATTCACTATAATTTATTTGTGTATATAAAAATTCTAGGTTTAAATTTGTTGTTGTTGTTTTTTTTTCATAATTAATTTTATATATTTTCAATTTTAATATTATAATTAATTATATAAATAATATTTTTATTTTAGTTTAGTATACAGATTGATTATATAAATTATATGTTGATTAAATGATTTTTTTTTTCAATACTAAGATTAATTTTGATTATTATTTTTTTTATTTTAATAGTAAGATTAATTCTGAATAAATAATCATTGTTTGTTGTAAAATTTTTGAAATAGAAATGTTAATAGTGGTCTAAAATGTTTTTATTTTTTATTTTTATTTTTTTTTTTTTTTAAGAATCCGTATAAGGTGGAAGGAAATGTTGAGATACCCCTACATATTTTATGAAACTTATTTATTCACATATCAATTTTATTATGATTATATAAATTATATGTTGTTGTTTGATCATAGATTAATAAATGAATAGTTATGATGTTTAATTAAACCTTAGCATTGTTATAGTATAAGACAATTTTGATTAGATTTAATATGATTAGATTGATTATTTATTTAAATTATTTAATTATTATTATGCTTATTATTTGTTATTCTTCAATTGTTAAAATGATTTTTAGTTTAGATGAAATGTCATATGTTTTTAATGATATCAAATAAAGGTTTCCAGGTATTGCTTAGTTTTAATCCATCATCGCGATTCAAGTTGTTTTTTCTTTTCTCTATTTCTATGGATTCTTTAATTTTTCTTTTCAGATAGTGGTCTTGTTTTCTAATTAGTTTGGCTCTTTCCAGACAGATGTAATGAGACGAAGAGTGCACATGTTCTGCTAAGGTAGATTTTGAGGTTCTTTCTCTTCTTAAGTCTGCAGTGTGCTCTTTGATTCTGATGTTAAAGGACCTACCTGTTTCGCCTATATATTCCTTGCCACATGAACAAGGAATAACATAAACACCTTTTTGAAGGTTAGGGTTTATGGGGTCTTTAACTGAGTTGAATAATTGTCTGATGGTGTTAGGAGGGGTGAAGGCTACTTTAATGTTGTGTTTATTAAGAATTTTCGGAATTTTTTCAGCGGTGCCTTTTATGTACGGAAGGGAGACCTTACGAGTGATTGACATCTTTTGTTCATTGTTATCATTGTTATTCTTGCTTAGGGATTGGTGCATGGATTTCTTAATGGTGTTCTTATTATAGCCATTTAGTTCAAATACTTTGTGAAGATGGTCAAGTTCATATTTTAAATGGTTAGGATCAGATATTTTGGCTGCCCTGGTGGTTAAGGTCCTGATGATGCCAATTTATTACTTAGGGCGGTGATGGGAATTTGCATGCAGATACTGCTCTATATGAGTTTTCTTTCTATAGACTTGGAAACCAAGTAAGCCTTCATTTTTAGTTAGAAGGATATCCGAGAAGGGAAGTTGATTGTTATTTTCAAGTACTATAGTGAATTTTATATGGTCAGAGAGGTTATTTAAGTGATTGAGGATTAGGTTCAGTTTTTCTTTCCCATGACTCCACTCGGCAAATATGTTGTCAACAAACCTCTTCCATTCTCCAGGGGTGTACAGAAATGAATAAGGGTTTTTCTTTCAAAATGCTCCATAAGGATGTTGGCAATTATTGGGGATAGAGGAGAGCCCATAGCCACTCCATGGGTTTGTTTCTATACTTTACCTTTGAAATTGAAGTAGGGGGATTTTAAACAAAGCTCTAGAAGGTCCATAGTTTCCTTATCAGTGATGTCCCTCATGATATTGATAGCTTCATCAATAGGAATCGTGGTATAGGGAGATACAATATCAAAACTAATCATGAGGTCATCATCCTTTATTTCTATGTTTTTAATCCATTGAACAAATGAAGAGGAGTGCTTAATAAAAGAAGGGGTCTTTCCAGACAGGGGTCTTAGTTTTTTAGCAAGGTATTTAGCTAGCAGGTAAGTAGGGGAGCCTATAGTGTTGACTATGTGTTATCGGGAAATCTAGTGTCCACTCGGAGCTACTAGTCTCACTAAGACTGGTAGCTATCTTAGAAACAAACAAACTAAAACCACTTTCATTTTCCTTTATGAGAAGTAGATAAGAGTGGAATGAAGGACACCAACTTCAGTGTTGCGCTTGGTTCCTTGCTTGATTCCTCTCCTTTCTGACAGATCCTTGCCGCTTCTCCTTCATTTACCCAGCTTCAAAGAGCACCTATGGAATCAAAGCAACATAATACTATCGAAGAATAGAGATCTACAATCATAAACAATATAGGACTAGATATATAATGACCACACAAATGCACATATCATCAAGCATACAAGAATGTGGAGGAAAACTTGAATAGCTTTATTAATAATCAAGAGTAGCAAAGAGGATTACAACTAATTGTTCTGACCCAGCGTCATCCTCCAGCATGAAAGCCCTTCTTTCACCTCATGAAAAGCTTAGATCACCCAACACTATGATATTCCAACAAGAAACCAACAACACTTCCTTACAAGATACAAAATTCCAGCCTCTGGATCTCTGGGATGAGGGATCCATATATAGATGATTGTAGGGGGGTGAGTCAGCTTCTGTGATCCGGATTTAAGCAGGAATGCAATAGATTACAGAGATAACCATAAATACAGAGATGCGATAACCATAAAAATAGAGATGCAGTGGAAATAATACTTCATTTCACTAATGGAGAATACTGAAATATGCTTACAAATAGAAATGACCCAGCTAGGGCGATGGTAGCTTATCTCTGAGAAGAGATGTGTCGGCTACATGCCTCTGAACTGTTCCGAACTGTCTTTACAATGAGGCTCGAAGGCCTATTTATTATTGAGAAACAATGGAAAACCCTTAACATTACAAAACCTAACCCTAGAAGATGAAAACGCCAAACTATGGGCCCCGTTTGGGTAAATTGGTACATCAACTTCCCGGGGTCGTAACTTTGGCATACGATCTCCATTTTACGTGCATGATAGCCCGTTGAAAAGATCTTTCTGAGGACTATAACGCAAACAACGATTTTTTATCTAAAAAATCGTAAAAAGCGGGATTTCCCAAAAAACGTCGTTTAGGGCCTCAAAACGGCTCCGGAAGTTTAGGACCCGAAAACTGCTAAAAATAGTAAATTGTGTTATAATTAAGGAAACTGAAAATGTCAAGAGGGACAATGGTGGGGGTCTAGGTGGACTTGGCAGGTGGCCACCAATATCCACCTGGATCATTCTGGGATTTGATTAGTGTCCTCTCTCTGATAGTTCTTGATTCCACTTGGAGATTGATGATCTCTTACTCATCCCTGGGTGAATTCAGAGAGGCAAGTGTCACAGGAGAAGTTTATGGAAGATTCCATGATCATCCACCTCGCAAATTGTCTCTGCCATTTGTCCACTCTTGCCCATCGCACCCCATAGAAGGGATTTTCAGTATGCATCGCACCTCCCATGTGCATTTAGGTGGGATGCATCGCACTTTGACCATGGAGCAGGTGAGATGGTCCAGTTTTGAGCAGTTTTGAGTAGTTTTTCATGGAGAACTTCTGGGAGATGATGTAATCAAATGACCTTATTCTTTTAGGGGATGGAACAACACTTTTAGGGACTTAGGAGCCCTTGGTTTATGGACATGTTTGATTGGGGTTGTAGTGCCCATAAATGTTTATAAAAGTTGCCCCCTAAAGCATGAGGTTGTTAATCTTTTGATGTCGGGTGAAATGCTTTATCATGAGGATCTGAAGCTTTTTTGAGCTGGAAGGTGACATGTAATAAGATACAATACAATACATTATCTTCATAATATTTTTCATGATCTAGCTGAGGCGGGCATTCCCATGCTCAGCTTTATAAATTCATTTCCATGTACATAAGACAGAAAACCGTCTGTGCGGGAGATTGATGATTCTAATAGAATCATCATCCTTTGATTCAAATGATCATCTGTGCAGCAACAATGTACATTTGATGTCTTTATTTTCCTGAATATATCGCAGCCCGGATGGATGAAACTAGATCTGTGGTCTTCAAACTCGCTCAATCTTCACTCGGAGTACAAGTTAATCCATGTGAAAGATGTTCTGGAGTCGAACATGGAAAGACATCGCCTGATTACCAGCCAATGATGTAAGCTGTTAACAGGCACGAGAGGAATCACCGATAATGATGATGACCCTCAAGGTACTATAGTACAATTCACGTGGTGTGAATAAGGGACTTGGCGTCGAACACCACGCAAAATATTTCGATCGAAGTCCATTGATGTAAACCTATCGCCGGAAGTGAGAAACTTGCCATTGAGCCATGCAAGCTTCAAAGTACTGAAAGGGTTGTTCCTAAGTCGACTTCTTGGATAATGAGCTGATGTCGACAAGAAGTGACCTGCCGTAGGAGGGCCTTAATGAATCCCACATCTACGACACAGAACATAGTAAATGACTTTGGAGGTGAAAATGGTCTGATGATACAAGGTTCGGGGTGGCAGTCATGAAATAATGGAGTGTGAATGTATTGCAGCGGATGAGACACAGGTGAATTCTCTGAGCGATTTCTCTTGAACATACCGGCGACACTGACATGATTGATTGGTAGCGTTAACCCCAAATGTGGATGGTGTGATGGACCAATGGTGATATGACCAGTGAACGGAACAACGCAACCCGACTCGGATGTGGAGTGAAAGTGTCATGTTCAAGAGCGAGTTGCTACCAATAAAGTTTCTTCAAGTTTTCTTCCAAATTTTTCCCCAGTCATTGCTGACCAATACCTTTTTATTTTTCTCAAGATTGAGGAGGATAACATATGCTTGTTCTATAATTTTCCCTTCGGGCAAACCCATCGCTATATTTTAACGAGCCTAGCAATAGTGAAACTCATTCTTGTCTGTATGGACAAGTTTGTCGCTATTCGGTTTTAACGAGTTTAACGACAAAGATAACTCGGTCCTTTTCAACTTTAGAGAGTCTGAAAAGGGATGTAAAGGAAACTCCAATGACCCTTTTTCGTCATATAATCCCTTAAGTCCGAAAAAGTATAAAATAATACAAAAGGGATGAATTTTCGGTAATTTTAACGAGCCTAACAAGACAAGCGCTCGATCATTTTTTGTAATAATCCCTCAGGTCCAAAAATATTAAAATCTAGAGGAGGGATAGCACTTTTGGTTGCTTTAACGAGCTGGAGAGGCCAATTGCTCGGCAATCTTTTCATATTTTACGAGTCAGTTGAAAAGAGCTTAAAGGAGACTCGTTTTTGAGGAACGAGTGATAATTTCGGGTAGTAGCTGATTCCAGGTAAGGTTTGGAATTTTCTAGTCACGGCAGTGTCACAAGGATGGCTAACAGGATCACTCTTCGCAGCTGTTCCTCAAAAGGGGTAAAAAATCAAATGGAGGTGAACGATCGGCTAAAACAGAGTGGAGGTGATGATGAGAACACGACCAAGGCTGAAAAGCTGATGATAATGCATTCACAATGGTTATTTACCAGAAATTGGTTTATTTTTTAATGAGCTTAAACTCTGGGGGAACGTTTGCTCATTGCTTATGTTTAATTTTTAACGAGATTGAACTCCGCATAAAAACTGCTCGTGCCAATTGTATAATAAGGATGTCTCATCTAAGATTCCATTTTTTATGGATCTTTCACCATACAAAGCTTTTCCCCGGATCCTTTCTTCATGCATGTTAGGAACGACCAATCTTACGAGTTTAAAGGGTTGAGAAACTACAAACTAAGAAAATAAATGGTCTCTCTTCGCTTGCATGCAAAAAGGTTTGCATGCCCCCAGGTATAGCGAAAAATTCCCAGGTTACCATATGAAAGCTCTCCATCCGCGTTGCAGACAAAATGCTTCCTTGGCGATGTCTACCGAAATAGACAAAGGTGAGTGGCGCAGTCACCTCCACTCACATAACTTTGACGAGGGAATCTTATTCCAGTCTAATCCCATTTTCCTAAACGGACGGGTGTGTCAGACTAGTCATATATCCTCCATGGAAACCTACCCTATACCCAAGGTTTTCCTACCGAAACAGACCAGGGTGCATGCCCCCTAGGTTTCAGTCATGTCCTCCCGAATCACTCGCGCTCATCAGGTGGACGGACTGGAGATTGATGAGACATTCCTTGCGTGAAAAGACCATTTAGGGATGGTATTTGACTATTTGCTATGTGTGAGCCGGGGAACGAAAGCTAGTCTACAAGCTTGACCACTCGTCCTTCATGCGGAAAACACATTACTCTAAAGAGTGAGGAGACAATGGCCCCCATGCAATAAATATAGTCACGCCCAAGGAGTAGATTATAATCCAGAGGTCCTTGGACTACCATTACGTTCATGTGAACGATTTTCCTTCTCAATGTTATCGGCACATTGGGAAGGATCCCTAATGGTCGACTGGTTCCTTTGTTGAAGCCTGTCAGATTTCTCATCTCAGGCAGAAGCGATGGCAAACCAAGCGCTTTCCAAGCAGTTGAGGAAAGGATAATCACAGAAGCCCCTTCATCTATGATGGTACCAACCATGATCATTCTGTATATTTGTGTAATGATTCGGAATGGTACACTCGCCGGTAAATGGGGTCTGCCTAGTAGGTTACAATCAAAGGAAACAACTAGGTTGCTCGGAGATGGGACCGAATAGACGGCCAGATATGACTCTGACGAACTTCCTTCCTGCCGTAAAGGAACGGGTAGACTGCCCCCATGTTCATTGGAGTCGGTGTTTACGAAAAGAATTTGGACGGTGTCGTTCTCATTCTCTGCGGTGATTGTGTCATCTGAAGATGGACCTTCCGAAGACAAGACCGGGTTGACTGCTGCCTCAACCTTTTGACTTTCTTCTGGTATGGACTCAGCGGGTTTATCTTCAATGGCAGATGCTTCAACCGAACTCAATGGTGTGTCAGTCGGATTTTCAACCAGTGATGGACTTGGCAAGAGTTTCTTATATCCAGGAGGAAGCCGTAACGGTGAAACTGGATGGTCATCCAAAACTCTTTTAGCTTCGTCCAGGAAGGGACAATGGTGGAGGGCATGATTGCCTTCACATAGTCTACAAGTAAATCTACATTTTCCTTTTTGTCTAGGTGCCTCGCTTTCACTAGTTGATGGTGTACTTTCAACATGGTCCTTAGAGGTTGATGACACCGGGTTGTGAAAATGAGGAGACCAGTCCCTTAAGATCTGAGGGATGCAGGGACAATCTTGGTGGTAGTGGTTTCCTTTGCAAATGGCACATGGAAATTTAGGCCTGGATGGTGCAGTGTGTGGATTTTCGCTAGACGATGCATGGTTGCCCCCTTTCGTCTTTGGCTCCTTTTTCTTCTTCTCTTTCTTCTTCTTCTCCTTCTTCTTCTTAGTTACTTGGTTTTGGGCCTTAGCGGCTTTATCAAGTGAAGGGGAAGGAGGAGAGGGAGAATTAGACGAAGTATAAGGTTGGGGGGTAACTTTAGTATCATCTAGTTGCTGACCTGATTGTTTAGGAATCATGGTATTCTGAATGGCGGAGGTCGAGAAGAGCCATATGGGCAAGCCAATCGTCAATCCTAGAAGCGACAATGTGGCCATATGAGGTGCACCACCATCTCCCCAAGAGGATAAAGGACTAGGATTTCCTCCAAGTAGAACTCCTTGGTTGGTGGACTCCACTTTTCTCAACCTAAGACCAACGCGGGAATGGTGATATTATTCCGATAAAAATAAATTTTAGACACTTTGACACAACTTGTTTTTTCAATTTTTAAGAGTCGAGAAAAAACAAAAGATGACTTTAGTCACCTTCGATTTTTAATGAGCCTAAAGTGACAAGTGCTCAGATGGACCTTTTCCTTTAAGGATTCTGAAAAGGAACGAAAGAGACTACTCTGGAAATCGAGACAGAGGGATTACCAAACCAATCGCAAAACTGCAGAATACTTTTTACGGTACAGCAGTCAATCTTCTCGAATGCTATGTTCAGTGCATTGCGATCGATAGGGCGACAAACACGACTTCCTATGGATAAAGGATATAGCCTATTGTGGTCTCCCAATATATACTTGATGGTACGTGGGAGCACAAGTCCGTACTGGCACTTGTCGTCTCAAAGAGGAGGAATCACCCAACCAACAGTGAAAGCGACAGTTACCAGTCTTTACGATGCCGGAATACGTCTCTAGCCTAGACTTCTAGATGTTGTGCATTAGGTTCCAAAGCGTGGCTTCCTATGGATAAAGGATATAGCCTATTGTGGTCTCCCAACATATACTCGACGGTACGTGGGAGAACAAGTCCGTACTGTCACTTTTCGTCTCAAAGAGGAGGAATCACCCAACCAACAGTGAAAGCGACAGTTACCAGGCTTTACGACGCTGGAATACGTCTCTAGCCTAGACTTCTAGATGTTGTGCGTTAGGTTCCAAAGCGATTTTAGGTTCATTAAATTTATTTTACAGTTGATCCTTCTTAAGAAATTTTCCTTTCAGGTTCACCGCGTGATGTAGATGTACAATTCCTAAAATGCAATCTAAGATGATAAAAAATCGTTTAATCTTCTTTTTGCAATGAAAATCCTAGCTACTAAAGAAAGAGAGATGATATTCTCTCAACATAGAGCAGAGAGCACACACTAGATGCACTATCCTAAATCAAACCAACAAGTAGTCTAAATGCAAATGCACATGCATGTATTTGTTTTCAGCTTTCTTAATGTGTGAATGACAAGAAGAATGCTAAGTACAAATCTGAATTATCTTTTCAAAGCGTCAGTATTGACAGATTTCTCTTCGAAAACGAAAGGAAGATAATGACGACAATTTACTATTTCGAATTGAAAACTACTTTCGAAACTTGAAAAACTACTAATTCAAATCAAATACAAGAGTAACTGTATAATCAACCATCAATAACAATAGAATTCCTTTCTTTGACTGAAAACGACACTTGTGACACTTTCAAATCAAAAGACGACAATTCGACTATGCTACTACTTTGTAAAAGAGAACTAAAAATGGCGGAAAATACATAAAACATTCACAGTTATTTGCACAATGGAGGTGGAATAATGGAAAGGAAGGGGGTTTCCATAGTGGTATACCGATCACAGACAGTAAAACTCTAGAATAGAGCTGAAAAGAGTGAAGAAAAAACCAAGACCTGGAGGCAAAATTAGCCTTTTCTGATCATCGCACCTGTAACATAGGGAAGCAAGGATGCATCCCACCTACTGCACATGGGAAGTGCGATGCATCCAGATTTCCTTGAAGAGAGGGTGCGATGGTACCAGGATGAGACTTTACTTGGTTCTTGGTCATAGTTGGCAGCTCAGTTCAAGGATTTAGGCTGAGCAAATGATGTACAGTAAATGGAAATCATAGGGGCTGATCTAATGAGGTTGCTAAAGCCACCACTAGGGAAATTAGAAATTTTGCAAATCAGTTGTTTAGTTTATAAACAAAACCCGGAGATAGACTGAAGCAGCATTAATCTAATTTGCACTTGCATGGAAAATGCAGTTTGAAGGCTAGCTAGCTTGACTTCAGGCTCCGTCTGTAAGTTTATAAAACAAACAAATATAGACAAACAAACAATCTATTCATTCCCCAGTGGAGTTGCCATTTTGTTATCGGGAAATCTAGTGTCCACTCGGAGCTGCTAGTCCCACTAAGACTGGTAGCTATCTTAGAAACAAACAAACTAAAACCACTTTCGTTTTCCTTTATGAGAAGTAGATAAGAGTGGAATGAAGGACACCAACCTCAGTGTTACTCTTAGTTCCTTGCTTCATTCCTCTCCTTTCTGACAGATCCTTGCCGCTTCTCCTTCGTCTACCCAGCTTCAAAGAGCACCTATGGAATGAAAGCAACATACTACTATTGAATAACAGAGATCTACAATCATAAACAATATAGGACCAGATATATATTGACCACACAAGTGCACATATCATCAAACATACAAGAATGTGGAGGAAAACTTAAATAGCTTTATTAATAGTCAAGAGTAGCAAAGAGGATTACAACCAATTGTTCTGACCCAGCGTCATCCTCCAACATGAAAGCCCTTCTTTCACCTCATGAAAAGCTTAGATCACCCAACACTATGATATTCCAACAATAAACCAACAGCACTTCCTTACAAGATACAAAATTCCAGCCTCTGGATCTCTGGGATGAGGGATCCATATATAGATGATTGCAGGGTGGTGAGTCAGCTTCTGGGATTTGATTAGTGTCCTCTCTCTGATAGTTCTTGATTCCACTTGGAGATTGATGATCTCTTACTCATCCTTGGGTGAATTCAGAGAGGCAAGTGTCACAGGAGAAGTTTATGGAAGATTCCATGATCATCCACCTCGCAAACTGTCTCTGCCATTTGTCCACTCTCGCCTATCGCACCCCATAGAAGGGATTTTTAGTATGCATCGCACCTCCCGTGTGAATTTAGGTGGGATGCATCGCACTTTGACCATGGAGCAGGTGAGATGGTCCAGTTTTGACCTGTTTTGAGTAGTTTTTGATGGAGAACTTTTGGGAGATGATGTAATCAACTGACCTTGTTCTTTTAAGGGATGGAACAACACTTTTAGGGACTTAGGAGCCCTTTGTTTATGGACATGTTTTATTGGGGTTGCACTGCCCAAAATTGTCTATAACACTATGGGCTTGAGAGGTATGTTGGGCCTATGAATCTTAGGAGCACCATAAATTCTAGGAATAATAGAACTATTGGGGGTGATTTTCTTTTTTGTGCTATCGTCAAGAGATGATTCTTTGATTTTCTTGGTTACTTCATGGAGAATTTTGTCACTTGGGTCTTTATTAATGATTTTATAACAACCACTATTATTTAGGTGTTCTTCCATTTTATTGTCATAATCGATTCTATTCATGATTACAGTTGCATTTCCCTTATCCGCCTTTAGGATGACTATGTTTTTGTTTTTTCTGAGGTTGTTTAAAGCTCTTTTTTCTTCTAAGGATATGTTGGAGGAAGGGGGTTTAGAAGTTCTAAGAATTTTTGCAATATCTTGTCTAATTTCTTCACTTTTAGCTATATCTAGGTCCTTAATTGCTACTTCAATATTGCTAATAACCTCATCTACAGGAATTTTATTAGGAGTTATGGAAAAATTTAGACCTTTTTCAGGATGGATTCAGTTGCAAGGTCCAAATGGATGTTTGCTAAATTAATGACTTGGATATTTTCTGATTTCAAAATTTTATAGTGATTGGGATTCACGAGTTGAGTTCCAGAATTATGAGAGTACAAGACCGGGGTTGCGCTGCTAGAATACGTATTGTTCAAATTCTAAATGGGTCCTGAATTTGGGCATTGCATATTATAGTCCATTGCGTTGCTAGAATACATATTTTTTGTGGGATTTTTGAGCTCAGTTTTGAAATCGGACATTTTTTTCTGTGCATTTTACAGTCCATTTCTAGAATGTTACCATAAATGTGCCTTATGGCTACGTTGCTGTCTCCATTTGTTGCATACAATTGATTGGCATGATAGCCGATCCCAATATTTTATTGCTATTAAACATCGATTTGTTGAGAGGAGGAGATGTATGGTCCTTGCTGGTGACTGAGTTTCTTTGTATGGAAATCCTTTTGGAAAACATTCATGGTGTTGCTTTCCCAAGATGTAACACTCACAATTACTATCAGGTTATTTGATGGGAGGTAATCCTCTTAGTATCTATTTCTGCTGCAGCAATCTTAAACCAGAAAGGTGTTAGTCTCCAAACTGAAAGTGCCATAACCAATCATCATTAGAACATGGAACTTTAAAAGAACTGACCCAATCACTATAATTCATAATTAGAGGAAAGATTTTGTTTCTCGCCATCTCTACCTTTGCTATCAATTTCTTATTTGGGGGCTTGTTATATATAACACATTATGTTCCTTGAAAGATTACTATGTATCTCTTTTGTGTCAATTTACCAACACTTATCAAATTATGTTAGAGACCAGTAACATAATATACCTCTGATATTGTCTTTGGCTCTCGCTTGGTTAGAATGTTGGCCACTCCTTTTCCATCTACATCTATAGTCTTGTCAGTCCCCAACTTTATCTCTGTTTTCATTGATTGATCCAAATTTACAACCAAATTCTTGTAGTCTGTCATGTGGTTACTACAACCACTTTCCAATAGCCACACATCATCATAAGGTTCATGCATGGTATGATAATCAAGGAACATGGAGTTAGTAATCTCTGTAGTGACATTATCTCTCTGGGTCCCTTGATTAGCTATCCTCTTCCTACAATCACGGGTATAATGACCAAATTTGTTGTAGTAATAACATCTTACCTTTGATTTGTTAACTCTTTGATTATTGCCGAAGATTCTGCAGTTTTTTCCACTTTCATGTTCATGCTCTTCTCGGCCATCTCTCTGACCACCATATCTTCTGCCTCGTCCTCTACCTCTCGATCTACTTTTTCCTCAACCTTTATCTCTTGAAATAGAAACCTAGCTTTTGAAAGTGATTTCTAAAGTGGAATCCTTATTTCTACCTAACTTTGCCTCATGTGATAGAAGTGATCCCATTACCTCATCAACTATTAGTGATTTCAATTCCTTGGCTTCTTCTATGGCTTCTACCACAACATCAAATTTCAGAGACAATGATCTGAGGACATTCTCAACAACTATTTGATATTTAATTTACTCACCATAAATTTTTAACCAATTTATGACAGTCATGACACAATTCACGAAGGAATCGATGTCCTCTATCTCCTTCATCTGCAAACTTTCAAAATCTCTCCTATTATTCTACAACTTAACAATATTGACTTTGGTCATACCTTTATAGCCTATCGCCAAAATATCCCATGCTTCCTTGGCTAAAGACGTGATCATAATATTCTGGAACACTACTCAATACACTCCTTGTTGGATGAGTTGCAAGTCTTTTGCATTCTTCTTCTTGTCTTTCTTCCATTGTTCCCTCTCTACATTAGTGAGAGATCATTCTTTTGCTTCATCCTTAGGTTCTGAAAACTGAAATTGGACTTAATCCCAAACATCATGAGCCTGCAACATGGTCGCTATGTTAATGGCCCACACATCATAATCTTTCCTTACGGATAGTGGCAATTGGGGCTGGAAATTTGAGAAACCCATCTTTCTTCAAAATAAATTCTCTTATGAAACCCTAAATTTCTCCTTTATAAGATTTTATAAATAAACCCTTTATTATTATTATTATTATTTTTAAACTTTAAAAAATATTATAAAAAAAAAAATTTAATATATAAACTCTTTTAAATAAAAAAAAATCTATCTTTTAAAAAACTTAATTATGAAGGGTTTATAAAAGGATTTAAAAAAAAAAACTTTCATAAAACACCTTTTAACTTTTACTAATTTTGAAAACCCTTTATACTAACCCACCACAACTTAATTTTTTTTTTTTTTAAGAATTGTCAAAATGAATGGTCTAATGTGTAGATAGTTTCATGTTTAGAGAGTTTGGAAAAGAGGTGAAAAAGAAAACTCCAGATGTCCCTTTTTTAAGATAGTTTCTCAAGTCCAAAAAGGCAGAAAACAATACTCAAGAGAACCTATTAGCCCGTTCAACTAAGGTTTTCTTTTTTCATAAATAATCTATATTAGTCTAGAAAACGGTTAAACTTATGCTGAGTATACATGTTTTCATTTATTTTTACAAGTTCGAAAAGACAAGTGCTCGACAATATTTTCATATTTTGGGAGTTTGAAAAGAGATGAAAGAGGACTCCAAGGGGTTCCTTTTTCGTAGGTTTATAGAGCCCAAAAAAGAGATACAAGTATACTCTTTGGTCAATATAACTCATTTAAAGCATCATATAAACCTGTTAACAACTGTCAACCTGCTCAAAACACCACAAGAAGGATTAAACATACTTGTTTCATAGAAAAAGTGAAGTCTATCTAGGTCATGACATTAAATGTGAATAAAATAATGCAAGAAATGACCATAAATACTCAAAACGACTATCCATTTTTACCATTTCACATTTACCTTCAACAGTGAGAATTCTAAGCTCTTTTGTAGTCAATCTTATGCATATTATTGCGACCAATATGGTGGACCATTATGAGTATTGTTCCTTCTAGCTAGGAGCTAAAACCCTTCCCTTTATTTTCATTGTCCATTTTTGTGATTTCATGAAAATATTTGAGGTTTCAAAGGCCCTGGGGTTCTAAGAACACACCCTAGGACCAACACACCCCCACAAAGTCAAAATATGTGTTGCACATAGTCATACTAACAATGTTGGGAGTGGTGCAACACTCTCTCATGCAGTAGTGGGGTGTGCTGGGAAAAAAATTCTAAGTTGTTGGTTAGTTTTCCCTCAATGCTTGTCAAGTTTTTTTGCATGAAAAGGAACCTAATGAATATTTGGATGATTTTTTAGGGGTTCATTAGCACAAATTGGCATTGAAAGACTATGGATTGCTAAAATTCTTTTGGCTTCTTGGTATGAGGCAACAGATGGAATTTCTGAAATATCTTGTTCATTCATGGGATGTTCAAGCACAAGAATTCAGGTTTGGGGAATGTCTCCTTGAGATAAAGGTAGAGGATGTATACTTCCTGAAAGGTTTACCCAAGAGGGGTGCCCCCATCTCTCTCCTAGGTGGGAGAAGTGGTGGGGAGATAGTGAAAGTGTTGAAAATTGCAACAAGAAATGCTAAAAATAGAAGTGCTAAAAATAGAATTGCTATAAATAGCAGTTTGGGTACCAGTGGATTGAGCAACAGGGAATGAAAAATGGAAGTGTTAAGAATAGCATTCTATTTTTAGTAGTTCGGTATGGATTCCTATTTTTAGTTAGGCCCTAGACTAAAATAGCATGTAAAATTCGAATTTGAACTTAACAGCTAATTGAAAATAAATTAATTAATTCACCATGAGTTAATTAGTTGGAAAAAATCAAACATGAAGTCTATGTGAGGACATGCAACAATTTCTCTATTAATTGAGGAATTTATCCATCAATTAAAGAGATAAGGATGAGTTGTAATTTGAGTAGTAATTAGCTGGCTCAGTTAACTGATTCAAGTCCAGTTAGATTGATTTAAAAAAATTGTTTAAATTAATGTGAATTCAGTTAGTTAATGGATGCTTGCATATAACTACTGCACTTCAGATAACTGAATATTCTCTCATGAATAACTCATGCATGTCAATTTAGACAGAGACCCAGTTGAGATCAGAGGAGGGATAGTGTACTATTAGTTGGATGGATTTTTCATATAAAGGAAACTCATCCATGGAGAAGGATTTACCTCCTTTAGGATTGCGCAATTCGATCAGAGGTTACTGAGTGTGTGAAGGGGCCAATTCAAACATGTGGCTTCACTGGACCCCAAGAAAATTTGCGCAAAGAAATAGGAGGCTTGGAGGGTAGAGGAGAAGGTTTGAAGGAGGCCTTTGACTGTCTATGAGCAGCAGAGGGATTGTAGAGAGAACAGGATAGCTTGTGAGCTGATTCTTTTTGTAATCCAGACTATATTTCCACTTGTATGATAATACAGAGTTGGGGTTTTAGGCTGAGGCTTTCCCCGTGATATTTCTTCTATGTTATGTGTGATTACTTCTCATTCTCAGTTATATGTGTTCTCATTGATTGTGCTCAAATTGATTAAGCTTCTGCAAAGTTTATTGTAGAAGTAGATCTTGTATTTTGCTTTAGTCTATTGCATAATCTGTTGATCTACAGTGGGAATTTCTACATGGTATCAGAGCAAAGGTGATAAAGGAAGAACAGTATATAAGGGAGAAGTTTGATGTTTTTGATTCCTAAATATAGAACTCGATTTCTTATCACATCTCTATTTCACCTATGGCGTTCAATGGTTTAAGACTCGAAGATGCCCTTGATGGCAGTTTGAATTATATAGCCTGGAAGGATTGCAAGGAAGTAGTATTGGAGGATAATGGTCTAAAGGACTTCATTGATCAAGAAGTCCCCAAGCTGACTGATGCTACTGAATTGGTAGAATGGAGGAAATGTGTGGCTAGAGTGAGGAGGATTCTTCTGGAGGGGGTTTGAGACCACATAGTCTGGAGTCTCCATGGGAAGGAGACACCATTTTCAATGTGGAAAACATTGAAATATCTATATCAGAATAGTAGCAATCAGAGGAAGCTGGTGCTGAAGGACAAGCTTCAGAAGATCAAGTGTGAAAAGGGTGACACGATCTCTACGTATCTAAACAAGCTCACCACATGCAGGGATGAGATTGGAAGTGTAGGGATCACTACAACTGATGATGACATGGTGAGTATTGCACTCCTTGCTCTTCCTAAGAGCTGGCATAGCTACCAGGACTCAGTTAATGGAAGAGAGAAACTGCTATATTGGGAAAGAATTTGGTCGGATCTGATGCAGGGGGAGATAAGAAGAAGCAACATAGATGGTTCTTCATCCATGGAGGATGAAGAAAATTGTGCCTTAGTGAGTAAGGTGAAGAGGGGGAAGGAGAAGGATTCTCTTTTCCAATCCAGTTCTTCCCAAGGTGGGAAGAAGTTTGACAAATCAAAAGTGTGATGCTTTCATTGTCATGAGATGGGCCATTTTGCTGCAAATTGTACACTGAGGAAATCCAAGAAGGGATACATGAAAGGATAAGAAGGTGAGGCACTGGCCTCACAGTTTGAGTTGGATTTCACATTGTTTGCATGCATGTTTTCATCCATGGTGGGAAGTGGTTGGTTTCTTGACAGTGGAGGTTCTTTCCACATGACCGGCGACAAGAGTTTATTCAGTACCTTGGAGGAGAAAGATCTCCAAATACTCATAGCGATGGGTAATGGTGAAAAGTAAGTGTCTCAGGTGTAGGCACGGTTGTTTTTCAGAGGGAGCATGGAGCTCGCATTACCTTGACTGATGTCAAGTATGTACCAGGATTGAAGAGAAATTTGGTGTCGATCACGATGCTGGAAGACAAAGGCTATGATGTAGTCTTTAGTAAGGGAAAGGTTTTCCTTCGACACATCACCACTAGATAGGTGAAGTAGATCAGTTCACAAGTCAAGAACCTGTATGCTCTTGAGGTTCAAGATGGAAACTTGGTGGTTGAGAGGGAGAGTGCATTACCTCTCAACATGCAGTGCCGAAAGAAGTCACAGACAATTGTATAGTAGCCACGATTGGTGAAGCAGCTTCAGTAGGTTGTGGAGTAGCCACAACTAGGGAAGCCGGGAGGAGACAAAATGGAGGCACCCGCTCATGTAGAGACCTCCAGCAGGGGGAAATTTTGAGCCAGGTGGGCATAGGGATCACATGCATCCATACCTCCAGGTAGGAGGTGGGGTAATGTGGAGTGATCGTCCCAAGAAGGCTGGAGTAGGGGTAGGATCCTTGAGGTACCCAACCTCTTTGATTCAAGTTTGCTATAGGAGCCCCGGTGAGGAGTAGGAAGATTGGCTGAGTGGGTAGAGACAGATGCGGATGGAGCGGCAGAGAGATCTACAGTGCAGGAATCCTAAGACAGTGTAGAGCTAGCAGGCTGCAACAATGTGAGAGGCACAGGAGTGTTGCACCAGTGTAGGATGGCACAAAGAGGTGTGAAATGGTGTGAGATGCATGAAGTGTTGCAGCAGCTTAGAGGTCAGAGAGGGAGTACTTGTCAGCAACAGGTAGATCTTCAGCATCAGAGTATGTTTCTAGCCCAACAGAGGTCAGTTGTGAGTTTTTTTGTTTCTAAAGTTGTTGGAGCAACCACACTTGGTAGAAGCGTTGCATGTAGAACATTCCAAAGGTATAGGATCGGGTTCGAGTTGAAGCCTTTCTTGTTGAGAGGGAGTGCTGAAAATGGCAACAAGAAATGCCAAAAATAGAAGTGCTAAAAATAGCACTGCTATAAATAGCAGTTTGGGTACCAGTGCTGGATTGAGCAACAGGGAATGAAAAATGGAAGTGCTAAAAATAGCATTCTATTTTTAGCAGTTCGGGATGGATTCTTTTTAGTTAGTCCCTGAACTAAAATAGGAAGTAAAATTAGAATTTGAACTTAACAGCTATTTGAAAATAAATTAATTAATTCACCATGAGTTAATTAGTTGGAAAAAATCAAACATGAAGTCTATGTGAGGACATGCAACAGTTTCTTTATTAACTGAGGAATTTATCGATCAGTTAAAGAGATAAGGATGAGTTCTACTTTAAGTAGTAATTAGTTGGCTTAGTTAACTGAGTCAAGTCCAGTTAGATTGATTTAAATAGTTTGTTTAAATTAATGTGAGTTTAGTTAGTTAATGCATTCTTGCATATAACTGTTGCACTTCAGATAACTGAATATTCTCTCATGAATAACTCATGCATGTCAGTTCAGACAGAGACCTAGTTGAGATAAGAGGAGGGACAATGTACTATCAGTTGGATGGATTTTTCCTATAAAGGAAACTCATCCAGGGAGAAGGATTTATCTCCTTCAGGATTGTGTAGTTGGATCAGATATTAGTGAGTGTGTGAAGAGGCCAATTCACACATGTGGCTTCCCTAGACCCCAAGAAAAATTGCGCAAAGAAATAGGAGGCTTGTAGGAACAATGTAAACTTTGAAACGGGAACTGATACTGTTACCCGTTTCGTAGAGATAGCAAAAAATGACCCGATTTTCAAAAGTGGTGATGCAGAATACACATGTTTTTTTTAGAACATGGTTTTTGGAACTTTAATTTTTTTCATGTGCATTAAGTTTTAGAATGGTAGTGATTTTCATGCTGATTTTAAAAAGTGAGTATTCTGCATCACACCCTTTTTTTAAAAGACCTATTTTTTGACTTTAAATTTTCTAGTGTGTGAAATGTAAATAATTATTTCGTAACCCTTTTTTTAAAAGACCTATTTTTTGACATTAAATTTTCTAATGTATGAAATGTAAGTAATTATTTCGTAAATTTAATAATTCTGGAAGTGATCTTCTTCTTCATATTTTCTAGCTTTTATTTTTATTTTTGTAGTGGGGCTTTTATTGATTTGCATATTTAACGAAGAAGGTCGATATTTTACATTTTCGATATTCTACATATTTATACATCATTAATTAAATTTTCAATCCACATGAAATAATTGTCTCTAAAAAACAAATATAAAAATATATATAAAAAGACAAAAACGAAAAATAAAAAATGTTAAAAAAAATTTATATCATAAACCATCAAAGAATTTGGAAAAAAAAAACAATTATAAAAAAAAAAAAAAAAAAAATATATATATATATATATATATATAAAATTAAGTAAATATTGAGAAATAAAATATATATATATATATATATATATATATATATATATATATTAACAAAAACTAGGAAAAAAAAATAGAAACAAACTAGTTTAAAGAAAAAAATAGAAAAATAACGAAAAAAATAAAAAAAAATAGTAAAATTAATATTAAAAAAACAAAAATAAAATTAAATTATAAAAAAAATAAACCAAAAAATGGTTATTTTTTATTAAAAAAAAACAAAATTACAATTATCTTTTATTAAATATACCTATTTTATTTAAAACTAAATAAATATTTATTTATTTTTTAAACAATCTTGTCTTTTATTAAAAATAAAAAATAAAAAATTAAACAATTTTTATTATTATTATTTTTTAATTTAAAAATTCAAATTATTAAAACTACATTTTATATTTTCAAAAAAAAAAAAAAATTAAACCTACATTTTATGTTTAAAAAAAAAAAATTAAATTTACATTTTTTTTTAAACCATCTTTTTTTAATTAAAAAAAAAATTATAATGTTTTTTTAAACAATATGTTATTTATGTCAAAATATAAATCATAAAAAAATATATATATATTTAAAACCAATTTTAATTTTTTAATTTAAAATTTAAAAAATTAATAATTTTTTTTTTAAATTAATATATTAAAAAAATTAATTATAATTATGTGTTGTATAAAAAAATTAAAAAATATTATTAAAGTTTTTTTATTTTTTATTTATTAAAACAAAATTTTTAAAACATATTAAATTTTTTTAATTAATATTAACATTTTATTTAAAAAATAATTTAAAAAAAAAACGACCATGCAGCCCCTCCCTCTAAATATATCATTATTTGCTTCCCGGCGTTTACATTATAATCCTATGGAATAGCAAAACAATGGAATTCCTTTTTTATTTTATATATATATATATATATATATATATATATATATATATATATATAAATTTATAATTTTATTAAATAATTATTGTAAATATAACATTTTTAAATTTAATTATATTGTATTTTTATAAAAAACAAATTTAATTTTAAAATTAAATAAATCATTTTAATTTTAATAAATTGAAAAATATTTAGTTATTTTTATAATTAATTTTAAAATATAAATAAATCATTTTAATTTTAATAAATTGAAAAATATTTAGTTATTTTTATAATCCCGGCCCCCTCCGCCTACCCCGCCCTCACCCCGCCCTCCCCCTGCCCCTCCGCCCACACCTCCCTCCCCCCGCCCCCTCCCCGACCTCCTCCACCGCGCAGGGCCACCCCCGGGCCGCCCCGCCCCGCCCGACGGGCGGGGCGGGGCGGCCCGGGGGTGGCCCTGCGAGGGTGGAGGAGGCCGGGGGGGGCCGGGGAGGGGGCGGGGTGGGCCCGGGGGGGAAGGGGTGGGCGGAGGGGGCGGGGGGAGGGAGGGGTTGCACGGTGGTTATTTCTTAAATAAAACTTCAATATTAATTAAAAAATTTTAATATGTTTTAAAATTTTTGTTTTAATAAATAAAAAAAAAAAAAACTTTAATAATATTTTTTAATTTTTTTATACAACACATAATGATAATTAATTTTTTTAATATATTAATTTAAAAAAAAATATATTAATTTTTTAAATTTTAAATTAAAAAATTAAAATTTAATTTTCATTAAAATATTTTAATAATTTTTTTTTATTAATTTTGTTTTTATTATTTTTTTTTAATAAATTAAAATTTAATAATTTTTATTGCTACGGTTTAATGAATTTTTTCTTTCAAATTTAAAAAAGAAAAAAATTACATTTGAAAAAAAAATTATCTTTAATTTTTTTTTGTTTGTTTTTAAATAAATAATGAAAATTTAATAAAAAAATTTATTTATTTATTTATTCTTAAATCAAAAAGACTTTTTTTTGTAAGTTGAAAATGTTCTTTAATTTTTTTTATTTTTTTTATTGAAAAATACCTATATTTTTAGAATTTCGATATTTTTTTAGTTTTTTTTTTTTTTAATAATTTGAGCTTATTTTTGTCTTTTTATTTTTTTCTACATATTTTTAATATTAATTTTACTAGTTTTTAATTTTATTTTTTTGTTAATTTTCTATTTTTGTTTAATCTAGTTTGTTTTTTTTTTTGGGGGGGGGGGGCTAGTTTTTGTTAATGATTTTTTTAATCCTTATATTTTTACTTACTTAAATTTATATATATAATTTTTTTATTTTTTTATTTTTTTTTTTCCAAATTCTTTTATGATTAAACAAATTTTTTTTTAATATTTTTTATTTATATTTTGTCTCATATATATGTATTTTTACATTTATTTTTTAAGTAATCATCATTTTAATCTTAATTTCACTAATTTTTATTTTGTATTTTTGGTTAATTTTCCTTCTTTTTTTAAAAATCTAGTTTGTTTTTAATTTTAATTTTTTTTAGTTTTTTGTTAATGTTTTTTTTTTTTTTTTTTCTATTGTTACCTATTTAATTTTATAGGTTTTTTAAATGTGTTTTTTCTTTTTTTCCCAAATTTTTTTATGGTTTACATATTTGTTTTTTTCCCCAATTTTTTTTAGATATGTTTTTTTTACTATTTATTTGTTTATAATTTGTAATTTCTTTCTAGTTTTTTAATTCTTATTTTTTATAGGTTAATTTTGTTTTGTTGTTTTTTTTTTTTACATTTTACATTTTTATGATTGATTTTATTTTTGATGTTTGATTTTTTTTGTTTTGTGTTTTTTATTTTATGTTTTGTTTTTAGTATATATTTTTATTTATGTTTTGTTATTTTTATTTTTTATTTTTTTGTTTTGTGTTTTTTCATTGTTTTAATTTTAATTTTAATTTTTATTTTTTGAAATTTTAATGTTTTTCGGGGTCATGATAAAATATTTTATGCTATTATTTTGAAATGTTGAAATTTCACCCTTGAAAAAAAAATTGTTATCCCAGCATCAACACTTTTCGTTTTGAGGGTGTTTTTTGCACAAAATTTACCATTGAGAAAAAAGAAATGTTATTCGAACATCAACACTTCGTTTTGAGGGCGTTTTTTGGACAATTTTTACACCAAAATTTGGTTTTCACCGTCATTTTTAAAACATGTTGAAAATTTAGCTTGGAAAAAAAAAAGTGTTATTCCTGCATCAACACTTTTCGTTTTTAGCACTGTTTTGATGTTTTTTCGCGGTTTTTTGGCCAGAGTTCCCGTTTTGAGTTTATAGTTCCCGTTTCAAAGTTTACATTGTTTAGGGTAAAGGAGAAGGTTTGAGAGAGGCCTTTGATTGTCTATGAGCAGTAGAGGGATTGCAAAGTGAACATGATAGCTTGTGAGCTGATTCTTTTTGTAATCCAGACTATATTTCCACTTGTATGATAATACAGAGTTGGGGTTTTAGGCTGAGGATTTCCCCGTGATATTTCTTCTATGTTATGTGTGATTGCTTATCATTCTCAGTTATATGTGTTCTCCTTGATCGTGCTCAAATTGATTAAGCTTCCACAAAGTTTATTGTAGGAGTAGATCGTGTATTTTTCATTAGTCTATTGCATAATCTATTGATATATAGTGGGAATTTCTACAGAAAGTTTATATCACTAGCTATTGTAGACCTCAAGCCCAACCAACTAGGGATGGAAAGATCAACATAGAATATGTAACCCAATTACCTTTGAAAAATCTCATGTTCACTATCGTGATATTGGCATGTATCTGAACACTCCATGTAGCAAGTAGATCATACATGTACTACGGGGTGGTCTATCTAGAGCCAATAGTGTTCAAATGGAGTGAGGGATTTTTGGTCAATATGAAAGAATAAATGACCAAAGCAAGGGAGGGGAAGTTAAATAACTTCATCTATGGTTCAATATTAGTCTCGTTTTTGCTAGAACATGTGCCACTACTGCAACCTTAGCAAACTATACTCAAGCCTATCAATTCGAGGGCCCCACGGATGAGCAGGTGGATAGATTATATGGCTTGACATGAAGGTCCGTCAATGATCAACTTCTCAGCAAACTTCTTTGGGTATCTGCATAGACTATTGATCATGATTAATAACTATCCTTATGCAGGGATGGATTTCTATGATGATGCTGACCTCATGCTTCCTGAGGTTGAGAATTGGGATGCTTCAAGTAAAAATATTTCGACCATTTAAGCTTTTGAAAGTTTAATTTTTTTTTGTCTGTGTGTTTTTTGGTGTTTCTTGAGACTAAACTATTGATGTTTTGATGCAGATATTAGATCAGTTCAACCATTGGGTGCTTCATATCTCCATTGAACAGAGAGACAACCACATGAGGAGGTAGTGGAACCAGTATAGGTCGTTGCGGTAGGATGGGATGTGCTAGAGCAACTTGAGGAAAATGAGTGGCTATCAGAGGTAGAACACCACATGGAGGAGTTGACACATGGGATTGATGAGACTATTGTTACTCAGATTGAGAACGACTTTAGCTATACACTATTGGAGTTCCTAGCTGTATTGATTGATTACTGCGTAAGGTAGCTCTTGTAGTGTCATTCTATCATGAGCACCGTTTATTTTTCTACTTAGATATTTTCATGTAGTTTTTCATATGGGCGATGTAGCCATATGTGTCTCGAAGAATTATTTTTTGTAAAACCAAGCTTAATATATATATACATATTTTTAGTGTTTCCTAGTTTCTATTATGCTTTCAATATGATGTGATGTGACTTGAATCTTATTTACATTCATCATAAATGTCTATCTAAAATGTAATTATCTAGGGAATATTCTAATGTGTTTATATTTTTAAAAATATGTTTATATTGTATGAAATAAAAATGCCTTTCTAGAATAAGCATTCTCAAAACCATGTGAAGGATGGCAAGATTCTCACTGAATAGATATTAGCAAGTTGTAGTACTCTTAGTTGTGAGTCAAGTCTCATGACTAAATGAAAGTTACTATGTAAAATAACATTAGATAGCAGCTCAACCACTACGCTATACTCAATGATTTTGTTAGTAGAGCGACCAATGAGAATCCCTTGCATACTCACTACCTTGCCATTTGGAGTAAATATAGACCATGATACGGAAGATAGTTTCCAAGTACTATGACTAGCACCATCAACATAACCAATATATGGTTCGAAAGAAGTCGACATCTAGAAATCAAATTTAAAATGGATCAACAAAAACTGTGGGAAACTCTAAATAAAACACAAAAAATACACATAACACACCTATAGAGAGTATGTAGATAGTGTACTCCGCATGGGATCAAGGATAGTATTTTTTGAGGCACATCCCATTCCAAGGTTGCACTAGTGGAACTCCATCAAATTCTACCAATGCATAGGCCCCTTTTTGAAGTACTCGCTTGAAAATGTAAGGGGCCAGCCACATGGGTTGGAACTTTCTTAGACCTAACTTATCAGCCTCCTACTCATATAAGAGAACTAGGCCTCCTTTTGAGCAGACATGAGGCATGACATATTTTTCATATTGCACATTAACACGTATTTTATGATGTTTATTGGCTAAATAAACATCACACTGAGTTTCATCCAAACAATTCAGATGTAAAATATGCTCCCCCTCTATAGAAGTGGCAGGAAGGAGTTTGAAAACTATTTTTAACGATCGAATTTTACATTGGATGGGGAGGATTTCTTCCAGACCATAGACATTTGAGAAATCTAGGGCATTAGCATTAGGTGATTCCTATTTTATTAGTGACTGCTTGCGAATGTTTTTTACTTGTTTAGATTAGGATCCTCTTCATGTTAAAATATTAGTGTTCTTCTTCATCAAACAGTAACCAATGCATTAACATAAATAGATAGGAGGCACAACATCTAGGCTATGAGCCAGGGCCAAAACTGCTCTATTGTGAGAGGAAAACTAGAACAAATTATTCTTATAGAGATTTCAATTGATGAATACAAAGACCAACACCGAAGGCCTATTATCCACTCCAAGACCAAGACACTATTTCTTTGTTCTTCTTCGTGACTCCTCTTCATTTTCGATCTTCTTCATACTGATATCATCTCTTCAACAAAATGTGGATATACTCATCACGACACTAAAAAATGATAAAGTAATGTCACCAAAATGTGACCTCTGCAAAAACACTAACACACAATTATCGATCTCAAATGATACCTTCTTGATACCACACAGTGGTCTCCAAGATAGCACTGAGATGTGGCCTTTTCAAAGGACACAGATGTAGTATATATGCTTCTATCAAGTGGTGTTATTCTGCTGTAACACTGAAACCATTATCTCATGATATCCGAACTATTATACCAAGACAATAGTTCACTACACTTTCATTACTCCTTACTCTCTCTTCGATGTTCCATCCGAGTTGTCTTCACTAAAATATAGATCTGAACCTCTCGCTATTCTGCCCATCCGAAATTATGACTGTGATTGCCCACCCGAATTCAAATATCTAAACTTGACTATAACCCCATCCAAAATTCAGAGAGAGATATTGAAATCACTTCACTATGTAAATGCAAAGAGTCTTCCCACATATTTATGGTGGTTTGTCACATAAATAAGCCAACCTAAGCTTGTCTAATAGGTGTGTCTATTTAAGGTGAGTCGACTTGAGTTCTTCTAGTTGTTTGAAGCTGACTTCAAGAGGATGGTTAGAGCTTATCATTGGAGAGAATTTAAACATTGTGTAGATTCCTATACAATCTTCATAAATTGCATTGACTCTACATGAAAAATCCTAAATCTCTCAATGGGAGCTTATCTAAAAATAAAATATCTTGCTCATGATACCCATGACGCAAGGCATAATAATTTTATTTTTCTTCTTTACATCATTTACACAAATCACAATTACATGTTATTATGAAAGTCGAATCTAGTTACACTTTACAACACTCCCTCTTAACTAGGGAGTTATTCAAAATGGTACTTGCTCATTCCAAATTTGAAGAATTTCTAATAAAAAGAATTAGATTTGTAACACATTTGTTTAACATCATATTCATCAGCATTGTTATATAGCAAGGATTTAACTAATAACTATATCCACATGATCAGAGCACAATGCTCATGAGACTAATGATTCATAGACACCAAAATCATTGTCTCTCTAAGAAATTATCCTACTTGGGCAATTAGGATATTTCCCAAGAGGACTATTCTTATCTTGGACTCCCCAACCCTTAAAAAGTATAGGTCCTCCATGACTAATCTTCTATTGGATGCCCTATCTCATCCTCAAAGAGTATCAAATGCCAAATGATTACCCAGTCCTCTCACTCTCTCTTTCCATGTGAAGACTAGAGTGATGTGTTTATCTCTCCCTCTCACTTAGGGAGGACATATCTATTCCATTAAAAGAATTTACTCATTTATACACAAGGAATGTACCTAAGCTCCCTCTTGGCTTAGGAATTTCCAAGTTTCTTGCAAGTAAGAAAATTTCTAGGATCCCTCTTAATTAGTGATGTACAACAGCTCCTCAAGTGGAGATAATGGGACAATTAGATGCTTGAAGAACTCCTTTCTTCAATGTCATGAAATTATTATTCGTTATGGAGTCTTCATCTTTTGGGACTTCTTCATAGGGCACAGACTATCCATCACTTCTATCCATGAGTTAGTCATGTCATCATTCTTCTCATCAAAAAGTGATCCATCAATTTTCATATGGAATTTCTTCATGTTATGCTACCTTTATCAATATTTCTTTCTTTGGAAAGTTCTTCCATACCTTTGCATGGTTCTTCATGGAAGACATTCATAGTTCTTCCCTTCGGTAGCCCTGCATGAGCCCATCCAGATACTTTTTCAAAAATAAGAAATGAACACTTAAATCAAAATTACCTTTGTGATGATCTTTTATCTTGACATCTTCTTATATCTATCAACATCCCCCAAATATGATGACACATCTGCCAAAGATATCGATTGTCAAGGGTTTCCATATTTTCTAGACTACCATAGGAGTCTTCATATCTTTCCGGGAGATTTCCTAGTCAAATCTTCTTGGTCTTCCGTATTTTTATTTCCTTTACCATGGTTGCACATATCACAATATCTTCCTTCCTTTCTTCACACGTTTCTTTCCCAGGAGCTTCCAATCAGTGTTCCTCAATTGTATACAACCACCTCATACATCATATGAGGACATATTATGTTGATTTGATCTGGGGTGACCTATGCCTTCTTGCATCTTCTCAAAGGAGGAGATCCTTTCCTTTGATCATGCTTCTCAAGAAAGAGTAGTGATCCAAGTTACATGCAACCATACAACATGACTTTATAAAATTGAATATGAGCATACATACCTCATTTACCTTTAGTTCATGTAGGCTTATTCTAGCAGCTTCCTTGATTGGAAAGAGGTTCAACCCTTTGATCTGATTTATCTTCTTATGTCATCATACCATCGTCCTTTTGACGTATGATGAACCTTGTCCTAGATGAATTTTTCCTTTCCTTTAGTTTCAAATGAGGTTCCTAAGAGCTATTTCCTTCATGGTTGACTATCAGACATCCTTGATGTTTCCTATAGTGATGGCATGGTCTCTTACTTCTGATGCTTTTCCTCTTCCTTGGAATTCCTCCATTCATATTTCTCCACTTATTTGGTGAAATGGACTTATTCTCTATCTTTCATGTTATTGACATTCTTGAGTTTAGGACAATATTTACTGTAATTCTCATAGCATTGAATCTTGTCTATGTTCTTCTTTCATTTCAACAAAATGTTTGAATCCTTTCATTTGATGCTTCAATACTTTTCCCTCAACCTGTCTTCTCCTATCTTGCATAGAACCCACAAGTTGGTGAATGGGATAACTTCTTTATCCTCATAGACAATTGTTACCTTGTTTATCAGTTAGTGCATTTAGAACAATGTGGATTATCTCTCCCAGATCTTGCAATTGAGATATTATGAAGATAGCCCTTTATCCTTTAATACCTTCAATATGTCTAGATCAAATCTAAGTGATGTGACCTTCTTTATCACATCTCGAGAGAATAGTTCTACCATACTATCATATATGTTTCCTTGATGTCTCCAATAATGCTATATGAGGGGACCTTTCATAAGAATCCCTTTCCATGTATTCAGAGGAGACCTTTTCATTGATATGTTCAACCACTTCACTTTCTTCAAGGACTATGTTTATCCTCCTTTTTCCAGCAAAGAATTTTGATGACCCAACCAAGTTATAGATCTCTTTACAAAACGAAGTTATTTTACCAAATTTGATTATAGAATGAAAGATACTTGGCAAGTGAAAATGAAATATTCAAATTTATCGCTTTGATGGCAGTTGAAGAATATGTATTAGTGCTCTTTTTGGATGATCTTCTTCTAAATGAAAAACCTTTCTTCAATATAGGAGATTTCTCCTTTTATGATTTCAATGCCTTTAGATCTAGCTTCCTTTTGTTGATGTAGATTGATGAGAATTCTTTGATGCATCCTGGGATGATATTCATCAAGTATAAGGAGGGGATCTTTGGTACAAAGAAAGGTAGCTAGCGTTATAGCTTCTAAATATGATGATAATGTTAGAAAATTATATATTACGGAGCAATGGAACACATAAAATATTGCAGAAATATAAACACAGAAAGCGCATACAACAAGAGAGACACAGATATACGTGGTTCACCCAGTTTTGGCTATGTCCACCCTGAACAGCCAGTCCTTCCTTTCTATTATCTAGCAAAATGAAGAGACACAACCTACATCAGAGCCACTGTAATATCCTCTGTTTTCTCTCACAGTCTCACCTCTTTGATTCTCGCTCACCGAATACACATCTATTACATAGCCTCAAATACAATGTCCTCATACAAAAATAGGGGTTGCCTTCTAGGGCAAAAAACCCTAAACTAAACATAAGTTCTATCGTCAGATCATCCACCTAATGAACGTCCCAGATTGACTAGAAATTACTATACTTTTACAAGGCAATTTTACATCTATCCCCCCCGCACCCCCCCGCGTGGAGTGGTGTACAAACTTCCTGGGGTATACATCCGGCTGAAACAAAGACCTCTGAACAATCATGCTCCACACACAACAGATAATGCCTATAGCCTTCTTTGTCTTCAAGATACTTCAAATTTTTAGTGGAGAATGAATGCAGACCAGAAATGATTTTTGGGTCTCCAAGATGATGTGATCTAGAAATATTTCTTTGTATATATCTTCATCTTGATGAGGGTCTTTGTGGACCTTTTGTTAAAGACTAGGATTCAACACTTCTGGCTTGTGTAGCCTTCTAGTTGCCTTGATTTTTAGATCTATTTGTCTTGACTGGAAATAAAGCTTTTGGCCTTGATTTATAATCCCAAGAATTCTTCTTCCATTATCTAGGGTTTGATCTTCAATGTAGATGTTGAACCTTTTCTTTTATATCCTTCGACTTTCTTTGAATCCTTTTTTGAAACTTGATCCTTGAGTTTCTCATTGATTGATTCCCCTTTTCTTGACCTTGACACCTTGATCCTTGAGTTTCTCATTGATTGATTCCCCTTTTCTTGACCTTGACACCTTAGCTCTTATACCATGTTGAGAAATATAAGTCATTAGCATTAGGTGATTTCTCTTTTATTAGTGATTGCTTGTGAATGAATTTACTTGTTTACATTAGGATCTTCCTCATGTTAGATTATTAGTGTTCTTATTCACCAAATAGTAACCAATGCATGAACATAAATAGACAAGAGACACAACATGTAGGCTCTGACCCAGGGCCAAAACCTTTCCATATTGAGATGAAAACCAGCACAAATTATTCTTATAGAGATTTCAATTGACGAATACCAAGACCAAGACCCAAGACCTATTAGCCACTCAAAGAGAAAGACACTAGTTATCTATTCTTATTCATGACTCCTCTTACTTTTAGATGTTCTTCATATTGAGACCATCTCTTTAATGAATTGTAGATATACTCATCACGACACTGAAACATGTTAAAGTAATCTCACCAAAACGTGACCTCTACAGCAGAACTAAAACACAGTGATATATGTTAGAATGATAACTTCTTCATACCACACAGTGGTCTCCAAGATAGCACTGAGATGTGGCCTTTCCAAAGGATAAAAATGTAGTATATATGCTTCTATCAAGTGGTGTTCTTCTTCTATAGCACCAAAACCCTTATCTCATGATATCCAAACTTTTATACCTAGAGAATAGTTCATTGGACTTTCATTACTCCTTGTTGCCCCTTCGTTGTTCCATCCAAGTTGTCTTCACTGAGCTAGAGATATGAACCTATCTCTGTTCTTCCCATCTAAAATCCTGACTATGATTTCCCACCTGAATTCAGAGATCAAAACTAGACTATAACCCCTTCTGAAATTCAGAGAGAGAAATACAAATTACTTCACTATGGAAATGCGAAGTATCTTCCCACGTATTTATAGTGGTTTTTCCCATAAATAAGATGACTTGAGCTTGTTGAATAGGTGTGTCTATTTTAGGTGAGTCGACATGAGTTCTTCTAGATTTTTGGAGGCCAACATGAAGAGGATGGCTAGAGCTTGTCATTGGAGGGAATTTAGGCATTTTTTAGACTCCTATACAATATTCATAAATGACATTGAATCTATATGAAAAATCCTAAACCTATCAATGGGAGCTGATCAAAAAATAAAACCTCTTGCTCATGAAACCTATGAAGAAAGGAATAATAATTTTATTTTTCTTCTTTGCATCATTCACAAAGATCACAATTAAATGTTATTATGAAGATCGAACCTAGTTACACTTTATAACATAGACCAAATGAAAGGGTGTGAATTTGGTAGTAGTCCTAACTGAGGTTAAGTATGCCCACAAGGAAGCATAAAGAAGTAAGTGCTAGTCCGATTTATGGAACCCTCCATGAATTGAAGCATAGTATTAAGCAGTTTGTTAATAGACTCAACTTGTACATTAGCCTAAGTATAGTAGGGCATGGAAATTTCATGTGAAAGTCCCATATTAATAGTTAGTTCGATCATCATGTGATACCAGAAATGCTTTTCGTGATCCGAAATTATTTCTTGCAGGACACCAAACCTAGCAATAATGTGATTGAATAAAAGTATGCAGTCATTTCACTCGTGTTGTTATATGTAGGCATCGCCTTGGCCCACTTAGTAAAGTAGTCAATAATGACAATGATATAACCATGCCCCCTAGACAAGTGAGAGTTATATGTCATAAAATCTATACCCCATTTTGAAAATGGACCAACAACTACAATAGGATGCAATAGAGAAGGTGGAGCATGTATCTTACGATCATCGATCTGGCACGCATGACCCTACTGGATGACGAGAATATAGTTGTGAAATATAGTAGTAAAAAAGTAACTGATGTGTAAGATCTTCTATTCTGTAGCATAACCAGATAAATGTCCACCATAGTCCCTTGATTGGCATTCATTTAGGACCTTCTCGGCCTCCTCAACGGTGAGTCACCTCCATGAAATCATATCGATGCAATGAAAATAAAGGGTTTCACCAATAATAACATAATTTTGGGATTGTTATCGAATACGTCGCTACTCAGAGTGACAAGCATTAGGCTGGAAGGTCTAGATATAAATCAAAAAATATCCATGTGATGCGGTAGATGAAGAAATCATAAATAATGACCCATTAGGTATAGAATAATCATATGTAGATTCTGAATCAGGGAAAGGGAGATCACACATTATCTCAGTGAAAAAAAGGGATTTATTCGACTTGGAGTTAATGAAACCTTGGCCGAACTCTTGGAGAATAATGATCCACTTAGAGTACTTTCACCCTAGCAATGGAGGTTACAATATGTATGTTATAAGGTTGCAATTTGAAACAACCATAGTTTTTTGAAGCAATATGTAATGGAAAAACATTTAGACACTTGAACGATCGCCAAGTGCAAGTTTTCTACGTGAGCATATCTAATTTTGGTATCGTTAAGGCTCCAAATTAGTTAATAAATGGGATGTTCAATCCCTATATCATTTTCTTGGACCAATACCATTTGTATGGTAGAAATGGTAGTAGCGAGGTACAATAAATAATCGAGTGAAGGGGGTATAAAAGAGATGCTCAAACTAGTACATCTTTCAAGGCATCAAACACTTTCTGAGTGGAATCTTCTCAATGGAATGGGACCCATTTTTTTAGCAAGCGAGTGAATCCTTTGGTCAGCTCAGCATAATTAGGAATGAACCTCTGTAGGAAGTTATCTTTTCCTTTGAGTCTTTGTAACTAAACAAGAGAAGAAGGTGCAGTAACATCAATGACTGTCTTCACTTTCAAAGGATCAATATGAATTCCTTATTTTGAAATGACAAAACCCAAGATTCGACCAGAATAAACAAAAAACACGCATTTGTGTGGGTTAAGTCGAATCTTATAACGTCTACAAGGCAGGAAAATTTCTCTTAGAAGCATCGAGTGATCAACACGTTGTTTGGAATGAGAGCCAAGATCATCCAAATAGGGTTGGATGATATGTTTAATACCAAAGAAAGTGTAATCCATAGTGTGCTAAAACATGTTCCCAACGTTCTTAAAAAAATGGGAGCTTTCAATAAGAAAATGTACCCTAGGGACAAATAAATGTTGTCTTAGGTTGGTCTATTGCAAAAATGGTTCTTTGATTATAGCCCAAGATTCCATCCATGAATGAATAAATCTCACATCCAGTGTAGTCGTCAACAATTTGGTCAATAAACGTGTTCAGATAGTTGTCCTCTAGAGAATTATGATTCACATCCTAGTAGTTGACACATACTTGGATCATGACTTGCTTCATCATGACAGTGACAATGTTCGATACCCAATAAGTTATAATAATGGGGTATATGAAACAATCCTAAAGAAGCTTTTCAACTTCAGCCTTCATCCCTGCAGCCTTCTTGGGATGGACCAGATAGAGGCACTGTCGAATGGGTTTGGCCTCATGATACATTTTAATCTCGTGAACTACGATATTTGGGTCGATACCTGGAATTTATTCATAAGTCCAGAAAAAGACATCCCAAAACTCACGAAAAAGGGCTCTATAAATATTGATCTTAGATGGAGAACAAGATGCTCCAATGTATAAATTTTTGACAATTCCTAGTTTGGTTGAAATATCGATAAGTATGGTCTCTTGAATATTCAAATGTTTCTTTTTAGAGTCGACCTCATGAATGGAGATAGAATTCACAGAAGGCTTGATAAAATTATGTTAATATACATCAATGATATTATCCTCGATGGAATATGGTAAGGAGGAACAGTGGTGATGTTCATCCCATATCTCATGATTTAGCATCGTGATATCCACAATGATCTCATTAGTAGAGAATACATGAGAAAAAGGATCAAAAGAGTTTCCATAATCTAGTGAGTTATATACGCAATTAATCAAGGAGAAGGTGTAATTTGCACGAGCCAAAAAGATGGCTTCATAATCTAGCTCAAAAAGGCTAAGCAACATTTGGTCGTCAAAAATTTGGATGTTAGTTTCATCACGTACAATCCATGGCTCAACCAGGATAGTACAAGATGATATCATGTTGATATAAGAAACCAAAGATGATCTATCAGGAAGGATAGAAGGAGGGAGCAAAAAGGCTCCCATAAGTGAAGAATTCTTTGTCAATCCAACTCTGACATGTTGATAGGAATGTACATTTTCCCCTGCAAGAGGGAAACTTCCAGTAACATGAGAATTAGAGGTGAAAAGGGTGAGTTGATCTATGGCTACAATCTCACCTTTATGAGGAATGGTGATCATATGGAAGTGATTAAAAATTATAGTAGCCATGACGGAAATCCACATATCCCCCAATAGAAGATTATAATCAAGAGGTCCATTTATAACTTCAACTTCTATGGAAATGGTTTTTCTCCCTAGTTCTAGTTAGAGGGAATTAAAAATACCACAAGCTTTGTAAGTTCTTCCATCAAAATATTTCAATGTGTTGGTTGACTGACACATTTGAGACAAACCAATCACCTTCTAGCTTGATAAGGACATAATGTGGGTCGACGCTCCCTCGTCCACAATAGAGCGATTAATTTTCTTACCATAGATGATGACCTGGATTATAAAGGCTAACTAAGCTGGAAGTCGAGGGGTACAATTTTCATGAGCGAAAACCACTAGGTTGGAATCCAATGGATCCACACATCCGATTGCTGACAATAAGGACTTCATTTGGGAGAGGCTATTTCGCAACACCTCAAGAGTTGACATAGGTGATGGAGACTAAGCCAAGGCTTCAAATGCATTACAATTTTAGGCAGCTCTTGAACAAGGGTTGAAAGCAGACTTATGAATAATTCCCTTCGAAGGTTTGATAGTCAATTCCATAGGAATCAAAGGTGGAGTAGGATCAGATGAAGGGGATGTCAAACTGGTAGGTTGACCAGTATCGTGACCATTCAGTGGATTCACATTACCATAGTCCTTGTTCCAAGTGGCCATCATAGCATCAAATTTCAGCTTTGAGGAGGAAAGCATCAAAATTGTGTTAGAGGAAGAAGGGTCCCAGGCAACCATATGAGTCTCCTGATTGGGAAATGGGTCAATCAACACAATGAGATAAGTGGAAGATTTAAGAAATTGATTCACTTCATCGTGGCACCCACAATCACATGTAAAGTGATCCTCATTGAAAATTAAGCATGGGTGTCAAGGATTCTGTTTCTCATCAGAGGAATGATTTGTTTGTTTATCTTGTGGAGAGGGGTCCTTATTCTTCTTACCTTTTTCATTCTTCTTGCTTCCAAGTTTCTGTTCATACTTGACTTTATCATATGAAACTACATTGGTCTCAGAAGCATAAGTCACAGGAGGATGGAATTGAGGGTTTTTAGAAGATGCGGTAAGAGGAATACTAGATGGTTTACTCACCAACTGTGAATTGGTAAAACCAATCACTCCACTAGCGACAAGAGATTATTTACCAGATGGAGGAGGAAAAGTATTTAAAGTTCTCAGAGTGTTTTGTGTCTTATCATACAACATGATTGATTGGGTAGAAACAAGGTCAAATTATTGTGCACAAGTGATAACTTTCTCTTTGGTCACGACTCCACCTTTAGCCACGTCATTTTTTATAGGATCTAACAGAGACTTGATAAACCATTCTGCTAACAATTAATTGGGAATATAAGTCTTGACCAACTAGGCACGATGCCTCCACTCATGAATGTGATCTAAGATGTGAATGGAATTTGACTCTTTAAAGTTGGTGAAGAGTTTTTTCTGAGTTTCATATCTGATGGGAAACTGGAAATGGACGAGGAAGATGGTGGCTGAAGTGTTGAAAACATAAAATGATGCTCTAGGTACTTCAATATACCATTTAACTGTGGTACGTGTGAGCGTTCATTGGAAAAGATGAAATTGAATGGAATCATCCTTAAGGGAGCTCGAATAACACCATAGATGATACATCATAACGTGCATCAATGAGTCTTCTCCTAGATTCCCATTGAATTTTGGTATATGAGAAGGAAATTTAGTGTGAATAATTGATCACCATGGGGTTATTAGTTAGCCAAGTTATGTTTGGAAATTCAAGAGTAGCCACAAAAGAAACTGTTGATTAAAGTTTGGAGGTGGATGACCTAGACATGAAGGAATAGCTTGAGAAATAGGAACTTTCATCCTTAGATAAGGAGGGTTTTTATGATAAGAAACCTAGGTACCAAGATAGGGAGGACTCTAAGAACCAGTATACAAGCGACCTTGTTGTCTAGCACCAGGATGATGATAAAGCTGCTGGAATGGTTGGGTTTGGGGTTGCTGGCCTTAAATACACGTTTGAGAAATTCCTTGATATGGTCCATACTGTTTCCTAATGGGGATTTTTATTTTACCATGGTAAGGTGGCCTTTATTGGGACTATGTGATTCTATGAATAATATGACCTATTGAAACATGAGGAGTACCATGTCCAAGCAGTTGAGAGTGTAAGGTATCTTATATAGGCTAGCTAAGTGGGACCTGGTATGTGCTAGATACTGCTTGAAAAGGATGTGATGCAACGATAGTTTGTAAAGGTTGGCTCACATGTATTTGAGCTTGTTGGGGCACTGGTGCATGGATAGGAATTTGATGCGAAGATGGTGCAGGTTGAGGATTCAACAATCGTCCCCAAAATGAACCAAGTTAAATGGGAAAAGTAGGTTTCCAAATACTAGTAGCCATTCCAGGATACCGAGGAATATAATGAGGATAATTACTAATTTTATGTATACCAACAACAGGTTTCCCCCAAGCCAATGCAGGCAACTACAATCAAGGTGGAGGGTACCCAACATAAAAGGAGTTAGGCTGGTGAAGATATCCTTGTCCACTCATATAAGGGCCAAGAATTTTCTCCATCGTGGATGTATGTGGAGGAATAGGAGCATACTATGTGGCACTCATAAGAGAAGTACCAAATTTTATTTCCAAATGAGATGACATAGGATAAGTCTAAAGACCGGAGGTCACACTAGAAAAGGTACTAGATAGAGACTGATAACCAGGTGGGATGGATGGGCCACCATACATATGTGTTTCTGGTGATGTTGCAAGCATATATGAGGAAGAAACATTCAATGTGTCAACCATAGTGGTGGACATGGATAGAATGTTTATATTAGTTCCAGTCATGGTTAACGATACCAATGAAAATTTCTGCAAGAAATTTGTAGGTAATTACAAAGAATCAGGAAAAGGAGTTTGTATCGGAGTCTGAAGAAGTGTAAGAGGATAAATATGATAAAAATGGAGTCCTTCCAATGAATAGGAGTATAAGGATGAGCCTCTTCTTCTAGTATTTCTTCAATACTCGCAATCCTATGTGGAAGAGGTTCACAGCATCCGGTCCAATATATATAGTTTTTGTGTGAGACAAAGGAAGAGAATATTAAGGTCCTAAAGTAACAGGTGAATATGGTTGAGGCTCCTCAAGTTCTACAACCTCAAGAATCATAGTTTTTGACTAAAGACGGGTAGGTTCAATGACCTGAGGAAACAAGGTTTTAGGGACTTCTGTTTTGATTGTGTGAGTGTCACCGTCAAGAGTACATGTAATATTGGTCTCAAAACCCAAAGGGATAGATGATTGTAGGATATCAATATCTGGGGGGCGGGGCTGAAGTAGTTCCCAAATTTCCCAATTCAGCAGTCTGTGTGTTCTTATGCTTCTGACAATGGCCAGGAGTAGCCTCTGGTGTAAGAGGAGGCTTATTTTGAATTCTACGTGAATGACGAGGTGGGGGGTTTTGTTCTTCCACATTGGATAATAAATTTTATTAACACAAAATGTAATAAATAAAAAATAGGGTAATGTAGGAATAAAGGATTACCAAGCAACCATGAACTGCAATATACACCTTGGTGAACGAAGGAATTAACGTACGACAACCGACTTGGTTACCTATGGATGGATAGCAACCTATAGGGGATCCCGAAGTATACTCAACAGTACGTGGGAGTAAATTCTGTAGTAGTGTTCTCTAATGCGTAATTGTTCGATGAGAGTGTGATCGTATACTTTACGTGTGTGGAGCGTCATCCAATATACCCAAAGGTATGTAGAGAACTATCCGATATAGTCACATATGTGGAACGAAATTTTGACACTTGGGATACAATGCTGGAAAACAATGACAGATCCTATGTTTAATGATTTTGAAACACATCTCTAGTGTAGACCTATAAATGTTTGCATTAATGTTAAAAATTCTCGTTAGGTTGATTCAATAAATTTTTCTTTTTATCTTTGATTAAGTTTCAGTTTTGGGCTCACCACAAATGTGAGTTGAATATCCTAAAATGAAAATCTAGCATGAGAAAATGTAAATCTTTCTCTTTCAATGAAAATATAGCTAAAGAAGGGAATAAAAAATCAGTCTGCAACACACAACATGGAGAAAAACGTATTCAAGATGCAATTTCCCTTTCAATATGATTGTTCCTATATCAATGCACATATAAAACCATAAATTCCAATGCAAATTTTTTGTTTTGTTTTCGACACAATTAATTTTTAAAATGAAGAAAAATAATATTAAAATGTTTAATCACTGATTCAAATTCACTTTCCAGAGTTAGGACTGAAACAACAATTAATCCAAGCAGTCAATGAGCAAAAAAAAATCAGTGTGCAAGTGACCAAATGATAAGAACAAAGAAAATTCAAAACCAATTCTTACCAAAGGCAATCAAACACAAATTGAAATGAAATGGAGGCTTTAGAGAGACCACAAGGAAATCAAGACTCATGGAAGGTCAACTAGAAATAGGCTGATCAAAGAGACATTGCAAACAAGGGAAAGTTTTGTGCAAAAATAGGGGCAAATGTTGCTGCAGAAGAGGCACCAGTGCTTTGAAACAAAGGCACAGAGTGGGCCCAAGTGAGGTGGAACTCTCTATCGGAGGCATAAAGGGTGCGATAGTCTATGGATATAGGATTCACTCACAAAAATTGCAAATTAGACTCAACGAAATGGATTGTTGGCTTATATGGGCATGACCTAGGCTCAGAGGAGTTATTTAGCCAAACAAATCCCGTAGCTACTGGCCCATTCGACAACAGCCCGTGGAGCGTGGACTGAGGACTCACCTGAGGTAGCAGGGGAGGGTGTTGGAACTAGGTTTCTCCACCCTTGGGATGTCTTGATGTAGTCTGGAGGGTTCGCATGCCATTCTATGGCCTTGGGCTACTCTGCTTCCGCACAGATCCGAGACAGGGCTATTCCTTAATACTTATTACTTAATGAGTTGTTATCAATCATATCTACTGTTTACGGTATTTAAGCAAACATTTAATAATGATAACCAGTGCGCACGCTCAAAAGAGATACAGATTCACATAAACTCATAACATAAGCATAAGCATACCGATCTAACAGAAATATCAATTTTAAATTAACCAGATCCAAAATACTTCAGATTAAACACAATGTTTCAAAACTAGCTTATCTTTATTCAACATTATTGCCAATACAACCCGATCTACCCAACGCACTCAGCTGCAGGGGTCGATGCACAAAGCTACAAATTCTACCAAGCCTCTGTGCACACAGCCACAGAGCCTCTATCGACCCACCAACACCCTTGACCTAGACTTACAGACGCTCCAAACCTTCTTACCTCATAAACCCATAACAATTCAATTCAATAATGCCAAAAAACTAACTGCTCCCTAACCATAGAACCTTGCTCTATTTATACATTTCCATGGTCCACGAACCATGGGCAAGCTGACTCACTCTACATCATCTTTGGGCAGACAACCCTTTGACATGACTCATTACAATTCGAGCTCCATGCATCCCGCAGAGTCTTTGCCCAATCTCTACCCAAAATTGCGGGCTTTGAGCCCCATAACTATTACGCGGGGCTTCTGCTACCCAACAGTCCCCCAACACAATCATCGTGACTCGTCCCGAGTCACTCAGTGGTGTAATAATCTTTGCACGAAGGTCGGTCAGCAGCTTTTGTGCTTTGCTTATACTTGCAGCAAATTCTTCCACCATCCGGTGTACCTGTTCAATGCATGTCACTGACACATCACTGTCTGTCTTAGTTGTTTCCCTAGTTGCATATTTGGCCTACATGTGTGCCACCTTGCGCTCAATGGTGGTCGAAATGGTGAATTCCTGATTGGGCCATGGCTAAAGACATGCTTTAATCATCGCTTCCTTCTGTCGGGCAACATTAGTTTGGATTTTCAGGTCTTGGGCCTCCTTGATCTTGCCCAAGCGCTGCTTAATAGAAACAGTCTGCACGATCCCTCTGATATTATCATAGGCTTAGTGGAGCTCCCTTGCCTCTGTTTCCAGTCGCTATAGTGTTGGATCTTCCTAGAGTGAGGTGAGCATAACAATCGACTGAGCCAATAGATCGGTGCATTCCTTCATGGAACGTGTGATCATTTCCCGCCTAGAGGTAATGAGGCTTTTGCGTTGCTCGATGACCTCTGGTGGTGTCGAAGGCTGCACTTGTAGTTTCAATTTTACAATTTGCAAACTAAGCTCCAGCTGAATCCTCATGACCTCCTCCTTTTCTTTGTGGAACTCACTAGCCAGCTTTTGGATTCATGTGCCAACAGGTAGCTCGACATCAATCTCCAGCTCAACGGCACTCGAGCAGGCTTCCCCTACAAGTTGCTCCACTTTTCGACTCTATGCAACTACTTCGTCCCGTTGGAGGCTCAACTGTTCTATATTAATTTTCTGTTCGCTGATTACCTATTCTGCGTGTCCTTCCCTGGCATGGAGCTCCATCGCGGCACTGTCCTGGAGCTGATACAAACTTTCATGTGGGAGGATAGCCAAATTTAACCCAAGCCCCGTAAGCCATGCCACCACAGCTCTATCCTGTGCATTTTCTGCTATCAATGCTCCTGCCAGGATCATAATAGTATGAGCCATTTGAGCCTTCAGTAACTGCTCAGTGGCTGACAGACCCATAACCCCATGAGTAGTGGTCGTACATGTCTGCGCTACCCGTGTCCCAAGTTCTTGGAGCTGCGCTCGAAGCTCCCCCAACACAATTTGTTGCTCTGACATGGCCTCGTTGATGGCTTCCCGAGTGATGTTGCGAATGGTGTCCCCTATGTCACCTAGGTCACCCTCGGTCAAGTTGGTCAGTTCTCGATCCCATTTATATGACTTGGCCTTCTTCTACGACTTTTTTTCGTTCTGTCAGTGGCAACCGTTTTAGGGACGCACTCGTGGTGGTTGACGGTGTTCCTTCTATCCCTTTCTCCATAGCTGTCTCTATGGGCACAATCTGATCATGTGTGTCTTTTAGTGTCGCAGCCCCTCCTACTAGTACCTTATCTGTGGAAGTCTGCATCACCTCTCTGGCCACCCAAACCTTCGCAACATGTTGTTCATTCCACTTTTGCTATGTTGCGTGCTTAGCTTCATCCTTCAGCTTCCGGATACTGTCCTCATTGTGGCCCATTGCATCTAGTCGACGCCATTCCAATGGCCAGGTATCCAATACCGCATCAACAACTTCATCAATGGCTAGGAAAGGGAGTGTGATCCATGTCTAGTCAGGGTCCTTACGTGCCTGGATGTAGACAAAGTGCATGTCCACTTTAAACTCAGCAATGTGCTTCACACTGTCATAAATCTCGGTGGATAAGCAGGGTTTCCTGTTAATCAATTGTCACACATTTGTGTCCATTAGTATCCAAAATATCTTGATGCCCTAGATTCGTACAACATCCCTTGTTGCCCAAAGTGATGCATATTTGGCAGCTTCTGGCCAATCCTGGTCTAAGGCAGGAAAGTGGCTGTCTTCGGGTAAGTCAGTGATAACCAACACAATGGATAGTAGTAGCCATGCATAATGGAAGGTCTTTCCCTCCTCTTGGACCTCCCAACAGTTGGTCAGGAAGTCTTCACAAAGGAACTATGACCAATTGAACCATTCTCTAGCTGCGCATTCCTCAGCGAGTGCAATGACTATCGTTGGAACCTCGGTGCCACGACATTTCCGCATCACTTTCCTGGCTAGTAACTAGGTAGCAACATAGACTACCTTATCTAAAATACTATCAATAACGTACCCTCGCTGCCCCTTCTCGAGCTAATATTTCCTTTTCAGGGTTTCTATCATCATTACATTGCCATTCTTATCGACAATTTCCCTGGGTTCTTTTCCTTCGCAGGGAAGCTGCAAGATCCTATGAATGAGTTCGGCTATGATGCAGACGAGTTTGCCGATCCATAAGAATCCATCATGTACCAAATAGAGCAACTGTCGCATGACCAACATTGTGATAGGGAGCCGGAGGAAGTGAGGAATGGACAAGAGACAGAGCAACTCGGCTTTTTCCACCTTGCGCAGCCGCTCTTTTGGCTGGAGTGTCATAACCGTCCCTTCCACCCACTTGAAAAATCATGCACGAGAGCACAGGTGTTGCACTTGGCCCTGTTTGTACCTCTAGTTTTAATAGTATCGCCCCCTCCCTGCCAGATAGTTCGTGAAGATGGGGCAGTGGTCCTTGTCGTGTCCATGACTCCTACATTTAATGCAACCTACCTCTATACACGCCTCTGGTCAGGGCACCCTTTCTTGCTTCAAGCTTTGCATTTCTAAGCTCATGTTTTGTAGTTGCACGTTGATTTGCTGAACTCCCAACCCTGGGTCCTATATTGGAGTTCCGTTCAACCTCATTGTTGTCTCTAATGCTTCAGCTTGGGTTGAGATCCTTTGTTGTGATAGAGCCATCCTCAGATGTGGGGTCAATGACGCCACAAACCATGCGTAGTGCTGCGCATATGTCAATGTCATGTTAGCCTCACAAATGGTGCTTTTAGACCTTTGATCCAGATCCCACGGGGTTTCACCAGGAAACATTGCGATCTCCTTGAACTCAATAACCGACTGCGCTTTTGATTTTGGTTGACCAAATTCTTTGTTTAATGCGTCCTGGATTGCTGCTATTCCTGCATTTAGATGATCAACGCGCTATCTTGCAGTGTGATAACTAGGGTAGCCTTTTTGATGTTATCATCTGTTATGCCTTGAGCTTCCCATACAGACCTTACCAAAAACCAGAACCAACCTTGTTCCTCATTTCCTACACCCTTAAATGTTGGCAGCTTGACTACGCTCGCCATCCCAACTTTTGGTGGTGGTGGGGTTGGGGGTGGGGTCGGTGTCGGTGTAGATGGATTTGATGTAGGTGAAGCGGGTGGCGGAGTGGATGGAGGTGGTGTCAGTGGAAAGCGCTCCTTAATCAACCAAACTACACTTATTGGAAAGAACCTCGTGAGCTCCTCCTCGCTCTCCCCTAAGATAGAAATCAGAGGACTGTTTTCTACCCGTCCTATTCCTCGGTAACCTCTTTCAATCTGCGTTACGCGAAACATCAATAAATGTACATAATATATTTTTCAGGCAACAATATTTTAATCCAAGTATTCAACGATTTGATATACTTACCCTACGGTACTTGGAGAAATCGCCTTTCTGCTTCACTATAACTCACGGTTGTATCTATCGCGAACTCAGTGATAAACCCTCCTATTACCCAATCCAACTAGTGATCTACTGCGCCTGTGATTTTATCTTCAGTGGCTTCTAGCTTGTGCACCAATTCTGGAGTCCACACAATAGGCTGATCTAGTCTACACCTTCCTATGCTATCAACTAACCTCGCGGTCCACTCGTACAAATCTATCAGAACTGTGGCGAAGAAGATCTCATGGATATCTATGTATATGTAGTGGTCCAACCAATCTTCCTCAAATATCCATAGGTTTCTATTTTCCTAAACCACGAAATCGTGGAGCTTCAGATCCAGCCACTGTTCAAGCTCTTTCTTTGTAAGGTTCAATTGTTCCGACATCAGATATCCCTTAGGCAGATCTCGGTCCTGGCAACAGAACCATTTGTTGGCTTATATGGGCCTGACCTAGGTTTGGAGGAGTTATTTAGCCAAACAAATCCTATAGCTATTGGCCCTTTCGGCAACAACCCGTGGAACATGGACTCAGGTCTCACCTGAGGTAGCAGGGGAGGGTGCTGGAACCAGGTTTCCACACCCATGGGATGTCTTGATGTAGTCTGGAGGGTTCATGCACCGTTCTATGGCCTCGTACCACTCTGCTTCTGCACAGATATGAGACATGGCTATTCCTCGATACTTGTTACTTAATGAGTTGTTATCGATCAGATCTACTTGTTACGGTCTTTAAGGAAACATTTAATAGAGATAACCAGTGTGTGCATTCAAAAGAGATACAGATTTGCATAAACTCAACATAAGCATATGCATATCGATCTAACAGAAATATCAATTATAAATTAACCAGATCCACAATACTTCAGATTCAACAGAGTGTTTCAGAACCAACTTATATTCATTCAACCTTATTGCTAATACAACCCGATCTACCCTGCGCACTCAGCTGCAGGGGTCCGCGCACATAACTGCGGATTCTACCAGGCCTCTACGCACATAGATGTAGAGCCTCTATCGACCCACCAACACCCTTGACTCAAAATTACAGATGCTCCAAACCTTCTTACCTCATAAACCCATTACAATTCAGATCAATAATTCCAAAAAACTAATTGCTCCCTAACCATAGAGCCTTGCTCGATTTATACATTTCCATGGTCCACGGACTATGGGCAGGCCGACTCACCCTACATCATTTTTGGGCAGACAACCCTTTGACTTGACTCGTTACACTTCGCGCTCCACGCATCCCACGGAGTCTTTTTCCTATCTCTACCCAAACTTATGGGCTTTGAGCCCCAAAACTGTTACGCGCAGCTTCTGCTACCCAACATGGATTTTCTAGGTTTGTTCTTGGCTAAGTAAACCAACAAAGGTCTATTAAGGATGTAATCTATCACAAAGGATAAATGAAGCACCAAGGGAATACTCCATTCCTCATTATGGTCGCCAGTTTGCTATAGATATTTACAATTGTGGATAAAAGTATCTCCCCTAGGTTTGGTGGCTAACCTAGAACAACAGAGAGACAAGGAACCCAATGCTTTCCTTAAAGTAAGTAGATGATGGGATGAAGCCTACCTGGAATCCATCATGGGCATCACTCCCTCTTTAGCTTGAATGCTCCAATTCCAGCTGTGATTGCCAAAATTAGAACGTGCATAGTCAGATAAAAAAGCCAAGTAACTACTAGATCTATGCAATATCATTCAAATACTCTATTCAATAGATCAACATGATATTGAATTATATGAAACAACAACATCACATATAGGAAAACAAAGAATTATTTTCATTAATATAAATGGATGGATTTTACAACCATAAATAGGTTCTCATCTTATAGAAGAGTTCCTTGAGGCTGACTTGTCCTTTCCTTGTCACAAAGTGCACCTCCAATCACCCTAAATGCATGAAATGAAACATCTTACAACAATAAAATAAGGGTAAAATCACTCTCCAAAAGCTAACCCCATGCATATGGAAGGTTGTAAATATATAGAGGAGTGGGGTAAGTTGGGATTTCTTATCCTATTACCAATCTAAGGTTTTAGATCCACCTTTGATGGGAGGATGGGGTCAAAGGATAAGGGATGGAAACTCCAAAGTAGGATAGGATAGGATCTAAATATTTTATCTAAGGTAAGTGGTTGTAAAAAATTATGGAAGCTTTTGGAATAGGAGGCTTCCGTAATTTCTCTCTTTTTCCCAAATTTCTATAATCAATGCAGGTGAAAAGGGGAGCGTCTTGTAGGTGATTAATGCAGGACACAGTGGAGAAACCTGTACATGAACGTTTTCCAACAAGAGGCTAGGGATAATTGGTCCTAAAACTGGCTCATATTATGCATTTTAAGACAGAAACTATGGGGAATCAAAGATATATGCTTAGGGATTTGTGAAATATGATGACAAGGTGGAATAGGATGTTGATTGATCCCATTAAGAGGCCTATTTATCATACGTGTCAAAATGGACTATAATAGTGATGTCTGACAGTGAGATCAAATTACTGGTTGAGGGTTGGTTTGGTTTGGCCTTTGGAAGCCCTGGTTTGGTTTTGCCTGAGTTATTTCAATGTTATTTATCATTTTTGAAATTTTCATGAACTTCTCTGCAGTATCCTAAGTCTTGCCCTCGAAAATAGGGCACAGAATCCGAGGTCGCTAGCTCAGAAGAAGCTTAAGAAATCCATAGTCGCTAGCATGCCCTTGCTATGGGAGTAACTAGAAGGCATTAGTCGCATGCATGCCTTGTCATGGGAGCGACTGGGAATCCAGGTCAGTGAAATGTCAAGTTGTCTCAGGGTTTGATCACTTGGAAAGGTTGGTTGGCTCCCAGAGGTTCTGTAGCACATGTGGAAGGTCATAATGGTTTGGTTTGGTTTGTTGCATTCCCTTAGCTATAAATGCGGAGTTGAATCACGTAATAGTAGCCTCTTGTCACATGTTTACCCCATCGAATTGGTTAACCTGGTTTAATGTGGTAGGAGGGTGATTACAGAGTGGTATCAATGCATCGTTCACCCCTTGGAATGGATGGGTGATGTGTTGGTCATGCATTCATATCGACTACATATATGCATTATTTATTCTTATGGTATATTTACTCATTGCATATGCATGGTGTTGGTCATGGTTTCATTTTTGTCACTATGTGAAAGTTGATGGTGTTGTTGTTAGATGTAGTGATCATGAGTGAATGAAGTAGTGCATTGGCCATGCATGCCAGTGATTATATATTTTTGTGCATACATTGAAATGTTTGTAGTTATCATGCATGAGGTCATGGTATGTGGTTGGTACGGTCATGCATTGATGACCTAATAATGGTTGAGATGATGATTAAATGTGGATATGATTATGTTGATATATGTATTACACTAGTCTATTTGCTCTTGCATATAAGACATCCTCCCCTAAACAAAACTGAGGTACGTTGGTTTGCTTATGATTTTGTTTATCTAACATGATATACCTTGTAGGAAGAGAAGATCAAAGATAACTAGCAATATGGTAGACTACAATTCACAAGATTCTCCCTACAAATCAGATGAGCAACTGATGAGCCTCATCATTGGTTAATTATATGGGCCTTAATTCACCTCCTAGCATAGTCAAACCAACTATTCTCATAACTTATTGCATGCTTTTGATTATATTTTGTTTATGAGATGAGTTAGAGTTGGATATTTTTCTTTATGGTCTAATGTGCATTTAATGCATGATTAAAGGAGAAAATCAAGGAATTTTGGCAAATACCAAGGTCAAAACTCAAATGGGACAAGGGAGAGGGATTATAGGAGGTAAATCCTCCTCATTTACTACCCCTCCATTCGAATATTCCTCCATCAGCTCGGAGTGCAAACAAGCAAATCATGAGGACTAGAAGGTAGCCGAGCAAGTGAGAGATAAAGCACCAGTTTATCTCAATTTTGGGAGCCCAGCCTCCCTAATTTTAACGAAGTCATTGGAGACTTCAAATGTATAAGTAGAGAGGCCTAGGACCTTAGTAGGATTTGGATTTTCATTGTAAAACTCTACTCTATTTTCGAGTTGCAAGACTTGTGATAGTTCTTTTGATGTAATTTGATGTTTGATAATAAGAATGGGTATTTTTTTGAGCCAACATTGAGTTAAATCAAAGGGCTGAAGCTCTTGGGTTAGGGCTCAACACTAGTGGCCAAGGCTCCTCTTTATTGTACATTTATTCTTAGTGTAGATGCATTTCCATTACAAGTAGTGTAGATTAGATTGGTTGTGTGATAGTTTGCTTCCATTTGTGCCTTCTTTCAAGTAGTAGGTTAGCAAGGAGAAAAAGGATCACCACAATGTTGTCAGCAGGTGTCTCGGCCTCACTTCATCCCTCTGGGACCATGACTTGAGGAAGGGACCCTTCAGCAGCCCCAAAAACACATCTTTCTAGTTCTTTTATGAGCCTTGGAGTTTGTTGTCTTTAATTCAGTATTTGGTTAATGTTGCAAGGTAGATTCCATTGCCATGTTTTTCCATCTCCATTTTTGCAAAAAGATCTCACTCATGCTTTCATTCTCTTCAGCAATTTTCTTCATGCTTTTCTAGTTGATGAAAATGTAACTTGCTGCATATTTTTTTTTGGAAGACACACATGTTTTATGTAGAGTAGGAACTTTAGGAGGAGACCAAGACATCATAGCCATCAGCCCCCTTCCACTTCATCCACCTTAGCCATCCCTTGTCTTTACCATCACTCTCACTAGTTTTTCATCATTTTTCATTGAAATTCTCCTAAAAACATTAACCGAATCTAGCCATCTCTTATCCTGGATATTGACTCTTGAGTGCCCCTAGACCTTCCAACACTCCATTCCACCCATCACACACCTTTCCTATGCTTCCAAACACCTCCAACACCTCACAATTAGCTCTCAGTTGTATCCTGTACGTTTCCTGTAATTCCTACAGGATCATCCTGCAGGTTTCTAGTACATCCTATAGGTTTTCTTGAAACATCTTGTTTTGAGGCCAAATTGATGGGAAACCTCTAGGATGTCGCAAAAAGCCTCCTAGGACCCGTCCACACCATCCAACCACTTCATAAACCTTCTAGCCATCCTCAAACACCTACAATCCACCTGTAACATGCACAAGAACATACTTGATTTTGCCTATAAACAACAAAAGAATTGAAAACAGATTTAGTTTAGTTTCTTTACATGCACATTTTTATTGTTTGATTCCTTTTACTTCTACAACTTAGATAGTAGCATTTGTTTATTTTTTATTTAGCATCTCTGCTTAACATAGCTTCTTAAATGGTTAATTAGGGTATGGTGTCGTTTAGCATTACATGTTGGCTTTCTCCATTACTGCAGTAGACTAACGCTCTTAGAGTAGATTTGCCTTTCTTCCATCAAAAAATAAAGCTTCTTCTAACTCTATAGAAGTTTGGCTTGGAACTCCAGTGGTCTCTTGCCAATTGAACAATGACAATAGACATAACCATCAATTTTACTTGTGCATACAACAGTGTCACCTCCAAGTTTGTACGAACCCCGAGTTGATAAGTAAAGCTGGTAGCCCAGGAGGTGTAGCATCCTTGTTGCAATACTAGCACTCATCATTAGCATGGTGAGGGATATTCTCATGACATAGAAAACACTTTGAGAATTTTGAAGGTAGAAATAAAGAGTTGCAAGTAAGATAATGATTGAATCATCCAATCACAAGAGAGACTTGCTAGGGCATAGGAGAAACAAGTAGAAGTTAATGTAATTATCCTTTAGAATTTGTCAGACTTGTAGAAACAAGGACCGCTTAGAATGAATCATGGATAGGAGGATAGAAATAATGGAGAATTTGGTATTAGGTCACACGGTGGGAACATGTTGGATAGAGATGATATGGTCATAGATGGTAGATTCTTGGATACACCTGATAAACGTGCTAATGGACATGGCCTTTACTCTATTTCTAGTTCATACAGGTATCGTGGTCATCATGGTTATCATCCTTATAGGAGAAGTGATAGGGGATATTTTTCGGACGAGTTCAAGAAAGTAAGGCCACCTACATTTGATGAGGAAAAAATGAATTCATAGGATGAAAAACGAGGGTTTATTGGTATGAATAAGTTATTTAGGTTACATGATTACTCACATAACAAGAAGGCCAAAATAAATACATTCAATCTTAAAGGTAAATAAAATATCTCATGGAAAGATGTAAAGAATATCAGAGGTATTTTTGAAGAGGAGTTGACTTCGAGTGAGTTTGAGAGATTATTCAAGATGAAGTATCTATCAGAGAGATACTATGATGATAGGTATAAATAATTTTATGAGCTGAAGTTGGGATATATTACCAATGAGGACTACACTAACACATTCTTGGCACTATTGAGGTATGTTCCTTACCCCATGCAAGACAAGGCCAAGATCCAAATATTCATGAGTGGGTTGTCTCTACCATTGAAGGACATGATTGATTTTGATGAGACTAGATCATTGGAAGAGGCCGTCCAAAAGCTAAAGCATTGTTTTGAGAAATCAAAGTGAAAATATGAGACTAAACCAGATTGGAAAGGTAATGCAAAGGATAAAGGAGAATGGGACAAGAAGTAAGAAAGACCTTAAGATACAGATATGAGAGAGAATGCAACTCCAGCTAAGAGGTTTAATTCATCTGATAGAGGATAGGTATTTTGTTCTGAGGATCATAACAAGGGTCATGGTTGGAAGCCCTTTTAGTGTTGGAGTTGTGGAGAAGAGCATCTAAGGAGAGATTTCCCACAACTTCGCGGTGGTAGAATGTAGATCTACAGTGTTAAGGAGGCAGAAAGAATGGGAGATGCTTGAAATAGTATTCCACATATTTATGCAGCATTAGAGAACATACAGGGAGATGACCAGGCATCTATTATGGAGATGGACGATAATATTTGTGATCAAGATGTTTCTATTTTGATTGACCTTAGATCTAATTATAGTTATGTTAATCCTGACCTAGTGGGTAAATATGGTTTGAATAAAGAAGTGCATATAAAATCTTGGTTAGTGCAGTTGGCTACAGGTAAAAAGAAGAGAGTTCATCGTTGGGTAAGGGCTTGTGCATTTGAGTTGAAAGGTATGCCTACATCATCACATTTGAATGTGTTGCCTTTGGGATCATATGCCATGTTTTTGGGTATGGAATGGTTGTATATTCATAGGACCAAGGTGGATTGTCATGCTAAGGATATTGAGTGCCTGGATGACAATAGGAAACAAAGAGTCATGCAAGGTAAGAAGAAGGAAACATTAGTTATAATGGTGACAACTATGCAGGAGAAGAACATTCATACGAAATGGTGTGTGTTATTCACAGTGCATATTTCCATAGACAAATTTAAGGAAATTGCTAATGCATATGCCTTGATGAGGTACCTAGTTCTAAAATAGTTTCAAGATGTGTTTCTGGCATAGATTTCAGAGATTCTGCCTCATAGGGAAGTATGTTTTTCTACTGAGTTGGTACCAAGGGTGGCGCCAACATCAAAATCATGATACAAGATCAACACACTAGAGTTGGTGGAGTTGAAGTTGTAGTTGAAGGATATGCCTAACAAGGGGTAAATTCAACCAGGTGTATCACCTTGGGGTGAACCAATGTTCTTTGTGAGGAAGAAGGATGGTACTCTCATGTTATGCATTGATTACAGGAAATTGAAGAAAGTTAGTATCAAGAACATGTATTCATTGTTGAGGATTTATGACTTGTTTGATCAGTTGAATGGAGCAATGATGTTCTTGAAGATTGATCTGAGATCAAGATATCATGACGTACGTATTAAAGAAGAGGACATCTACAAGACTTATTTCCAGACAAGGTATGAGAATTATGAGTTTTTTGTAGTTGCATTTGGTTTGACTAATGCTCCAACGACTTTTATGTTCTTGATGAATAGTGTGTTTTGTCCTTATCTGGAGAAGTTTGTTATTGTATTCCTTGATTATATACTCATATATTCTAGGAATGAGGAAGAATATGTTGATACATTAGAAACAAAATTAAGATTGTGGTGAGAGCATCAGTTGTATGCTAAGCTTATCAAATGCAGTTTCTTTCAGACAGAGGTACACTAATTGGGGCAGGTGGTTTCCAAGGAAGGCATAACAGTGGATCCATAAAAGATAAGGGCTATCATGGAGTGGGAAATTCCTAGAAATTTGGATGGGGTAAGATCATTCATTGGGTTAGCAGTTATTATAGGAGGTCGATTGGTAAAATTTCACAAATTTATTATCTTATTACATCGTTGCAAAGGAAAGGTAATAAATATGAATGGATAGAGGAACGTGAAACCAATTTTGTGCAGTTAAAGCACTTGTTGACAAATACTCAAGTTCTAAATATTGCAGATATGGACAAAGTGTTTGTGGTATGTATAGATGCTTGCAAGAGAGGTATTGGTGGATTCCTTATGTAGGAAGGATAGGTGGAATGCTATGAATCAAGGAAACTGAATGAGCATGGGTAGAATTATCCAACACATGGTCTTAATTCGGTAGCAATCATCAAGACATTAAATATGTGGAGGCACTATCGTCTTGGTAGGATATTCGTATTGATGAGTGATAATAATGGATTAAGGTATATATTTCACCAACTGAATCTGAGTGTCAGGCAAGCCATATGGTTGGAAATGATCAGTGAGTTTGACTTTGAGATTAGGTACATTAAAGTTAAAGAGAATAGGGTTGCAGATGCTCTTAGTAGGTAGATACATGTAATTCACATAGAAACTATGATTTCTTATGGGAGAGATCTCCAAGAATGGGTCTTGTAGGCAAGACAACAAGATGATAACTATATGGATCTTATGCACTAGTTACAAAAAGGTATAAATGATCAGCATGTGGACTATCATCTCACAATAGATGGCTTGGTAAAATTTAGGGACATGATATATGTGCCATACAACAATGAGATTAAGAAGATTATCTTGAGGGAACTTCATGTCAAGCCATATTCATGTCACCCAGGATATCAAAATACATTTACAGTAGTGAGATGTTATATTATTGGGTGAATATGAAGAGGGAAGTGCCAGAGTTTATGGCTAGATATTTGGACTATTAGCAGGTGAAAGCAGAGTTTAAGCATCCAGCTAGATTAATTCATTCTATTATGATTCCAAAGTGGAAGTGAGAGGTCATTTCCATGGATTTCATTATAGGTTTTCCGAGGAAATATATAGAGCATGATTCTATCATGGTCATGGTTGACATTTTGACAAAGGTATCCCACATGATTTCATTGAAGTCTACATATTCAACTAACGATGAAGCATAGGTCTTCATCAAAGATGCAGTGAGGGTGCATTGTGTACTGAAGAAGATTATGTCAGAAAGGGATGCCAACTTCACTTCTATGTTCAGGAAAGGGTTATTCGTAGTTTGGGTACAGAGTTGGCCTTCAACACAACTTATCATGCATAGATAGATGGACATATACATAGGGTCAACATGATATTGGAGGATATGTTGAGGATTTATGTGATGCATCAACATCAGAAGTGGGAAGAGTATCTTCCATTGGTTGATTTTTCTTAAAATAATGGGTATCAAGAATCTTTGAGGATGAGTCTATTTGAGGAATTATATGGGAAGATTTGTTATACTCTGATAAGTTGGAGTGATACAGTGAATAGGGTGTTGATTGGACCAAACATGTTGGTAGAGATGGAATAGGAAATGCATGTAATGAAGAAGAATTTGAAGAGAGCATAGGACAAATAGAAAATTTATGCAAATTAGAATAGGATCTATAAGGAGTTTTAGGTTGGGGAGCAAGTGTACTTGCGTATCAAGTCCAAGAAGAGATCCTTGAGAATTCGATCATGTTCCAAGATGGCACCTCGGTATTGTGTACCTTTCAAGATTCTCAAGAGGATTGGAATAGTTGCCTATCAACTTGAACTTCCTTTGATAGTGAAAGTCCACAATGTTTTCCATGTTTCATTGCTTAAGAAGTATGTTAAAGATGTTGATCATGCGATAGTATTGTTTATATTACAGATGGAACTAAAAGGAGAATTCCAGCTAGAACTTGAGTGCATTTTGTAGAGAAATATGCTCTTTCTCCTTAATCGAGCAATTGAGCAGGTTAAAATGAAATGGAAGCAATTTGGGCTTGATGAAGCTACATGGGAGATGACAGATAAAGTGTGGGATATGTATCCTTCCCTATTCACTGGTTGAGTGATTTTTTTTGGAATATTTTTTGGTGTAATGTTTGGTACATGTATGTATGTATATGGATGTAAATACTATTGTCAGTTGTGTTATAAAGCTTGAATAAGTGGTATGAGTGTCATGTCATTATGGTTTTCATGCTATTATATTTCTCATATGGGTTTGCTTCTCAACAGGATGATCATTGTAAATACTTGAATGATCTAAGTTATAAATCTCCATGGGCAGTGTGTTTTTCTTTAAAACAGTCTTGCTAGTTGTAGGTGTCATTGGACATCGAGGAAGGTGTTCCCTGATGGGAGATGATTTTGTAACAACCCTGGTAAAAAACTCCATGTAATAAAGTTAATAAAGGAAATATAATAACCATGGCATTGAACATGTATTCCAAGATAAATGTTGTAAAATAACATATTGATGGGGATCACTTGTGATTAATTAATGGCTATCGAAATTGGAAAAGAAAATGGCAAAGGAGTTGGAAAGGAAAAGTGGCATTAATTGGCATTTTATTTATGGAAATAATGAAAATTAGGAGAAAGGGAAGGTGAAAGGTCACAGGTTGCATGCGAGCAGGAAAATGAAGGAAAATAATGGAAAATTGAAGAAAATAGGGGTCTCATTAATAAAAGTTTTTCAAAGGATCAGTTGACAAAATTTTGTGAGTTTTAGCTTGAAGCTCTCGGTTATACTCTCTCTCTCTCTCATACTCTGGGACACGTAGAGTTTTATTCAAACACTCTTGGAGGAGTGTGGCTTACTTGGAATTTTGGATCAAGAAGGAAAAGAAAGAAAAAGAAATCACAAGATGACATTGGGATCAACAACTAAAATGGGTTGTACTTGTAGGTACTGAGTTGCATGTATGATTTCCTTGCTAGTTTTGGCATGCATATCATATGCATGTAGTTTCTTGGTTATGATATGTCATTGGCATGGAGGAGTTCTTTGATAGACAATGTATTTTCCTAGCCTTTCTATTTCCTGGATAGCCATGGTGCTGTGGGTGTATTTCCTTTTAATTTTCTGGTTGATTCTCATGTTCTTTATGGTTGTGGCTTGAGTTACTAGTTCTTCGAACCCTTCGTTGTTCAAACACTTTGGAAGCCCTGTAACAACTTGGGTTGAGTTTCTAGTCCTGGAAGCCTTGGTTGGACAAAATCTCTAGAAACCCTTGGTGGGTTGAGTTACTAGTTGTGGAAGCCCAGGCTAGAAAAACACTTTGGAAGTCCATTATCAGCTGTGGGTTGAGTTAGTAGTCCCAGAAGACCTAGTTGGAAAAAACACACTGGAGCCATGGATAGCTTGGATAGAGACCAATGTGGTGATGGTTAGTGATGTACGACCATGAGGTAGAATCACTGGTTGAAGGTTGAGGTGGTTTGGCCTTTGGAAGCCCTGTTTTGGTTTTTCTTGAGTTGTTTCATGAGATCCCACATTCATGCTTGGAATATGGCAGATGGGTGATTGGATGAAAGAAATATTTGGATTAGCGAATATATGGTTAGTTGGTGTTTGGAAGTCCTAGACTTGGTTGCATTTTTCATATCTTAATAAGATCTTCTTTCGTTTTGGATTTGATCGGTTTTATGGTTATTATATCATTGCTATTTATGCTAGTTATATGTTACTTATGAGCATGTTCTATGACAGAGTTGTTGTATGGCTCCCATCATATTTTGATTTTAAAATAAATAAACAATTAATATATGAGTTGATAGATGACAATTAAACTATTGTGATAAGGCATCAGTCCTTCCTTATGAAACTCAGATAAGTACGAGACCCCTAATATGGAAAATTTTAAGGATGGAAAATTTTCTTGAAGTTTAAAAACATTGGCGAATGTCACTAGTCCCTAATATGCACAATATAAAATGTTTATTGATGTATTTATAAAATAATTCAAATTTATAATGATTTTTATATATACTCTCTATATAATGTTGGCGATTTTTAAGGTAAAATAATTTTATATTATATAATTTGGGCGAATCATTTTTATAAAAAAATGAAAATTGGTGAATATTTTTTTTGGAAAAATCATGGAAAATTAGCCCACCTATGAATATTAACCCCTAAAATTTTCCATGAGGTCCTCTATGATAAGATTTGTTGCTGTGATATGTAGATTGCATATTTGGGACATGTTCGACAAAATGCCTGTCATGGCTAGTAGGGGTCTAGTCATGTCATTAATCAAGTGTTTGCATTAGTACATTTTTTTCAATGTCATTTATCATATTTTAAAGGTTCATGAAGTTGTGGGAAATGGATTGTGCCCTAGCCCTAAAAAAGCGGTGCAAAATCTCGGGTCGGTGGCTCGGAACTAGTTGAAAAATTCCACACTCGTTGGCATTCCCTTGTTCACAGATTGAATAGAAGGCCTCAGTCAGATGCATGGCTTGTCATGGGAGTGGCAGGGAGTCCAAGTCAGTTAAATTTCAAGTTATCTCAGGGGTTGATTACCTAGAAAGGTTGGTTGGATTCTGGAGGTTCTGTAGCATGTGTGGAAGGTCATAATGGTTTGGTTTGGTTGGTTCCACTTCCTTAATTTTACATGGGGGGTTAAATCATATCATAGTAGCCTCTCATCACATGTTTACCCCAGCAGACCAGTTACCTTGGGTAAATAAGAGAGGAGTGTGGTTACAATTTACTGAGACAATCTTGTGCAGTGAGCTTGTTGTTGGTTTCCCTCTTCCTTCCTCTATTCTAGATTCTACTTTGTAGTTGTCTCACTTCAGTTATTCTATTGTAGTATTTTCTAGTCAACTAAGTGTTCAAACTAAATAGTCTTCCTTCACCATTACGCCATTCCTCAGGTACTACATTTATCAACATCATTATTTCTTGAAGCTCCATATCGAATCTGCATTCATGTTGATAAATACTACTTCTTCCTTGTTCGTTCAAACGATTGGTGACAATCATACTCATAAACATCTCCAAAGAATGTAGGATTCCATTCTTCATATCATTACATTCTTCACCATAGAATATGCCTCCTACATATTGAATTCACCCATATCAGTAAATTTTGTCCTCCTTACAGCCTTCAATAAAATACACTGTGGAAAATTATGAGCCTCCAAAAATAATTTTTTCCCCATATTTCTTGTTTGCAAATGAAATAAAATTTAATGAGATATACTTTTGTCATGCTCCCCATTTCTTCTCCTAACCACATTTTTTTACCTACCTTTTCATCATCGATCATGTCTTTAGTATTTTTCTTCTGTCTTTTCGGTATGGTCTACTCATTTTTTAATCTTGGTGACAAATTAGGCTTGCATACTGTAGCTGGACATTTTATATAATCCTTCTCTCCCTCAAAAATGTTCTCTACATGAATTACAAGAGTCTTCTGCCATTTCTCTTCATTTATCTCCATAATAAATGGTTGTGATGTGAAATCCTTTGTTTCCCTTATGAAATGTTGCTTGTTGTTATTCCTAGAATTATGAATTCTGGTTGGACCTACATATATAATAGATATGTTATGGAAAACATTTTCACCCTCCTGACCTCTTGCTACAAATGCATGGGTATCTATCTCATCAAGCAAATGAGTTTCTTCTTGAATCCTTTCATTATCTCCTGCAGCTTCCTTGATGACATTTGTTAGGTCCTTATATTACAAGTGTATTCCGTCATTGTTTTTATCAGTGTAGCCCCCTTATTGTTATTCTTGTTCCCATGTAGTCCCCATATTGTTATTATTGTGCCCCATAGAAGCCCACTATTGTTAATTTTTTTCCCGTACATTATTATTGTTATGCCGTCTCTAATTATATTGTGACCCCTTAGACTCCTATATATAGAAAGGATGTTTTGATATTTGAATCATCCAAGAATTATTCATTTAATTTTGAAGTCATTGATCTATATCTTCTTCTATTTTCTAAGCTTGTTGGATAACATTTGGAGTTAGAGCTTTGGATTCTAGGGGCTCACTAGTTCAAATAGCTTAGCATGGAATATTTGCTATAATTTGTTTTATACAAAGATTTAGAACCTTAAATTGAAACCCCATGGAGCCGCAATCATGGTGAACGTCGTGTACGAATTTCAAATCTTATCTCACTATATTCTCATACATATGATCTGAGGAAGTTAGGGTTTATGCGAGCTCCAAAATTCCATCTCAAACACATGACCTTGGTAAAAATCATCATAAATTTCTCTCTAAGAATTGGATTTAAGTTTCATAAAAAATGAAAGAAAGAGGATGGACTATAGTTTTTTGGGTATCATTTGTAGGGCCGAATGTTGAAATAGTGATACATGGCACTCCATATAATGTTGCTTTACTAAACCAGTCTATAATCAGGTCATCGTGGGATATTAAGCATAAAACTTTCTTGATGAATCCCCTCTTGATCAAACTTGTGGGGTTGGAAAGAGAACTTATAGGGATACCATAGGATGAACTTTCAGACCTTGTAGATTCAAAATTACAGAGATACAACAGATTCAATATCGAGATCCTAGAAAGAGAAAAAAAGGTGTGTAGTTATAAAATTTTGCATGAGTTTTGTTTGAAAAATTAGTTTGAAATGATTCAAAGGGAATAGTGAAACATAATTATCATTAATTGATGCCTCGAAGAAAGATAATGGAAACACCTAGTAAGCAACTCGAAAGCTCTACTATGACACACGAAGAAGAGGAAGAAATACAACATGATGTATCAAAATTGCGAGACCAATTGCAACAAATTTTGCTCTCACAAAAAGTAACAGAAGCTAAGATGGATGGTTTGAAGAGTGGAAGTTAATATCGAAGGTATAGAATCAAAACTAAAAGGAAACATGGAAAATTTGAAAAAAGACTTGACAAAGTTGCTATAAGAAATGCTTCCTAATGGCGAAAAGGTAGTAGAGGAAACTCATCATTTGAACAAAGTAAATGTTAATGATGATTTCATAAACTCTAATGTTAGACTGAATACCTACCATATTCTGAAGATAGATATGAGGAATTTTCATGGCAAGGGCCCTATAACATGGATACTACAAATGGAGAAATATTTTGATCTCCATAATATGAAAAGCACACAAAAGGTACGCATTGGAACATTATATTTAGAACCTAATCAGTTTGCATGGTACCAATGGATTTTCTCTCATAAACAAATTGTCTCTTGGTGAAATTTTATGAAGGAAATGATAGCACATTATGAGGATACAAAAAGAAACACTTTCTTTAGCCAATTGATAAATCACAAACAAAAGGGTTCAATGGTGGAGCACATTGAGGACTTCAAAAAGTTGAATATAATGGTAAATGATATTCCAGAGGAGCATAGAATTTATTTCTTCATAAGGAATTTAAAGGGTAACATCCAACATGAGGTTTGCCTTTGGGAACCTGTCACCCTAATTCATTGGAGAAGGCATTCAGGCTGGAAAGAAAAATTGAAAGAAATATTATGGCAACAAGGAAGCCTACCACTCACAACTATAAAGATAGAAGTATTGTTCCTCCTAGCCCTCCACGACCTACATTGTTGACACCACAAGAATTAGAAGAAAAAATAGAAAAATGGATTTGTTATAGTTGTGATAGAAAATACTTTAAAGGTCATAAATGTGTTGAGAAGAAATTAATTTACATAGATTATGAAGAGGAGTAAGAAAAGGAACAAGAAACATCAAAAGAAGAGGATATACACTAGGAACCAACCCCAAAGCAAAAAGAAATGAATCCGACCATATCTTGTAATGCATTGGTAGGAATTAACACTCCTCAAACTCTTAAGATATAAGGACATATCAAGAAGAAAAAGGTAATAGTGTTGATTGATTCGGGTACTACCCATAATTTTATTTGTTGTAAGATAGCCAAGGAATTCAATTGCTTCCTATATCCAGCACCAAAGTTTTAAGTGATGGTTGCAAATGGAGGAACCATTAATTTCTCTGGAAAGTACCATAATATCAAGCTATCCATGGGAGAATATGTGTTGAATAGTCCAATTCTTTTCATTTGAATGGGTGGTGCTAATGTTGTACTAGGAGTCGAATGGTTACAATCATTGGGTACAATAGATTTTAATTTCAAGAACTTTCATGAATTCTTTTTGGGATGAAAAGGAAGTTGAATTAAGGGGTATCATAGGGAAACTAGGTAACATAATTAACTCTAATGCCATGACAAATATTCTAAATAAATAACAACAAGGCATAATTACACAATTATGTTCACTAGAAGTTAAAACATCAAAATCATCTATTTCTTGAGATCTCCAAAAGTATTGGATAATCATTCCAAGGTATTTGAGACTCCCAAAGGCCTCCCACCTATTCATGATCATGATCATGCTATTCATTTGATTCTAAGAAGATTTCCTCCAAACTTCATGCCTTAAAAAGATCCTTATACCCAAAAGAGGCAAATTGAATGCATGATTACAGAAAAGCTAGAGGCTAGTATAATTCAAACTAGTCAAAGTTCTTTCTCTACTCGAGTAGTATTGGTGAAAAAGAAGGATGTATCATGGCGCATTTTTTTGGATTATAGGGAGCTCAACAACCTCACTATTAAAGATAAATTTTCCATTCCTATCATTGATTAATTATTGGATAAATTAGATGGAGCAATTTACTTCACCAAGTTTGATCTTTGTTCAAGATATCATCCACTGTCCATTACATCATATTTAAGAGAAAATGATAAGGCTTAAGTAGTGAAATATCAATTTGAGCATGAAAAACAAATTATCCAACTCTTAAAGGATAACCTCACTTTCACGTAGAATAGAATGAAACAACAGGGATATCAACATTGCAACTAATGAAGTTTTGATGTATGCGACTGGGTATTTTTACTGCGACAACCATACAAACAAATGTCTCTCAAGAAAGCTAAGAAGGATAATAAATTATCACCAAACTGTAATGGTCCTTACAAGGTGTTGCAAAATATTGGAAATATGGCATACAAAATGGAGCTTCCTGCATCTTCCCAAGTGCACCCAATTTTCCATGTTTCATGCTTAAAGAAGGTTATAGGTGACAACCTCCTATTTCAAACAATATTGCTAGAACTTGAGAGGAAGGAAAAATGATATTGGAACCTGAAGAAGTCATAGAAAGAAGAACTCAAAAGCTACAAAATTGATCAATTTTAGAGTATGTCATCAAGTGGAAGAAATTACCCACTGAATATTCCACATGGCAGTATGAGAATTTTATACAGAAGCATCTAGAACTGCTCAAGCATTGAGGACAACACTTTTTTGAAGGAGAGGGGCATGTTAGGTCCCTATTATACTAGTGTATTCCCTCAGTTTTATTGTCAGTGTAGCCACCTTATTATTATTTTTGTGCCCATGTAGTCCCCATATTTTTATTATTATGCCCCATAGAAGCCAATTATTGTTATTGTTGTTCCCTTAAATTATTATTGTTATGTCGGCTCTCATTATATTGTGACCCATTAGACTCCTATATATAGAAAGGAGGTTTCTTCATTTGAATCTTCCAATAATTGTTCATTTGCGTAATTTAAAGGAGGTCCCCCCCTGAAAGAGGATACTTTTGATGTCATTCATGTATCTCTTCTTCTATTTTGTGAGCTAGTTGCATAAAAAAGTTATTGTCATTTCTACACAAAACCATGGCTTTCTTTGCAGAAGACTTCTCATCTATGTCTTGGCCTACTTCTTCTTGAGGTTGTCCTATGTACGCTTCTTTATAACTATTCTCATAATCGAGTCTTTGTCTCTCCCTACTTTCCTGAGACAATGGTGTCTTCTCCTTGTTATCAATAAGATCTTTGTTGTCTTCTTGTCCTTGGGTTCCTTTAAACTCATTTGGATCAAATAAATTTCATTATGTTGAGGGCTTCTCTCTCTCTTCCATATTCATATTCATACTGAACTAGTCCACAAGCTTACAATACATGCAATTTTTTCCCTTTTCCCAATCTCCATTGATCTTCAGCACACGAAAAAGTATTTTCAAAAATCATCTAAAGAAAATTCAAAAGAAAATACCTAATCAATCAATTATACATCTATTATTACTCTTCCATTGACTAACTTGGAGAGTGTTAGTATGAGCTTCTTCATGGTCTTCATCCACACTTTCTTCGTGAGATAACTCTATATCTCCTTTCTCTATGACAATTCCTTGAGGTTTTTGAACTTTCGAATCAAATTCCTCTTATTTTTCCTCATCAACATAATTAAACTCATCTATAGTTTCAACTCACTCCATAATCTCAAGAACTGATTCAAATCCATGGTGTTCTGTACCTGCAATTTCAAATGCATGAAAATAGTTAGCTAAAAACAAATTAACGTGTTCCTCCTCCTGATCTGATGTTGCCAACATTATTTCCTTGTGTTGAACAAACAACTTCATCACTTCATCATCTTCATCACCCTATATTAGGACTTATCCTTTATCTGGTTCATAGAACTCAACTTCCGTTCCCCCATACTCACCAAATATTTCTTCTTTTTCCATTAATGAAGCATTCATGTTGTTCTTCAACTTCATTTGTAATAGATCCCACTTCACATTCTTCCTCCCTTTCAACATCCATCCACCTCTTTGGGTTTCTTGGAGAAAAGAGAAAGCTTATCTTCTTCTTATCTCTTTGAAAAATTTGTCCATGTGATCCGAATTGGATCCTAAACACTCTCTAAGTTTCTGAACTCTGTAAAAAGAAATCATGCCAAAGTTTCAAAGTCTTATAAAGACCAAAGCTATCAGAGATATCCTTGTGACAATGGAAATTTGTGATCAGTGTGGAGCAACGATGACCCTCAGTCAAGTGTGCAGACCATTGGCCCATGGTAACGCACACTGGTGCAAATTGGAAAAACCAGAGGCTAATTCGAGAAACGGGGGCAGTTTCTAATATGCGAGTTGCTAATCGCATATCACAAGGCGTCCCTCTCAGTGATGGAAAAGCCCTGAGCGCCCGGAGCCGAAAAGGCTATGAAATGTGGAAAAGTACTGGTTTCGGTTCCCACAGAGCAGGATTCCACAAAACCAGCAGCATATCAGAAGGACCCTGTGGCGGTAAGTGGTTTCAACTGAGTCATTCTTGATGCCACACAATGGGTGACACGCATCCGATGGAAGAAAGAGAAAATCACTCACATCGGATAGGTAAACGTCATGTTACTTATCCGCCCGATATGGACGATGACCGTAGGATCTAGAGGCTCCAGATCGACGGTGGAGATGCAGTCTGATCGATGACTGGATTTGATGGGGTAAAAAGGCACAATTATATAAGATTTGAAGTTCGACGTGGATGATGCATTGGAAGAAGATTCGGTTTCATGGGCATTCTTGGAGCAAACAGAAATAACTACCATTCAAACATGTCCAAGAGAATTGACACACTTAGTTCTTTATGAAATAAGTGGCCACCTCCCTATGAGGCGTTATACAGTGGTGATGATGTAGAACAGAGGAACTCAAATAGACAGAGGTAGGGAAACTGGAAAGTCAGGAAGTGGAAACAAGCAGTCAGAAAGTAGATTGGCTTTAAAGCCACGAACTAACAGAGATAGAGAAAGCAATGAGAAGACTTAGTGAAAATCAAAAAGCAGAAAGAAGAAGCCGAGCTGACTTATAGAGCAATGGCAGCATTGAGCCAGATAGAGCCAGAGAGAGTCAGAGAGGGTCTGTGTACCCCAGAGAAGGCTTGAGAGGTTCAAGTGAACTCCTCTATATATGCCTGTCATGTATGAGTCTCAGATTGGGCTCATACTACTGTGACCAATAGAGGTCTAGAGTCAATAGAGAGTGCCTGTATACTCTAGAGACTCGGGGGATCCAAATACATTCTTACTGATTCTATATCTATTGTGTGAGACTCAAATTGAGCTGACTATTGTAAAAAAATTGCTTTGAAAACATAGTAGAGAGGACACCACTGAAGGATGGACCAGGACACATAGCCCAGGAGTATTGGGTGAACTCCTTATTAAACTTGTTGTGTTTATGTGTTTTCCTGTTATGTTTTCTTTACTGCTTCATTTCTTATGTACTTTGCAATATTATCGATCCATTGCACAAAGTAACATAGGCATATCCATGCACATGAGTTTTTAATGCCTTAATTAATTGTCTTGGATCAATTCCAGATCAAGTGGTATCAGAGCTCAAGGTTACTAAGGTTATACAAGCTTGTGCTGGATTTTGTTGTTGAATGCTAACTAGATCAAAGCTTAAATTAGGAGGAGAGTTGGTTAAAGCTAACCTAGAAATTGGAAGAGTCTATACTAAGAGGAAAATGTCAAAAGAAAGTCCCTTGGAATTAGACTCCCAGTTCATGGACAATTTCTTGACCATGAAAGCGATGGTAGAAGAAATGTATAGAGAATTTAAGAAAGGTAGAGATGAAGATTCATCAAACTCCAAAAAAGATAAAGGAGTAGAAGTATCTCCCCTCCATGACCACTCTAAAGGCAAAGGGAACGAAGAAAAATTTCTCACACCTCCTAATTGACCTAAAAATAAAATGAAAACATCTTTGATTAAATTAGATGTTAAATTTGATTTGCCGATATATGATGGAGAGTTAAATGCAGAGAAGCTGGATAATTGGATTAGACAGATTGATGTATATTATAGGGTGCAGAGCATTAATTCAGACAAGAGTAAGATTCAGCTAGCCAGCCTACGCCTTGGAGGCACTACCTTGGTATGGTGGTAAGGCAAGACATAAGTTGACATGAAGAAGCATGGTAAAATTCTTTCTGTCTGGAGTGAATTTGTTTTTGCAATTAAAAAATAGTTCTATCCACTAGCTTATATGCAGCAAGCCATGATGAGTTGGCAAACTCTTCACCAATTAAAGGGGCAAACTCTTCGCTGGATCCATCCAATCCCAAGTGTTCAAAAGGCTCCTTCCAAGACTCACATAAGGATATCTAAACTAGTGAAAAGACACCATAACTCAAGGAAACAAGGGTTTGCTGTAATGGGGAAAGTGCTGGAAGCACAGGGATCTTTAGACCTGATCAGGGATAATCTCAGTAGAGTGATATTTCTCTCTATTCTCTCCTCCTTAGGCCTTCCCATTGAAGCCTTTTTATACTTCTCCCAAATTAGTTTTTTAGTTGGGAATTTGTTGGGAACAGTTGGGCCACGGGCACTAATAGGTAATCAACAGGTAAAACCTGTGATCTCCGCCCAAAATTAAGGGGATTTAATTTTTTTTAAGCGTTTTAAGACATATACATGGGTTGGGTATACACAAACCCGCATACACACGTGTTTAACTCAGGGCAATGTCACGTATAGGGAGTAAAACACTATTTTTTAATTATTTGGATCAGGTCTCAAAGGAGGGGTTGCCCTAGGCCATGAGTGCAGCATCGCAAACATCAAGAATGAGATTTAGAGCTATAACAACAAAGCGTACAAGGCTACACCCAAGAATTTAGAAAAAGATCTTTGATTCTAGGAATTTCTTTAGACTCACCCGCAACTCTGTTGAAGTATATAAGTGGTCTACACAGCTATTTAAAGCACACCATTCTCATGTTTAATCCCACTAGCATAGATGAGGTATCTGGTGAGGCTACACATCTAGAGGCTAGAGGCAAGAATGTGAACCCAGAAGTTGGGGGATCATCAAACCCCACTACAAGCAAGAATAAGGAAAAAAGAAAACATAAATGGAAAGAGAGGAAGACAAATGTTTTACAAAAGACCAAGACTTCATGCACCCAGTGCAAGAAGGATGGGTATGATGATGAACACTACTGGATTCTGCTTCCAGAGATGAGACCCAAGATGTATGATGGAAAAAAGAAGAAGAATGTTGTAGCTATTCAGAAGGAATTGGGGTCAGAATCAAGGGATGAAACAACGATTGCAGTCACAGGTATAAAAGGTAAAAATTCTTAAGCATCTACTAGTAATTCTGCACAATCTATTGATAATGAAGAAAATGAGAGGAAAAGAAATGAGCTTTCTCATATTAGAGTTATTTCCAAGCATCAAAAGATTAATACATTGTTTGATAGTGTCTCACAAGTAAACTTAATTTCTGAAGCAATTGTGAAGAAGCTGGGATTACTAACCACACCTCACAAGAAGCCATATCCATTAGGTTGGTTATGTGATAAAGAAAAGCAAAAAGTGACTAGACAATGTAAACTTAGGTTTTCTTTTGGGTCAACATTTGTAGATAGGGTTGAGTTAGATATTGTTCCCTTGGATATATGTGGAATTGTTTTAGGAAGTCCTTACTTGTATCATAGAAAAGCTATATTCTATAGAGCTGAAAACAAGTATCAACTTGTTAAAGATGGAATTGAATATATTGTAAGAGCTCATAAACTCAAGAATATTTATACTCTCATAAACTCGGGGCAGATGAAAAGAATTGTAAATTCATGAAAACAATTTTTACTGATGGTTGTAAAGGAAAAGAAACCTGATAAAACCAATGTATTTGAGGGTTGTAATGCTAGACAACACGCTGATTTAGAAAAAGTTGTTTCAAAATATTATATACTATTTCAAGAACCTAAAGGTCTGCCACCCAAAAAGGAAATAGTACATGATATTAATTTGCAACAGGATGCTCCATGGCCTAATATCGGAATTTACATGTTGTCCACTTTAGAGAATGCAGAAATCAAGAAGCAGGTATAGGAGCTACTTGAGAAAGGGTTCATAAGACCTAGCACATCACCATGTGGGTCTCCAATTTTCTTGGTGAGAAAGAAAGATGGCTCATGGAGAATGTGCATTGATTATCGAGGATTGAATAAAATAACGATAAAAAAAACGTTATCCCCTTCCTTGCATAGATGATCTACTAGATCAGTTGAAAGAAGCTGTTTATTTTTCCAAGTTGGACTTGCATAGTGGCTACCATCAGGTTAGAGTTGCAAAGCAAGATGCATGGAAGATTGCTTCAAAACAAAACAGGGATTGTATGAGTGGTTGGTTATGCCTTTTGGCTTAACTAATGCTCCTGCTACTTTCATGAGAGTAATGAATGATGTACTCAAACCTTTTATTGATTATTTTGTCATCGTATATTTAGATGACATTCTTATATTTAGTAAAACATGGGAAGAACTTTTGAAGCATGTGAAGCAGACTCTAAATGTTTTGAAAAAGGAAAATCTTTATGTTAAATTATCAAAATGTGAATTTGAAAAAACATCTTTGAATTATTTAGGTCATATAGTAGGGGGTGATGAATTGAAGATAGACCCCTCTAAGGTTGTAGTCATTGTAAACTGGCCTAAACCCAAATTTGCTATAGAAGTTAGAAGCTTCCTAGGAGTAGCACAGTATTGGAGAAAGTTTATTGCTAATTTTTCATTGATTGCAGCTCCCTTACATGATTTAACAGGATTGAACAAGGTGTTTCAGTGGGGAGGTAAACAACAAAAAGCCTTCGACACCTTGAAAGAAAAGATTAGTATAACACCAGTACTAGTACTGCCCGATCTTCAAAGACCATTTGAGATTGAAATGGATGCCAGTGACTATGCCATGGGAGCAGTGTTGATGCATCACGGTAAACCCATATGTTATCATTTTGAGACATTTAATTTTGCAGTAGTTAATTATCCCACACGTGATAAAGAATTGTATGCATTAGTACAGAGTGTGAAAAAGTGGAAAAATTATTTAATGGGCAAAGAGATAGTTATACGTACTGATCATCAACCACTTCAATATTTACACTCACAAACTAAGTTGCAGCAATCAAGACACTATAGGTGGATGGATTTTCTACAACAGTTTCATCTTGTCATCACATATAAAAAGGGCATACACAATAAAGTTGCAGATATGTTGTCCAGAGCAATCATAAATGCATCTACTATTGTTACACAAAAATATCATCATCATGATTATTTGCAGTCAGTATGGGTCTATCATCACTTGTATTATCCTCCTAAGCAAGTCTCAGACCTCAACTCTTCAAATCAAGCTTTGGAAATGAGAGAAAGACACTAAAAATCAATGTAACTCTAGTTCCGCACTTTCTCTCATGGTCACCTGCGGTCCTGCACCTTCTGTGTACAAAAGTTGCGGACCTGCCTGCTCTGTCCCTAACGGTGTAGGTGCGGACCCCTGTGAAAGTCAAAAGGCGGAAGTTTTATCTTAAAAAACTCACCTTGGGTTAATTCTAGAGGTTTCTAGAAGGAATTTTGACATGGATTGTTCGCTCTGAGGTGGTTCATGCATCCCAAAAGAGAAGGAGCTAATCCCTTGATGAGAGGAGCTATCCCTTTGAAGGAGGGATTTATCCCTTTGAAGGAGGACCTAGTAACCTCCCTCCATTGCACTATAAATACAGTCATTGGGCTGGTTGCTAGGGAGGTTAGAAGTTGAACATTTTTGAGGGTAAATCCTGGTGAAATCAAGACTTCCTAGTTAAGCCTAAAGAGGAGAGATCACATATCTTTTTGGTTTCATTGGGGAGTGAGTGAAACTTGTCAAAGTAGAGGAGACTTCTTGCTGGACCCTGGGAGGAGCTTGTACAGCGTCAAGGCAAAGGTTGTAAGGTTCTTCTTCTTTTGAATTAATACAATCAAACTCATTTTTCTCAACAAGTATCTTATGTTATTTGTTTCATGGACTCCTTGACTTTCATGTTAAATATGTTTTATGCAATTGGCTTTTCAGTTTCTATTTAATTTGTTTGCCTTGTTTGTGTTTGCAGATTCGTGAAAAGGAGCTCATTTGGATCAAAAGAGTGAGGGAATCCACAAGCTAGCGTTGGACCTAAGCTAGGCCCTAAAAACACTTGTTTGCTATTGTTTATAAAAGCATATTTAGAGAAAGATAGTGTCTGGTTGGTTTGCTTGTCATTAGGTCTTCTTTAGATTCTAGGAAGGTCTATCTTGTCCGCAAGATCGACTTATTCCGTGTGACATAATGGCGACTCCACTGGGGACTTGATTGTTTTCCTTGTTTTTACTTTGACCTGAGAAACTCTATTTTTGTTTCTGTTTTTGGCTTGATGATTGTGGGATTGGGTGGATTTAGTTAATTTTGAGTTAGTTTTTATTTTTCATAGTTTTGGGAGAAGTACGCACCCTCTGAGTTAAGCACAGTGCGTACCTGTACGCGCTTTTGCTTTGTGCACAGAGCGTGAACGCACCTATGTAAACAGGCTGCCTGCGTACCCTGTCAAAATTTTGAGAAATTTTAAATTTTTCTCCTTTTTATCAGTTTAGAATTTGTTTATAGGTTTTAGCCATTGCCCAGACCTGCGTGTACCCTGTCAAAAACTTTCCTTGGTTTAATTTCACTAGTGTTAGGGTTTTAGGTGAAATTCCTAGGAGTTTTTCTTGTTGTGTTTGTTTTTCGTTTTGGTTGTGTGGTGGCTCTGAGCTTAGAGGCTGTAGGGACTTCAGATCACCTTAGTGTCTACCAGCTTTCTTATGAGTCTGACCATTAATGAAATCTCCCCTTGTTTGAGGAATCTGCTTTGAGTTTTCTCTTTACAAAACTTCGAAAAGCTTGTGTTTGAGAGTTTGGATTTTCATTTTCAAAAAGAAAACGAAATTGGTTGTTCTTGTCTGATTTGTGATTCTACATAAATTAGTCCTTAGCTTGCATCTAGCTGAGTAAAACATCCTTAAAAAATACTTTTAGTAGGCTTTGACTTCAAATAGGTTTTTATAGTTTGTAGCTCTCAAAGTTAGTCATTTTCATTAGTTTTGAGTGTTTTATTTACAAAATATAAAAAAAATCTCTTTTGAAAAAAGTTTGTTTTTTGTAGTGATTGAATGCTTTGAAACAAAAAAGGGAAATTTTTGTGAAATAATTAGTTGTCTCATTTTGAGTGCTTTGGAAAGGAAAAGCTCTTCTTTTAATTTGTTTAATTGAGAAAGATTTGTGTTTACAAAGTATTTGCATTCTCAAACTCTTTCTTAGTTTAGAAGTTCATCGAAGAGAAAAAGATTGTTTAAATCATCTTAGGTGCATTTTTAGTGATTTTGAGTCGAGTCTTCATACCATGAGTTTCATCTCCGCACCTTTGGACATAAACAAAAACCACTAAAATTAACGCTTAAAGTAGAATTCACCTAGTAACATTTTTATTTCTAGGGCTCTGATACACCAACTTAGCTTAGGCTAGTGTCCTAGAGTAGGAGAGTAATTAACTCTCCAAGACAGTAAAAACAAACAAGTAGTTGTATCTTGTGGTAGGGAAGAAATCCAATTGTTGCATTTATGCTCTGGGAAAGCTCCTCTTAAAGGAGAAGCACGAGATCGTGTCCGAACCAGTGTGGGAATCAATCCTTCCTCATTGGGAACGACGCCAGATATTCACGTATTAGAAACGGTAAACCTCGGATTAACCATTGTTGAGGAGCCTGGGGTCACTTGTTGGTAAACCTTGGATTATGTCAAGGAGCCTTCAAGGGGATTGAGCTTGCTACTCTGCCCTTGTGTGCGTATCGGATGGTAGACTGTTCCCCCAGGTGTATTTTTCTCAGTTGGTAACCTTAGTGGCCATATTATTTAGGACTCTTCCTGAGGTGACAGTGGTGGGAAGATCCCACTGTACCTCGAGTAGACGTCGACTAGACTCACTTGGATTTTCTGGGGGGTTCACTTCACTCGAGACGGTTAAGTGGAGGAACTTGTGCCAGTCTATTCATTAAGCAGGTTGCCGGGGTAACTGTTCCAACCGCCATTTCTGTACTGAACTCTGCGACGTTGGATTTCATCACCAACTAGTGTTTTCGGTCCGAAAGTTACTGTTTGTGTGTGTTTGATCTCCTAGATTCTTTAGGTGTGTGATTCAAATTTGTTTGGTTATTTAGAGACTTTAGGTGCTTTTCATTGATATTTTACTTTGTTTGCGCGTGAAGTAGTTAAAAGTCTTTAACTGTGGCTGAATTACCAAGACAGTCCCGTAGACTTCGGGGCCAGTCTCCTGAGATTATAAACGTGGCTGAGTTACTGATGAAGTCCCGTAGACTTCGGGGCCAACCTCCTGAGGAAGTACCGAGCCAACTTGAAGGCTTAAAAGTCCTCGTAACTCCTAGAGACAGTAGAGTTGGGTCACCAGAAGAAGGAGAATCTTCTTTGATTGTACATCCTGATTTTCAAACGCCAGTAGCAGAATATAATCCACAGTCAGTGTCTGTCTCCAAAATTGCTGGTAGCTTTTCATCTACTAGTGATATAGGTGAAGAACCCAAAATATCCGAGCCTGAAAGTGAATTTTCTGCTACTCCAACATCGGGGTTTGTTTCTCCAACTTTTAGTGGTCCCGATTCACCTAGGGTAGAAAGAGTAATTACTCAAGATCTTCCTTCTGGCCTTATTTCTATTGAAGAACTTGCTCCAGAAGAAGAAGAAGTAGGCATCCCTATCCCTGAAAATCAACCTCTCATTGAACTAAGGGAGCGTGAATCAATTTTTTACAGTCCACCTAGGAGTAGTTCTTGGTATCTTTCTTTGACTAATTATTTAGAAAAATCAGGGTTAAGTTTTTCACCACCTCGTGCTCCTTATCACTCAACACCTAGAGGTTTTTATACTCCCGTCAATATGTCAGGATAGTCGTCCATGTTTACTCAATCGCTCGAATCCTTTTTGTACAGCGGTCCATCTGTTCCCTCTGGGTATCAGTCTCTTTCTGGTACTTTTTTGGGAGCATCTCCTCAACCCATTGAGCAAGGGTTATTAACTAGAAGCAATGGTAATAAACCATTGAGCGTAGAAGACATTCTTATGATGTCAGGTTCTATTCCCAATCCTCAACCTCAAGGTGGCCAGTTACCGCCTGGGAGGCAGCCTCAATTAACGCCTGGGGGGCAACCTCAAGGTACACAATTTGCATCTTGGGGGCAACCTCAAGGACAGTACATACCTACGGGACAGTACGTTCCTCAAGGTCAACCCTAGACTCAATATGTACCCCAAGGTCAACCCCAGTATCAATTTATACCTCAAGGCCAACCCCAGTATCAGTTGTGCCTCAAGGGTATCAACCCCAAGGTCAATACTCGAACCAAGGTTTCCAACCACCCCAAGGTCAAAGGTTTGTTCAAGGAACGGGAAATGTACCTTTCAATTATCAATCCTACCCTCAACCCGGTTATGGTCCTCAATATTCTCAACCAGTTATGGGTCAGTACCCCGGAATGAATATAGTGTGGGATCCATCGCAAACCCAACAGGTGTTGCAGCCAATTGTACAGTTGTCATCTCAAACTGGACAACCCCTAGTTTCTGGTTCACCCTAGCAACCCGTCCAGTCTAACATTTAAACTTCTGTACCTTTGACAGTCTCTCAGTCTAGGCCTAGTGCGCCTCGTACTCTGTCTCAAACGAGTGCTACAACTGCCGCAACATCCGTTCAATCTACCCCACCTACTTCTGGGGTATCGACAGCTCCGGTTTCTACTGTTCCTATATCTACTCCTTAGACATCTTTACCACCGTCTGGATCTACGATTCAAACTTCGGTTCAGATGCCTGTAGGACAACCTGGTTTAAGTACGGTTGTCACAAGTCAACCACAATTCACCTATCAACCGTACCAGGGACAGTACCAATTCGGTCCTGCTGTCCAGCAACCAGTTTATCAATATCAACCGTATCCTGGGTACACTTATCAACAACCTCAACAACCCCAGTACGGTCCGGTTAATCCTGGTTTTCTGGGAGGATACAATATCCCGAACGCGATTCCTATTCCTAGTTATCCTGGATATCCTCCTCCTGGGGCTGGTCTCATGACCCAGAATTTTAGGGATCCTAATCGGCAGTTACCATTTATCGCAACTTTGGACTTACCTGACTTGTCGCGCCTAACGAATGATCCCATTAATTATCTTCTGTTTTGGTCGCCAATGCCGAATAAGTTGCCCAGTGACATTCCCAAGTTCGAAGGTAAATCAGGAGAGGACCCGTCGAACCATGTGATGACTTACCACCTCTGGTGTGGGTCTAACTCCATCACAGATGATTCGATCCATCTTAGACTTTTCCAGCGCACTCTAATTGGTCTCGCGGCCAAGTGGTACATTGAGTTACCGCGAGGCACTTTTTATAATTTTAGTCAGTTAGCTACCTCGTTTTTAACTCATTTTCAGTTGCCAGTCCGATATGACAATGGAACAAAATTGTTAACTTCGCTAAAACAATCGACATCCACGTACATTTCAGATCATATTCATGAGTGGAGACGTCGATGTCGTTTAGTGAAGGTATTTATTCCGGATCAAATCTTGGCTGAGTGGTTTGTAAAATCTTTGTTGCCAAAGATCACTGAAGATATTGCTAAAGCCGGAGTTGTTACTGAGGAGCAAGTCATTGCTCAAGCACAGTACCTTGGCTTGGTCTATACTCAGTCAGGTACATTACATGAAAAAATCCCCGATCTTCCCAAGTCAAATCAAATCGCTGCAGCTCCTTCAGGATCTCATGCCGCCGATGGTATGATTGGCACGGTTAACACTAAAAGTAAGAAGAAGTCCTCCAAGAATTCTTCTCCTATTATAACCTTGCGTGATTCCCCAACAGGGATCCTCTACAGAGATTTCTGCCGATATTCACGTTGTAGAGTCATCTACAACCAAATAAAAATCCGGTGGGGAGAAGAAAGGAAAGAAGAAGAATAAAACGGACAAAAGTTCAAAGGAGAAACCTGAAAAGGTGGAATCCAATGACGAAAAGCACAAACCTCATTATCCTTGTCTCATTTGTGACGATGAACATTTTACAAGAGACTGCCCTCATCATGCAGAGGTTGCGAAGATTGTCAAGGGTTCCCAAACTCCTATTGTTTTGAAGGATCCTTTTCCGGCTCAAGATAGCAAGATGATAGGTTCATCCTCGAGTGCCAATGAAGAACCCATACTGATGATGTCCCATGTTAGGATTGCGACTCGATCGCAAGATTATGGTAGTAAGAGTCCTGTTGATGGTAAAGAAGAAGAATCTTCTCATTCTAATCCATCAACCTCAGCTCCCGGTTCTGATCCACTACAGATCGAGAAACCTAATCCAGACTTGGTAATCAAATCGCCCGCCAAGGGTATACTTCGAAAGTCAGCTTTCAATCCACATGCGAGAGTGGCTCAGAATTATAATATTGTTGAGGATTTAGCTGTTTCACCCTCGGCAATGTCGGCTTTGGAAGTGCTGCAATCATGCCCAGCACAACGTAAATTACTTTTGTCGGCTATAGGAGCTGTTGATGTTCAGGACCCGAACCTAATAATTTTCGATCTAGAAAATAGTACACCGCGTTTGCCTCATCAAATGGCTTTCCAGATTCCAGTGATAGTAAAAAACAGGCCTATTCATCGGACTGTAATTGATGAGGGAGCCTCAACGTGTATTATGCCGATACAGTGTTGGAGATCGCTTGGTTCTCCTTCACTAAATCAATCCCCGACGATTCTAAAGGCCTTTGATGGCCATGGGTTTCATCCTTTTGGCATTCTACAGTATTTGCCTATAGGGGTTGAAGGAAAAACCGTTAGTCTAGATGTGGAGGTGGTCGATGCCCCTCTAGACTAGAACCTTCTCTTCAGTCGAAGTTGGTCTTACGCTATGACAGCGGTCGTTTCATCGGTCTTTCGAGTAATAAAATTTCCACACAATGGAAAGATCGTAACGATAGACCAGCTGGCTTACTTTTCCTCCGACCCAACCTCTTTGGAGAGTATTCAACATGTTGGTAAAATGACTATCCCATATAAGGATGTCGGAGTAGGATTAGTTAAAGATGTCGGTTTACTGGGAACTTTTCCTTTTCCTCCAATCAACGCATCATCTTCATTTGCAACCATTCATATGATTACATCAGACATCATTATTTATGATGATCCTTGGATCGTCCCTTCTGAATCTGAGATAGACTCATTTGGTGATTCCATGCCTTCGAGTCCATATGAAATTGCCTATGAAGCCATGCAGTCTTTTGCCGACTCATGTTCAACCAAAAATGACTTAATGAATGTGGTCCGTGAGGAATCACTTTTCACATCAACCTCAGATTTAACTACGTTTTCTGAACTTGTTCACTCTGATGAGAAAATTCGTGAAATCCTATGTGTAGATGATTTACCATGGGAAGATCTCCATCACAGATCTTCGTTTTCACCTGAGGATGATCGTTTTGAAAATGGTTTCTCATCAATTTTTACAACTGAATATGTCAAGGAACCTTAGAATCCAATGAAACATCCTGATTCAGAGTTAAATTTGGGAAACATCTCTCGAACTATTCCTATTGACATTTCGGTTAAGCTCGTAATTGTTGAGAACATTCATATAGGTGCATCGTGTACAGATGACAAAATTCAATTATATAAGGCCCTATTTCAAGAATTCCACGACGTGTTTGCCTAGTCCTATGAGGAAATGCCAGGAATTGATCCCGCAATTGTTGTTCATGAGATCAAGACTTACCCGGATGCTAAACTCGTACGGCAACATTTGCGTCAGATTCACCCACGAAAAGCTGTTGCAATTAAAGTAGAAGTTGAAAAACTGTTGAAAGCAGGTTTCATTTATCCGATCCCGTTAACGGATTGGGTATCGAATATCATTCCGGTTAACAAAAACCGGGGAACAATAAGAATATGCATCAATTATAGGGACATTAATCGAGCATGTCTGAAGGACAATTACCCAACTTCCTATATCGATCAAATCATTGATGATTGTGCTGGCAGTGAAATATTTTCCTTTATGGACGGTTTTTCCGGATATAATCAAATCAACATTCTTCCTGCTGATCAACCAAAAATGGCTTTCATTTGTCCATGGGGGACATTTGCTTATTGCAAATTACCTTTTGGGCTTAAGAATGCCGGAGAAACTTTTCAAAGGGCGATGTCTTATGCGTTTCATGACATCAAGCACATTGTGCAACCCTATCTCGATGACTTGCCTGCTCATTCATTACATCGAGTTGATCACCTCATCCATTTACAAGCAATCTTTATGAGGTCTAGACATTATCGTATTCGGTTGAACCCACACAAATGTGTCTTCTGTATAGAAACGGGTCGATTGCTGGGATTTGTAGTTTCGAAAGCTGGCATTCGTGTTGATCCCTCGAAGGTCGAAGCTATCATCAAATTGCCTCCTCCTTTGAGTCTTCGCCAACTCCAAAGTTTGCAGGGGAAAGCAAACTTTTTACGATGATTCATTCCTAACTACACCGAGGTTACAAAGGGTTTTACCCGGTTGTTGAAGCAAAACACTCAATTCTATTGGGATGAGATAGCTCAGAAATCTTTTGATGGACTCAAACACGCGTTGACCAATGCACCGTTGTTGCATCCTCCCAACTACAACCAGGATTACTTCTTGTATCTCACCACCTCTCATTCCACCATTGGAATGGTCTTAGTTCAGGAAGATGAATCAGGAACTAAACATGTGATATATTACCTTAGTCGAACGTTAAATCCAACTGAGCTAAAATACTCACATGTGGAGAAATTGGCATTGGCAGCCGTTCAAGCTGTCCAATGTTTTCGTCACTACATTCTACTACGTAAAACTATGGTAATTTCAGATTGCAACCCTATAATCTACATTTTGACCAAGTAATTGCTAGGGGGAAAGTACTCTAAATGGATCGTTATCCTGCAAGAGTTCGACTTGGAATTTGAGAAATCTAAGTCTAAGAAATCTTTAGTTTTTGCGGAGTTAATGTGTGACTTCCCGCGTGCTGACACGGAAACTGTGGCGGAGGAGCCCATTGCGGACGAATAGTTGTTTCTAATCAGCACTTTAGATCCGTGGTATGGGGATATCATCGTTTATCTCCAGACCCAATCCTTTCGGCCAGAAATTTCAAGGTCCGAACGTCGGAAAATTCGTTTCCAGTCCCAACAATTCAGAATTCTTGGAGATACTCTTTATCGCCGTGGGGCGGACTCTGTTTTTCGACGTTGCTTAACTCACGAGGAAGCTGAAAGGGTTCTAAATGACTGTCACTCTAGAGCGTGTGGCGGTCATATGTCTGGGTATGCCACAGCCCAAAAGATATTGCGCGCTGGCTACTTTTGGCCGTCTTTATTTAAAGATTGTATTACGGCGGTCCGAAAATGCCACAACTGCTAGATTTTTTATGGTAAGATGCGCACTCCACCTACTCGTCTCCACCCTATAATTGCCGTTGGTCCTTTTGCGAAATGGGGTATCGATTTTATTACATGTAACCCTCACTCGGCTGGGGGGCATGCGTATATCATCCTTGCGGTAGATTATTTTACTAAGTGGGCGGAGGCGATGCCTACATTCGAGGCAGATGGCAAGACAGCTGCAATTTTCGTGTTCAATCATATAATTGCTAGGTTTGGTGTCCCGCAAGCGATAATCACTGATCATGGGCGTCATTTTCGAAACGTTATGATGACCAAACTTACAGGCCAGCTTGGTTTACGTCACAATAGTTCAACCCTTTATTATCCACAAGTGAATGGTCTGGTTGAATCCATCAACAAAGTTTTAGTTATCATGATCCGACGAATCATTGGGATTCATCGGTCGAATTGGCATAACATGCTATTTTCAGCGCTTTGGGCGTATCGAACTTCAGTAAAAACATCAACAGGGTTCACTCCTTTCCAACTAGTCTATGGTTTGGAAGTCGTGTTACCCATTGAATGTGAAATCCCGTCACTGCAAATGGCCATTGAGTTACTTCCAGCCACTTCCGAAGAGGAAAAGTGTTTGTTATACTTAGCTCAATTAGATGAGAATCGACGTGATGCTGCATTGGCAATCGAGACTCACGCAAAACGAATGAAAGCTCAGTATGATCGAAATGTGACCCCTCGAAATTTTTCGGAAGGAGATCTAGTCTTAGTTTATGATCAAGCTAATGATAAATTAGGCGGTGGAAAATTCGTTCCTATGTGGCATGGTCCCTATGTTGTCAAGCGAAAGCTAGCCAAAGGGGATTATGAATTGGTAGACTTTGATGGAGACTCTTTGGGTAAACCCAGAAATGGACTTTACTTGAAGAGGTATTACGCTTAAAAGAATGGGTATGGAGATTTTTAGTTAGAATAGTTTTTCTTTCTAGCTGGTATGTTTTAGTTTAAGCAGTGTGCTTAGCTTAAAGAGTGTTTTTTTCATCATTATTCCTGCTTATCTTGGTTTTACTTTTGATATTGCAGATGTTGATGCCTCTCCAAATATACATTGGTTTCACTGATGGTGCTTCTTGTAATACACGGAACATCTCTTCCGCAACTTGTATTATCTATTCGCCCTCTGACGAGTTAGTATCTATGCATGGGGTAAGCCTCGGTCAAACAACAAACAACATTGCCGAGTATAGTGCAGTGATTGAGTTATTGTCTGAATCTATTTCATTTGGGATTCGGAGTTTGATAGTGAGGTTAGATTCTGAACTCGTTGTATTGCAGCTTAATAGAGTGTATGCCATTAGAAATCCAGTGTTATTAAGATTATTTTTGAGAGTGCGTCTCTTGGAACGTGAGTTTGATTACATTGAATATCAGCATATTCCAAGGTCTTTAAATACATTAGCAGATGCAATTGCTTCTCCAATGTTAAATAGACATTTGCAATAATCATACATGTAAATTTAAAATCATTCGATAACATGATTAACAAGATAAGCCGGTAAATAGTGATATATATATATATATATATATATATATATATATATATATATATAGGAGAGTGTCAAAAAATACATCGTCTTCGATCATAGGTTGAAAAACACCTTATGATCGGCAAAAATGATAAGTACAAAAAACAAAAATGTCACATGTGCCCACAATAGGCAATCATCCTATCACTGGTGATGATCTCTATAAGAAACCACTGCATGGGCCACCTTGCAAAGGAACCTCCTAAAAGGTCTCGGGACCCCAATCACATAGCGCTGAAGTCGACGAGGAGTGTCGTCTATAGTGGTCTCAGGAATATCTCCTGTCAAGCGCTCGAGATGACCCTCCAACTCGGCCAAAACCTCTGCTGATTCGTCCTGTGGGGCTGGCGCGGGTGCAACTGGTTGTTTCCTCTCGAAAGGCCGGAGAGCGGCTGGTCGCTGTGGACCCACATATGCATTTTAAAATTTTTACTATCAGTTTTGAGATGATGGAAAAATAAAAAAAATAAAATAGGAAAATGTTGGAAAGGATTTTACCTGACTCATCCCACTGCTCTCCTGGTGGAAGAACCATGTCTGGGTCACCACGAAAATCTATCCCAGCGTAAGGAAAGTCCTAAATGGAAAAGACTTGGTTTTCCAGCCATCGGAAATACTCAGGTTTGAACCGCGCAACCTCTGTCCTCTCGTCCGGGTGATGGGCCATGACTGCGACCCATCGCATCAGTTTGGGCTCTCGAGGAAGCCCAGCTCCAACAGTAAGGTGCTGTGGGATCAGCATAGGAACCCTCCCCAGGCCAAAACTCACAACCAAAGCCCCATAACCAAAGGTCTTTAGTCGTCGGTTCTTGGTCCTGGTCAATTGGCCTTTCACATTGGCCAAAACGGCATCGCACCAGTTGAAGATGGTGCCTCGAAAGCAATCAACTGCCATATGCATTTGGGATCCGGTGGCAATATGTAATGCGGCAGCTCCGCAAAGTCTGGTGACAGTAAACGTAATCACCATGAGTTCAGGACGGGATATCATCTTTATGTCTATCCCTTTGTCTCTAGCCTGGCTGTTGCAGTACTCTAGCCGGAGGCTATCGACAGACTGGCCACCTAGCCTAGTCCCGTGCAGAGTCAAGTCTTCGCCTCTCTTGGGCAAACCAGTCAAGAAATATATGTCCGCCAGCTCGATTCCGAGCTGGTGGCCACCAATGAAGAAGCACTGGTCCTGTATGCTCCATCTGTCAACCAGCCACTGTAAGAAATCTGTTGGCATTATGATGCATGTGTTGTACTTGATGGCAACCCCCCTCATAGAAGACCATCTCACTTATATACATTCAGAAGAGATATCAGATGTAACATAATACATTGATGCAGGACAGCTCAAAGGAATCGAATGGCAAGTTCTTAGTAAGCTTTGCCATCAAGTCCAAAGGGGGAGATTGTTGGCATTATGGCTAAAGTGTTGTCCTTGATGGCAACCCATTCAGATGGTAGTTCACTATTCTTCAAGTCAGCAGCAGAAGTTGATGATCAGCTCTCAGTTTGTTGAAAATTAAGAAGGACGCAGGAAACCAGTTCAGGAGGTGCGTACCCGCAGGTACACCATGCAGGGTCTGCGTCCAGCGACGCTGGCCAGCCGTTCAGGGGGTGCGTCCACCCAGTGCACACATTTCAAGGCAGAGAAAAAGCATGTGGGGGTTTCTTGTGTGGTATCTAGCCGACGGTTTTATGTTTCTATGGTGTCGGCTCGTGGTATTGTTCCTTGATTTGAGGAGGAGATTGCCTATATAAAGCAAAGGAGATCATTTGGTTTGGATGTGTCTTTTGTTGAATATCTTATGAGGTGAAATCTGGTCTAGATCTAATGAAGGCGAATCTATTAATGGACCGAGATCTCTTGGTGCATGTTCAGATCTGTGGATCTGATTGTCTGGGTTACTTCTAAAGTCTTGAAATCATCTATGCCCGGAGGGACGCAGGTGCAGTAAGGTTCAGGTGCGTCTGGGATGCAGGAACGAAGAGTTTCAGGTGCGCCGGACGCAGGCGCAGAAGGGTTCAGGTGCGCCGGGACGCAGGCAGTTCAGTAGACTCAGTGCGAGGGACGCAGGCTATCAGTTTAGCAGGGTGCGTCCAGGGACTCAGGCCAGCAGTTGAGCAGGGTGAGTCCGGGACTCAGGCTAGCAGTTGAGCAGGGTGAGTCCGGACTCAGGCTAGCAGTTGATCAGGGTGCTTCCTTCTCTTAAAATCTTTGTTTATCATTGTTGTATTCCGGGTTTGGTCCTATTATTGTTGATCTGGTTATTTCAGTTGATTGGGTGTTTCAGAAGGTTGTTTGAGCTTCAATGTTGTTGTTGGGTCCAGTATGAAAATTGGATGAAATGTGGCCTTTCAGTTTATGGGTTGTGCTTTAGTGTATCCAGTATGAAAATTGATGAAACGTGGTACTTGAAGGAGAGAAGATTGTAGGCCGGCGCCTACGTACTAGTATCTAAGCTAGTACAAGAGCTAAAGGAAATCTTTGGAGCATTGTAACAGGTAGTAGCCTGCATACTAGTAAATGGATCGGCTAGTACAAGAGCAAAGGGGGTTGTAGCTCCCGTACTGGTATAAGGCTGCACCAGTACAAATATTGTAAAAGAATTTTCTTATTAAGAAGAAGATTGAGATGACCTGCAGCAGGTGGTTTTTCTCCCGCATTGGGTTTCCACCTTACATCATTGTGTTCATGTGTGTGCCTTATGTGTGATGATCTACTTTATGTTACTGCATCTGTTAACTGATAATATGGTTGATAATGTTCTAATGCACTCATTGAAGATCGATTAACTTAATCATAAGAAGTTGTGGAAGTAGCATATATGAATCTGATTATGGAAATGAAAAAGTTTTATTAATATGATAATACTGATTCACCCCCCCCTCTCAGTATTATTTCCAACAAAATCCACCTGAGCCCTCATGCCAGGAATGGCCCAGAATTTCTACAATCCGCAAGCCCTCAAAGCATCAAGTGAAGGTTGATGATTCCGTGCGGCAGCATCCACGTCCTCATGCTCTCGTTCACGCCAATCTAGCATGAAGTGCTCTCTGCATCAAGTATAAAGATTAATTAAATTGCTAGAAAATATTTTGGTTGGTCCATTTTTGAGAATTTTTGGGTTCAAAACCTTTGCGGTGGGGTACGCACCCTCCAGGTTAGACACAGTGCATGGGACCGCACTTTGTCTACACGGAATGTGCGGACTCCGAGCTTTTTCCCAATGGAGAAAAAGTCGGGGTCCGCAGGCCCACAATGGTAAACCTGCGGGCCCCCGCGCGTGGGTTTTGTGCCTAAAAACCCTCCCAAAAATTAAATGAAGGACTAAAACAAAAAACTAAACGGTTGAAAATGAAGAGTAGGATGATGTGGATTACCTGGAGAAGATGGCGCTCGATTCCGATGGTTGGATTTTCCGCAATCTTCACGGGAAGTTTTCTAAGCAAAAGCACTATTTTCTCACCCAAATTCAAACGGTAAAAATGAATTGACAAAGGCCCTTTTTATAAGTTTTTTGAATAAATAAATCGCAAATTTGTTTATGTTTCACTTTGAAAAGGTATTTTGCGACGTTTTTATCCATTTCAAACAGGTATGAGCAATGTTTGTGTTTTTGTGCAGAATAAAGGATTATTCAGGCGAAATCTACCATTTTCGACAGAAAAACATGTAGAGTCATCTTTAAGCTCTTTTCTGACTCCTAAAACATGGAAATATTGCCGAGTGTTTCTTTTAAACTCCTTGAAATAGAATTAAAAGACGGTCCACTTACAACTCTTTTCCGACAGTAAAAACATGAAAAGATTGCCGGATTTTTGTCGTTTCAAATTCGATATTGGTTATAAAATGACGTGTCATTGATCACTTTTTTACTTTTTTGGGTCGAAGGCACTAATGACGAAAAGTACTCCTTGGTCGTAAAAGATCAAGCGATTCTCTCAAGTATTATTTTATACTTTTTCAGGCTTGGGAGACACAAATTTACGAAAAAGGTCAACCCTGGAGTCTTCTTAAGTTTTTCAGACTCTCTAAAAATGAAAAATGCCGAGTTTCTCCTATATTGGACTCGTTAAAATTTCACAGTAAAGGACCTGTTCAATTAAAAACAGGAATGAACCATTCCTTCTTAGGGTTCGAATTTAAACTAAGTTGGACTCATCCGAAGGATGAGCTTATAATCAAGCAAATGTTATCCTCCTCAAGCTTGTCAAAAATAAAGAGGTACTTGCCAGAAATGGTGGGGGAAAAGAGAGAAAAATGACCCTGTTTGTCATACTTTGTAACCACTCTTGAACACGACACTTTTATTCACCTGGGTTGGGAAGTCCTTTGCCTAACAGTTGATCAAACCACATTGAAAGTCTTCAGCCAGTTTCTGGGTATTAAATTTGGGTCAATTGTCACCAAACCATCTGTCGTGTCGTTATGTGTTCAAGAGATCACTGCCAATAAGCCATTCATCTACAAAATATCTGTCATCCATCTTGACCATCCCTGAGTCAGTTCTTGCAACTAAATTTCTTCAACTTGATCTATGATTTCGTGTTGTGGGCTTGCCTACGACGGATCGCTTTCTATCGACATCAGCTCATTATCTAGAAAGATGATCTAGGAATCATCAGAACCTTGAGATCTACATGCATCAATGGTAGGTTTCTCGCCTTTGACGACAGTTTACATCATTGACTTTCGATCAAAGGATTTCGTGACATGCTCGACATCAACACATTTATTCGCATCTCATGGATTGTACTGGGTACTTTGAGAGCCATTGACATCACTGGTGGTTTCTCTCACACTTGTTAACAGTTTACATCATTGACTGGTAATCAAGTGGTTTCTACCATGTTCGACATCAACACATTCATTCGCATGGATAGAATCGTACTATTTCGGGAAGTAGAAATGAAGACCCTGGATCTAGTTTCCACAATCTAGGCTGCGAGGAATTTTGTATTCATTATATAATGGACTATTCATAAATAGATGGCTGCATCCATACTGTGTCCACATGAGTCTTTACTTGTGATGTTTTACAAGATCATTCCCGTATCAGAGCATTAGTTAGTTTTTCTAGTCAGTTTTGATCTGAGCATGGGAATGCCTACCTCAGTGATGATATGATCTCATATATATATTTTTCATTGAATGTTTTTATAGGTTCCAACCGGGTTCTCCACAAGATGATCCTCGAAAAGATAAAGTACTTCACTCTTCCTAAATGATAAGAAATCCTCATCTACTATAGACTTCGCACTTTAGGGGGCAATCTGTTACACAAAAATATTGTCATCATGATTATTTGCAGTCAGTATGGGTCTATCATCACTTGTACTGTCCTCCTAAGCAAGTCTCAGACCTCAGCTCTTCAAATCAAGCTTTGGAAATGAGAGAAAGACACTAAAAATCAATGTAACTCTGGTTCCGCACTTTCTCTCATGGTCACTTGCGGTCCCGCACCTTCTGTGTACAAAAGCTGCGGACCTACCCGCTCTGTCCCTAACGGTGTAGGTGCGGACCCCTGTGAAAGTCAAAAGGCACAAGTTTTATCTTAAAAAACTCACCTTGGGTTAATTCTAGAGGTTTCTAGAAGGAATTTTGACGTGGATTGTTCGCTCTAAGGTGGTTCATGCATCCCAAAAGAGAAGGAGCTAATCCCTTGATGAGAGGAGCTATCCCTTTGAAGGAGGGCTTTATCCCTTTGAAGGAGGACCTAGTAACCTCCCTCCATTGCACTATAAATACAGTCATTGGGCTGGTTGCTAGGGAGGTTAGAAGCTGAACATTTTTGAGGGTAAATGCTGGTGAAATCAAGACTTCCTAGTTAAGCCTAAAGAGGAGAGATCACATACCTTTTTGGTTTCATTGGGGAGTGAGTGAAACTTGTCAAAGTAGAGGAGACTTCTTGCTGGACCCTGGGAGGAGCTTGTACAGCGTCAAGGCAAAGGTTGTAAGGTTTTTCTTCTTTTGAATTAATACAATCAAACTCATTTTTCTCAACAAGTATCTTATGTTATTTGTTTCATGGACTCCTTGACTTTCATGTTAAATATGTTTTATGCAATTGGCTTTTGAGGTGCTATTTAATTTGTTTGCCTTGTTTGTGTTTGCAGATTCGCAAAAAGGAGCTCATTTGGATCGAAAGAGCGAGGGCATCCACAAGCTAGCGTTGGACCTAAGGTAGGCCCTAAAAACACTTGTTTGCTATTGTTTATAAGAGCATATCTAGAGAAAGATAGTGTTTGGTTGGTTTGCTTGTCATTAGGTCTTCTTTAGATTCTAGGAAGGTCTATCTTGTCCGCAAGATCGACTTATTCCGTGTGACAACTATATTTAAGCATAATTTAGTATTGCATGAAAGCTACATTCAACAGTATGCTGAAGATATAGATTTTAAAGATGTATATGCAACTTTAAATCATGGAAAACAAGTAGATGAATTAGATTATCATGTCAAGGACCAACTCTTGTATCATTTTGGAAAGTTATGCATTCCACAAACTAAAAGAGTAAAGATAATTCGAGAAGCACACACTTCTCTAATATCATGTCACTTTGGTGTAAGTAAAAGAGTTGCACAGTTGCAAAGATTTTGTTATTGGCCAAAAATGAATGAGACAATTTCTAGATATGTAAGATGGTTTACCATGTGTGCTAAAAGCAAGCCCAACAATAGAAAACTAGGCTTGTACACTCCACTACCAGTTCCTTCTCATCCTTGGGAAAGTGTTTCGATGGACTTTGTTGGAGGACTCCCTAAATATAGAAAAGTTCATGACTATTTATATGTTGTCGAGGATAGGTTCAACAAAATGTGTACTTTAATACCTTGTAACAAATAGATTACTGCAGAACAAACTGCAAAGTTTTTCTTTCATCATGTATAGGTTCATTTTCGATTACCGAATTCCATTGTATCTGATCGAGATACCCAATTTGTTGGGAAATTTTGGTCAGCTCTGTGGGAATTGATGGACACCAGATTGAAGAAGAGCACAGCTTTTCATCCGCAAACAGATGTCCAAACATAAGTGGTCAAGAGGACAGTGATCCAGTTGCTTAGAGGTTATTGCAGCAAGAACCCTAAGCTTTGGGATGAACATTTATGTTATGTGCAGCATGATTACAACCATGCTAAACATTCTTCTACACAAAGATCTCCTTTTGAGACTTGTTTTGGTTTCACACCAAGGTCTCCCTTGGATTTTGTCTTTGGTAAATACATAGCAGTTGATGGACACAGTGATGTGGACAAGGAAACCAAGTTCATTGAACAAATCCAACAGATTCACTAGGCAGTACAGGAATAGTTGGAAAAGAGCCAAGCCAAGTACAAGGCAAGGCATGATAAGCATCAGATTGAGCATAGTTTCCAAGTTGGTGATCAAGTCTGGTTGTATATCAGAAATGACAGAATGTAAGGTGAAGGTAATAAGCTGAAGCCAATAAGGTATGGACCTTTCAAAATACTTTAGAAAATTGGTGAGATGCTTTTCACCTTGGTTTACCAGATTTCATGCACATCTACTCAGTTGTTAATGCAGATAGCTTGAGACTATTTGAACCTTCATTGATTGACGATCCCGAGGAGTAGAGTCAATTGCCTTCTAGTGATGAACTATTTCTTGAATATCTCAATGAGTTGTAGGAAGATACGGTTCTGGACATGAAGGTGAGAACTACGCGCAAAAGGGATGTTGAGTACCTTAGGATTGGGCTCAAAGGTTCAAAACCAAGTAGTGCAAAATGGATAGAAATTGGGCAAGCGACTAATCTATACCCTCACTTGATTGATGCTTAAAAACCAACTTTTGGTGGTCCAAAAGCTTTTTCAGTGGGAAGGCCGTGATCTGAATTAGATCCTAAACACTCTCTAAGTTTTCATGAACTCTGTAAAAAAAATCATGCCAAAGTTTCAAAGTCTTATAAAGGCCAAAGCTATCAAAGATATCCTCGTGACTGTGGTAATTTGTGATCGGCGTGGAGCAATGAGGGGCCTCGATCAAGCACGCTGATTGTTGGCCCATGGTAACACGCACTGGCACAAATTGGCAAAACTAGAGGCTAATTCGAGAAATGGGGGCAGTTTATGATATGCGATTAGCGACAAGTCTCTAACCGCATATCATAGGGCATCCCTCTCAGTGAAGGAAAAGCCCCAAGCACCTGGACCCGAAATGACTATGAAATGTGGAAAAGTACCGGTTTCAGTTCCGATGGAGCAGGATTCCACAAAATCAACAGGATATCGAAAGGACCCCGAGGCGGTAAGTGGTTTCAACCGAGTCTCGCCTGATGCCACACAATGGGTGACATGTCCAGCAAAAGAAAGAGAAAACCACTCACATCGGATGGGTAAATGTCATGTTACTTATCTATTCACTATGGATGATGACCGTAGGATCTGGAGGCTCCAGATCGACAGTGGAGGCATAATCCGATGGATGACCAGATTTTATTGGGTAAAAAGACGGAATTATATAAGATTTGAAGTCCGACGTGGACGATGGGTTGGAAGAAGATTTGGTTTCATGGGAATTCTTGGACAAAACAGAAATAATGATCGTTCAAACATGTCCAAGAGAACTAACACACACAGTTCATTATGAAATAGGTGGCCACCTCCCTGTGAGGCGTTATATAGTGGTGATGACGTAGAACAGAGGAACTCAAATGGACAGAGGCAGGGAAACCAAAAAGTTTGGAAACGGAAATGAACATTCATAAAATGCATTGGCTTTAAAGCCATGAACTGACAGAGACAGAGCAAGCAGTGAGAAGAGTTAGTGAAAAGCAAAAAGCAGAAAGAAGAAGCCGAGCTGACTTGTAGAGCAAAGTTAGCATCGAGCCAAACAGAGGTAGAGAGAGTTAGAGAGGGTCTGTTCACCCCAGAGAAGGTTTGAGAGGTTCAAGTGAACTCCTCTATATATGCCTATCATGTATGAGTCTTAGATTGGGCTCATACCACTGCAACCAATAGAGGTCTAGAGTCAGTAGAGAGAATTTGTGTACTCCAGAGACTTGGGGGAATTCAAGTACAATCTTACTAATTCTATATCTACTGTGTGAGACTCAAATTGAGCTCACTGTTGTAAAAAATCTTCTTTGAAAACATAATAGAGAGACCACCACTGAAGGCTGGACCAGAAGATGTAGCCCAAGAGTATTGGGTGAACTCCTTATTAAACTTGTTGTGTTTATGTGTTTGTCTGTTATGTTTTCTTTATTGCTTCATTGCATGTGTACTTCGCAATCTTATCGATCCGTTGCATAAAGTAACATCAACATATCCATGCAAGTGAGTCTGTAATAACTTAACTAATTGTCTTGGATCAATTCCAGATCACCATTCTTTCAATCTAGAAGAGTATTTAATAGCTTCTCATCTTCCTTGTTTGTAAATATTGCATCGCCTCATAATTTGTTAGATTAAAAAGAACAAGGCTCTATTTCCTCCTCTTTTGTAAACAAAACGTCCTAATGTTTTTTAATATTTTCACATCCTTTGGGACTTTCCATGAGTCTCCTCTCCTTGTATTCAAGAAATGGGTTGCAGAAATGAGCTTCTCCTTCCATAGGCTTAGCTACCTTGAGCTCTTCTTCTTCCATCTAGGCTTTGATTAATGGATTCATCCCATTCTTCCCTAACTCTCTTGATTTTGGTGATTTTCTTAAGAAACTCTTATGTCTAACACATAATTTGAACCTCCTCATCATTTTCCAACTCCAACATTCTTCCCTAGCTTGTACACACTGCATTAGTGCACCAACTTGCACTTTAAACTTAGTCATATCCCTTTCCCTACCTAGCTTTTCTCAGTCCATTTTTCTTAGTATTTTTCTCCACTTTGTTGTGGCTTTTACTTGACCCTTCATCATGGATGCCAATTGTCTCCTTATTCTTCTTGTTTCTCTCCATATGCTCCTCCGTGTTCACCGTGAGTTTCCACCTAGCAATATAACAAGTCTCACCTCACTTATTACAACAACACCTCATCTCCTCTTGGATATTGGTGTCCCACTTGGTTTCCTCCTCTTGGAATGTTTTGATCTCTCCTTGCTCCTCTCTGGATATTGCACCTTTTCTCACCCTATGAGAACTCTTGTTCTCTCCTCGTTCAGGACTTCCTCTATCCCTCACTTCCTTTAAATCTCAGCTAGAATGTTTCTCTTGGCGTGAAAAATTTTTGTTGCAAGGGATTTCTTCTCCCACATTAATTTGGGAACATAACTAGTTCTCTCTTCAACTATATAATCTCTTTATTTTTGTGAGAAAATATTCTCATGCTCACCTTACTTTGAATATCATGTTTGGTTGTATATATTGCTACTTGCACTCGCAAATTTTTTAGCCAAACATAAACATAAAACCATTTATACATGTCCAATTCCCCTCCTGTTGGTTCTCCTAGTTCTGCCTCTGGATGGTATTCTTCTAGCTATTTCTTGATGTGCTAGAATTTCTTTCTATTCTTTCTGTAATCCCTTTGTTAGGGTTTCTTTTTCCTTTGATATCTTTTTCCCCTTTTAGAGTATATTGTACTCTCATATCCTTTATATTTTCCTATGTGCTTTATGTCATTAACCTTCTCTATTACAAAATGACCAAATTATCATTTATTGTTTAAATAAAGAGAGAAATCATTACCTCTCTCGTCTTCTCCTCTTTGTTGTCTACAAGATCCACTACTCATCCTTCTATTTGCAAAACTGTTAAAATTGGCAACTAGGGCCAAACTGCATGTGGGTCATCTTATTAATGGAAGCTGATATTTTTCTTGGATCCCTCTCATCGAGAGGTGTAGGATTGATCTAAAGGTCATCCGATTCCAATAAGTATTCATGGAGATATGAATTTATTTGTGTTATGGGACAATTCGTCAAGGTCAGCTAGCAACCAAATAAACCCCACTTGTGCTCAACGTTTTAGTATAAATAGAGGTGGCCTTCAAGTTATTTCAACACACTTGGGATCTCTTCCTCTCTACTTGTTTTTGGGTTTGAGTAGGAGGAGAGATCCTAAGGGATAATGCTGCCCTAATCTAGAGGGTAGAAGCTGGAACTACCGGGAAAAGCCAGAACTGCCAGAATTGCTGGGAATAGACGAAATTGCCAGAAATGTTGGAAGTGCCTAGAAAAGCCGAAACTGTCGGGAATAGCTGGAATTTCCAGAATTGCCGGGAACTTTTGGAACTGCTGGGAATTGTCGGAACTGTCAAGAATAGCCAGAATAGCCGAAATAGCTAGAATTGCTGGCACTACTTGAATTGCCAGGAATAGTCGGAATTGCCAGAACTGCTGGAACTGTCAGGAATAGCAGGAACTGCCTAAACTGCAGGGAACAACTAGAATTTCCAGAACTACCGGAACTATTGAGAACTGCCAGAGGTGATGTGAATAGCTGGAATTTCTGGAATAATTGGAACTGCTGGGAATAGGCGAAACTGTTGGGAATAGCTGAAACTACTAGGAATAGCAGGAACTATCAGGAAAAGCTAGAACTGCATGAACTGCCGAGAATAGCCAGAATTGTTGTAACTACCATAATTGCTGGGAACAGCCAAAATCTCCAAGACTGCCAGAACTGCCGGGAACTACTGGAACAGGTGGGAAAGCTAACGCAGAGGGAAAAACCTGAAACTGCTTGGAATAGCCAGAATTACCAAAACCACTGGAACTACCGAGAACAGTCAGAACTGCCGGAATTGCTGGGAACAACTGAAACTACTGGAACTGCCAGGAACTGCTGGAACAACTAGAGCATCAGTCTCTGAAGGAGAGCAGCATGCAAGGGACAACTAACTAACATTGGGAAAATTGTATGGTACTTAGCAGCAAATACACCAAGAATGCAATGTTACAGCTATGCAAGCGACAGCTAGCATGCAACAGCAATCATGCAGAGGACAACAAGCATGCTAGGGACAACAAGCAAGCTAGGGACAACAAGGAAGCAAGATGCAGCCATCAAATAGGTCTGTATGGCAACATGGTGGAACAATGGCACATAATGAAATACAATGATGGGTATAGTCATGATTAATGAAGCATGATGAGATGCAGCATAGTGATGATGGGTGCAGCATGGTACAGCACGGTGAGGTGCAACATGATGATGAAATGCAACAAAATGATAGGTGAAGGAGTCACCTTGGAGAATCAGTTGAAGTAGCATGACTTCAACTGATCTCATGTATCATCTTCTTAAAGATGATCTATGCTCTTATCTAGATAAGTCAAAGTGTTGACTTCTATTGTAAACGTACTATCTCTCTCTCTCTACTGAACTATTGAAGAACATATAAGAAGAATTGATCAAGGGTTCCCCACACTAAGGTTTGTCCCTGGCTAGGGTCACATATTTTGTCCTCTTGTCTTCACTTGTCTTTTGCGATTTATGTTTCTATTCTATCTACAGTTTAATTTAATGCTGACGTGATTGCTAATCTGGAAAAGATATTGAGCTAACTGTGAAAATTGAAATAAATTTCTCAAAGCATAGAACATATGTTATGAAACCAGCTCACAAAAAGATAGAAAAGATAGATCAATGCCTTAGAATTCAGCCTCTCCGGGGGGGCAACCTCCTTTACATTACACAAATGAATGATTCTTTGATGATTCAAATGACAAAACCTCCTTTCTATATATAGGAGTCTAAGGAGTCACAATATAACCGAGCCGACCTAACAATAATAATAGAGTGGCACAGAAATAACAATATAGGGATTCTATGGGGCACCGTAATAACAATATGGGGACAATAGGGGCACAACAATGTTAATAAGGGATACAACTACAATAGTAATGGGGTAATCATTAGTATTATAGGGACCTAACATGACCCTCTCCTTCAAAAAAGTGTTGTCCTCAATGCTTGAGTAGTTATGGATGCTTCTGTATAAAATTTTCATCCTCCCATGTGGAATCTTTAGCGGATAAGTTCTTCCACTTGATGAGATACTCCGAAATTGATCGATTTCGTAGCTGTCAAGTTCTTATTTCTGTGACTGCTTCCAGTTCCAATATAATTTTTCCTTCCTCGTTAAGTTCTGGCAATATTGTTTGAACTGGGAGCTTGTCACCTATAACCTTCTTTAAACATGAAACATGGAAAACTGGGTGCACTCGAGAAGCTGCAAGAAGCTCCAATTTGTATGCCATAGTCCCAATCTTTTGCAACACCTTGTATGGACCATAATACTTTGGTGATAATTTATTATCCTTCTTAGCTTGCTTGAGGGACATTTGTTTATATGGTTGTAGTCGTAGGAATACCCAATCACCTACATCAAAACTTCTTTTGTTGTGATGCTGATTTGCCTATTGTTTCATTCTATTCTACGCCAACAGGGGTTATCCTTTAAGAGTTGGAGGACTTGTTGTTGATGCTTGATGTGATGTTCCACTGCTTGAACCTTAGAATTTTCTCTTAAATATGATGTGATGGATGGTGACTGATATCCATAAAGTTCCATAAATGGGGTCATTTTTGTTGCTGTATGGAAGGAAGTGTTATACCACCATTTAGCCAGAGGCAACCATTTGACCCATTGTGTCTGTTTATCAGATACAAAGCAATGAAGATATCCTTCCAAACATTTGTTTACTATCTCAGTTTTTCCATCAGATTGAGGATGATAAGATGAGCTATGAGCTAACTGAGTACCTGTTGGCATTATGATACAAGTGTTGTCCTTGATTGCAACTCACTCAGAGACAGGTACAAGTGATGGAAACTTGATCAGAGGACAGATCTCAGTACAGCAGGACAAGAAAGCGATATACGTAGGTTCAGTAAGGAAAATCAGCGTGAACATGCAGGTTGGCTTCAGGAAAAGCGCGTACATGTGAAAACGTACCTTTGGTCCGTGGCGGTTAGTCCTTGGAAGTTGTGCCTATTGTTTTGGACGGTGTCTTGACGGACGTGTTGATCCCTAGTTTTTGAAGTTGATGGTATTGTGTTACTATGGTTTTGGACCGTGGTATTGTAAAGGCCCTAAGGCTATATAAGGAGAAGATCATTAGGCAAATGAGAGCAAGCAAGGTGCAAGAGTCTGTGAGTCATGAAGATCTGAGGAAGTGTAAGATCCAAGTGCTGGTTATGGGTTGGTGATCTGAACCAAGGTTTCACTCATGTGGAGGATGACGAATGATGGAACGAGATCTCAAGGCTTGGAATGATTATCTTCATATGGTATGACTGTGGATAGATCAGATCTATTGATGCATGTTTATTGTTATGATCTGGGTATGTTTTGATGTCTGATATAGCTGCGGAGTTATAAGTTAGAATTTGCAGATATGTACGTGGGTTGGTTTTGGTAAAAGGGCGTATACACGCAGGTTGGGTTCATCCAAGTAGCGTATACAATGTGAAGTATGATATTTGAAGATGGAGTTGGATCTGGTTGTTGTTATGTTGTCTGGTTATTGTTGACAGGGTTACAGTGATTCAGAATTGGGTGTTTCAGTGATTGATGATGCAGGTTGTACTACAATAGTGATTGACTTATGGATCCAGTATGAAAATGTATGAAACGTGGTCCCGGGAAGATCGTAGGCTGGCACCTACGTACTGGTAAACATATCAGCCAGTACAAGAGCCAGGGGGTTGTAGCTCCCTTCCAGGAGCAGCTGGAAAATGAGTGAAGGTTGTAGTCTTCTGTAGGGTTGGCACCTACGTACTAGTAAATGGATCGGCTAGTACAAGAGCTATGAGGGTTGTAGCCCTCTGCAGGTTGTAGCCTGCGTGCTGGTAAATGACTGCACCAGTACATTGTAAAAGAAGTTTCTTATTAAAGAAGAAAGAGACGAATTGCAGCAGGTGATTTTCACCCACATTGGGTTTCCACCTTATATCATGGTGTTCATGTGTGTGGCTTTTGTGTGATGATCTGTTCTGTTATACTGCACTTTTTTACTATTAATATGGTTAATAATGTTCTGATGCATTTACTGAAGATAAGCTAACTAAATCATAATATCTCTGGATATACGCTAGTTGCTTTAGACACAGTAGCGTGTACACGTGGGTTCACTTAACTGAAGTAGCGTATATGTTTCTGAGTATGAAATTTGAAAGGTTTTACTGATCTGATAACACTGATTCACCCCCCCCTCTCAGTATTATTTCCAAAAATTGGTATCAGAGCAGGTCCTTCAGAGAAGCTTGATCGCTTGAAGGAGATTCGTAGAACAATGGGGAAGAAAGCACGTCAGAAGAAGAAGACAGCTCAAAGGAACAATGGCAACCTGCCGTTGAGTGGAAGCAAGAATTCAGATCCTGAATCACCTCAGAATGAAGCATCAGATCAAACCATAGATCAGCAAGATCTACCTAGCAAAAAGGAGAATGCCCTCAAAGAAGAAATCATCAGATTAGAAGATCTGTTGGAATGTGCCTCCAGAATTCGACAAATGCTGCTAGCACTGAATAAAGAGCAAGAAAACGAGATCCTCGAACTAAGGCATCAGTTGGATGAAGGAAGGAAAGATGAAGAGACCTTGAAGAAGCAATGTCTAAACAAAGAGGAACAACATCAAGTTGAGGTAAATATCTTGAAAAGTAAATTAGAAGAAAAGGATAAACTATTACGATTTCAAGATAGTACTAAGATCTTGGATGATATTCTTAGTAGTCAAAGGTCCCCTGCTATCAAAACTGGTCTTGGTTTTCATGAGTCTATTGAAGGTGAATCTGGTTCACAAAGTAAGACAAGAATCTCTAATGCAAAATTTGAAAGGCTCTACAAGGCGATGAAAGGTCAACCTCATCAACAATCAAGGAAAGAGACTCCTCAAAGAAAATCTTTTACTCCTCCCATGAATAATGTTGAATGTTATGTATGTCATAATCTTGGACATGTTGCAGCCATATGTAGAAGAAGAAGGTTTCAAGACCATCATGCAGAAAGATCATCACATTCAAGGTACTTTAATGGATATTGCTTTTCTTGCAATATACTTGGCCAGAAAGCTGCTGATTGCTATAAGAGGAATATGAAACATGTAAGATGCTATGCATGTAACAATTTTGGACATAAAGCAAGAGATTGCAGGAACAAAGCTCATGATAAGAAGAAATCATCAACATGCTTGAAGATATGGAAGAAGAAGGAAGTTCAGTAAGAAAGATGTGGCACAGCACAGGGTACTCAGCACAGCACAGACATAACAGACTCAGGGGGAGCTGAAGGTGTAAAACTTCAGTGTTCTAATTCTCATACACAAGTTTCATGAAGTAAAGCCGCGTATATACGCGAGTTTCACACTGCAAAGTCGCGTATATGTCAGTTTGTGAAAAAGCAGTGGGGATAGACTCAGAAAAGGGGTCTGATATGATCCAGTCCAGTATATGCTCTATTGGTTAATAGTTACAGTCTGCTGAGGATGTTTGGAAATGTCTTGATACTTATGGCACAGGCTCAGGGGGAGCATATACTTCAAATAATGCATTGTTGGCATTATGGTTAGAAGTTGTTGATAAAGTCTATGAAGCTAAATGATACATCTTGCTGTTTGATCAAAAGAATGGTAATGCAGGCTGATGCTTATGGTACAGATCATGATGCTGCTGGTGGCCTTCATAAGTCTTGGTCTAGATATTTCATCACTATGTCATGTATCTCTTTTGTGATATCTCTTTTATGATGTCAAGGTCATATAATGGCCTATGTTGGTTTCCCCACTATGCCTGGGATGAATGATGTAATGTTCATGTCTTATCATGAGTAAACTCTTAATGTATCTCCACATGGTTAGGTGGATGAGTCAATATTGGTATATCCCCACTAGATTGGGTGATGAATGTATGTATTGAGTCTTTTGGTGATAGGAAGGTCTTCTATGGTGTATAAGTCTTTGTTCTTCTTGAAGAACATCTTTTGCAGATCTTGCCTACAGTCAAGGGGAGCATGAACAGCACAATTCAGCAAAAGCAGGATGGATAGATTGGTACACTTTGGCATACACAAAGGGGGAGCACATTTGGAGATTGCAGCAGGTACTCAGGGGGAGTATGGATAGCAGAAGGTATACCAAAGAAGAGAATATCTTGGTTCGCTCTTTGCCCTTGATGTCAAAGGGGGAGAGTGACTTGGTGTGGTGGTTGCCATCAAGTCCAAAGGGGGAGATTGTTGGCATTATGATACAAGTGTTGTCCTTGATGGCAACTCACTTAGAGACAGGTACAAGTGATGGAAACTTGATCAGAGGACAGATCTCAGTACAGCAGGACAAGAAAGCGATATACGCAGGTTCGGTAAGGAAAATCAGCGTGAACATGCAGGTTGTTTTCAGGAAAAGCGCGTACATGTGAAAACGTACCTTTGGTCCGTGGCGGTTAGTCCTTGGAAGTTGTGCCTATAGTTTTGGACGGTGTCTCGACGGACGTGTTGATCCCTAGTTTTTGAAGTTGATGGTGTTGTGTTACTATGGTTTTGGACCGTGGTATTGTAAAGGGCCTAAGGCTATATAAGGAGAAGATCATTAGGCAAATGAGAGCAAACAAGGTGCAAGAGTCTGTGAGTGATGAAGATCTGAGGAAGTGTAAGATCCAAGTGTTGGTTATGGGTTGGTGATCTGAACCAAGGTTTCACTCATGTGGAGGATGACGAATGATGGAACGAGATCTCAAGGCTTGGAATGATTATCTTCATATGGTATGACTGTGGATAGATCAGATCTATTGACGCATGTTTATTGTTATGATCTGGGTATGTTTTGATGTCTGATATAACTGCGGAGTTATAAGTTAGAATTTGCAGATATGTACGCGGGTTGGTTTTGGTAAAAGGGCATATACACGCAGGTTGGGTTCATCCAAGTAGCGTATACAATGTGAAGTATGATATTTGAAGATGGAGTTGGATCTGGTTGTTGTTATGTTGTCTGGTTATTGTTGACAAGGTTACAGTGATTCAGAATTGGGTGTTTCAGTGATTGATGATGCAGGTTGTACTACAATAGTGATTGACTTATGGATCCAGTATGAAAATGTATGAAACGTGGTCTCGGGAAGATCGTAGGCCGGCACCTACGTACTGGTAAACATATCAGCCAGTACGAGAGCCAGAGGGTTGTAGCTCCCTTCCAGGAGCAGCTGGAAAACGAGTGAAGGCTGTAGTCTTCTGTAGGGTTGGCACCTACGTACTAGTAAATGGATCGGCTAGTACAAGAGCTATGAGGGTTGTAGCCCTCTGCAGGTTGTAGCCTGTGTGCTGGTAAATGACTGCACCAGTACATTGTAAAAGAAGTTTCTTATTAAAGAAGAAAGAGACGAATTGCAGCAGGTGGTTTTCACCCACATTGGGTTTCCACCTTATATCATGGTGTTCATGTGTGTGGCTTTTGTGTGATGATCTGTTCTGTTATACTACACCTATTTACTGTTAATATGGTTAATAATGTTCTGATGCATTTACTGAAGATAAGCTAACTAAATCATAAGATCTCTGGATATACACTAGTTGCTTTAGACACAGTAGCGTGTACACGCGGGTTCACTTAACTGAAGTAGCGTATATGTTTCTGAGTATGAAATTTGAAAGGTTTTATTGATATGATAACACTGATTCACCCCCCCTCTTAGTATTATTTCCAATAGTACCGAGACAAGAAAATAATTATGTCCAAAAATTTCCAGTGAAAATGGGATCACTGTCACTTACAATAATCTTTGGGTTTCCATGTAGCCTTTGAATTGTTTCCATAAATGCAGTAGAAACTGTGTTGGCTTTAAATGGATGTGATAATGCACAAAAGTGTGCATACTTGGTAATTCTGTCAACTACCACCATGATGACACTCTTTCCCTCAGACTTGGGTAAACCTATAATAAAATCCATTGAAACCTCCTCCCAACATAGGCTTGGAATGGATAAAGGTTTTAATAGACCCGGGTCTTAATTGTTTCAACTTTATTTTGTTGGCAAACCAAACATTCTGCCACAAATTTTTGAATATCCGAGTTAAGGCCATCCAAAAAAAATTCCTTCTTAACCTTGTGGTAAGTTTTTAAAAATCTTGAGTGCCCTCCTAAGGGAGAAGTGTGCAATTCCATAAGCATCTTTTGTTTGAGTTGGGAATTCTTACAGAGGTATAAGCAATCTTTGTACCATAACGAATCATTTTTCCAGCTAAATGTATCAGATGTATTGGAATCTTGTTGTAACTTTCGAATAAGTGCCCTCACTTCTTCATCATTCTTCCATTCCTTCCTTGCTTCATTTATCCAATCTGGTTGGATAATAGAAATGGCACACAACAATGCTTCCACATCCTCATCCTTTCTTGAGAGTGCATCTGCCACCACATTTTTCTCCCCTTTTTTGTAGATGATTTCAAAGTCATAACCCAACATCTTTGTGACCCACTTTTGTTGCTCTTCAGAGGATAATCTTTGTTCTAAAAAGTATTTAAGGCTATCATGATCCGTTTTTACCTTGAAGTGTCTTCCCATTAGGTAGGGTCATCATTTCTTAAGTGCATGTAGTATTTCCAACATTTCCTTGTCATAAATAGCTTTTTGTAAAAACTTTCCCTTGATTGGATGACTTTCAAAAGCAATGGGTCTTTCGTCTTGCATTAAAACAACACCAATTCCATTTCCCAAAGCATCACATTCCACAATAAAGGTTTTTGTGAATTCCGGTGTAGCTAAGACTGGTGCTTGGCACATTGCCTCTTTAAGATGTTCGAAGGCCTTTGTTGCTTTTTGAGTCCATGAAAATGCATCTTTCTTCCATAATGTTGTTAGAGGTGCTGCTATTCTCCCATAATTCTTAACAAACTTGCGATAATACCCTGTCAACCCGAGAAATCCTCGCAGATGCTTTATGGATGTGGGGATTTTCCATTCCTTAATGGCTTTAATTTTGCTAGGGTCTACCTTAACTCCTTCATGAGATACAATATGACCCAGATATTCCACCTCTTGTACTCCAAAGAAACATTTGGATCTTTTTGCATATAATTGTTTCTCCTCCAATAGTTGTAGCACCCTGTCAACATGTTCAACATGATCCTTCGAAGACTTGCTATAGATTAGTATATCATCAAAAAATACTAACACAAATTTTCTAAGGAAGGGTTTGAAAATGGAATTCATCAAACCTTGAAATGTAGAAGGTGCATTGGTAAGGCAAAAAGGCATGACCAAAAATTCATAATGACCCTCATGAGTTCTAAATGTTGTTTTCAAAATGTCTTCAGTCTTCATTTTGATTTGATGATATCCTGAACGAAGGTCCAACTTGGTGAACCAAATTGATCCATACAATTCATCCAGTAATTCATTAATGACAGGAATGGGAAACTTATCTTTAATAGTGAGCTTGTTGAGCTCCCTATAATCCGGACACATGCGCCATGATCCATCCTTCTTGTGCACCAATACTATTGGAGCAGAGAAAGAACTTTGACTAGGTTGAATTATACCAGTGTTTAGCATTTCTGCAACCATACGTTCAATTTCACTCTTTTGGGCATAGGGATATCTGTACGGCCTGATGTTTGGAGGAACACTTCCTGGAATCAGATGAATAGCATGATCATGGTCACGAATAGTTGGGAGACCTTTGGGAGTCTCAAATACCTTGGAATGATTGTCCAAGTCTTTTTGGAGATTTGGAGAAATAGATGATTTCGGTGTGGAAACATCTAGCGAACATAATTGTACAATTACACCTCTTTGTTCCTTTTTTAAAAGCTCTGTCATACCGTTAGAGCTGATTATCTTTCTTGGTTTCCCTACAATACCCCTTAATTCAACTTCCTTTCCTTCCACAGAAAATTTCATGAAAAGTTCTTGAAAATTAAAAGCTATTGTACCCAAGGATTGTAGCCATTAGACCCCTAGTACAACATCAGCACCTCCCATTGGAATGGAAATCATTGGGCTAGTCAATACATATTATCCCATGGATAGCTTGATATTATGGAACTTTCCAGAGAAATTTATTTTTCCTCTATTTGCAACCATCACTTGACACTCTGGTGCTGGATATAGGAAGCAATTCAATTCTTTTGCTACCTTACAATGAATAAAATTGTGGGCACTTCCTGAATCAATCAACACTATTACCTTTTTGTTCTTGATTTGTCCTTCTATCTTGATGGTTTGAGGAGTGGTAATTCCAGCCAATGCATTACAAGATATGGTCGGATTCATTTCTTCTTTGTCTAGGCTTTTTTCCTAGAGTATATCCTCTTCTTTTGACCTTTATTGCTCCTTTTCTTCTTCCTCTTCATAATCTATGTAGAATAATTTCTTCTAAGCACACTTATGAACTTTAGCGTATTTGCTATCACAACTGTAGCAAATACCTTTTTCTCTTTTTCCTTCCAATTGTTGTGGTCTCAACCTTATAGGTTGTCGAAGACTAGGGGCAACAACACTTCCATATTTATAGTTGTGAGTTGTATGCTTCCTGGTTGCCATAATTTTGCTTTCCATTTTTTTGCTAACCCGAATGCCTTCTGTAATGAATCAGGTTCCCAAAGGTGAACATCATGTTGGATATTATCCTTTAAAGTCCCTATGGACACATCAATCCTATGCTCCTCTGGAATATTTTTTACCCTTATGTTCAATTTTTGGAACTCCTCAATGTGCTCCATTATTGAACCATTTTGTTTGAGACTTATCAATTTGCTAAAAAAAGTGTTGCTTTTTGTATATAATGTGCTATCAATTCTTCCGTAAAAATTTCCCAAGTGATAATTTGTTTACGAGAGAAAAGCCATTGATACCATACAAACTAATTTGGTTCCAAATATAAAGTTGCAATACATACCTTTTGTGTGTTTTGCACATTATTGAGATCAGAAAATTGCTCCGTCTGTAATATCCATGTTGTGGGATCCTTGCCATCAAACTTCCTCATATCGATTTTTGGAATATGGTGGGTCTTCGATCCAACATTAGAGTCTATGAAATCATGATTAACATTTCTTTTGTTCACATCATGAGTTTCCTTTACTACCCTTTCACCATTATTAAGTATTTATTGTAGAAAATTTGTCAAATCTGTCTTCAAATCTATCTTCAAATCATCAATCTTAGCTTCCACACCCTTTATCTTAGATTCCACGCCATTTATCTTAGCTTCCGTTAGCTTTTGTGAGAGTGAAATTTGTTGCACTTGGTCTTGTGATTTTGATATATCATGTAGCATTTCTTCCTCTTCTTCATGAGTCATGCTAGAGCTTTCAGATTGCTTACTAGGTGTTTGCATTTTCCTTCCTTGGGGCATCAGTTACCAATAATAATTCTCTACTATGCCCTTTGAATTCCTTCAAAATAATTTTTCAAACCAAGCTTAAGCAAAAATTTTAAAAAATCTACACACCTTTTTTCACTTTGTAGAAGCTCGATATTGCCTTTGATGTATCTCTGTAATTTTGGATCATCCAGTTTTGAAATTGCTACCTATAGTAGCCCTTTGTGTCCTCTTTCCAATGCCACCAGTATGATCCCAATTGGATTCTCCAAGGAAGATTTATACCAAATCTCCCATAGTGACTTGATTATAGACTAGTTCAGAAGAGTGAACTTGTATGATGTGCCACATGTCCCTATTTCGACCTTTGGCTCTAAAAAATATCTACAAGAAACTATAGTCCGTGCTCTTTTTGTGCCTTATGAAATTTCAATCCGATGCTCAGAGAGAAAGTTATGACGATTTTCCTCAGGTCACCTGTTTGGAATGTAATTCAAGAGTCTGCAAAAAGACCAACTTCCTTAGATCATATCTCCGCAAATATAGCGTGAAAAGCTCTGAAATTCGGACCCAAGGTTCAATGCGATTTTCGTCTCAAATGGGTTTTTTTTTTGCTTCTAAAACGTCGCAGAAAAAAGTTATAGCAAAAATGCCACGATGACCTATTTGGAGCAGTAAAACCCTAGAATCCAAAGATCTGATACCAAATGTTATGAAACCATCTCACAAAAAGATAGAAAAGATAGATCAACGCCTTAGAATTAAACCTCTTCAAGGGGGCAACCTCCTTTACATTACACAAATGAATGATTCTTTGATGATTCAAATGACAAAACTTCCTTTCTATATATAGGAGTCTAAGGAGTCACAATATAATCTAGCTGACCTAACAATAATAATATAATGGCACAAAAATAACAATAGAGGGATTCTATGGGGCACAGTAATAACAATATGGGGACAATAGGGGTACACCAATGTTAATAAGGGATACAACTACAATAGTAATGGGGTAATCACTAGTGTTATAGAGACCTAACAACATACCTAAAATTAACATGGTATCAGAGCTGAGGTGAAGACAATGCCCGAGCAAGAGTGAAAGAGCAACCACCGAAGATAGTTGGGAAAGGACAAAAGGATCAATGGATTCCTCATCCCTCTTCAAATTCAGCAAGGGTGAAGTCGAAGCAGAAGATATTATCAGAATGGCACAATAGAAGTTTTTGATGGCCTACCTAAAGATGACTTAAATGGGAAGTCTGGAACTAAGGGTGGAAGGAAAGGTAGCTACCTTGGTTGTAATAAGTTTGGCCATTATGCAAAGGAGTGTTTGAGGTAGGGACACATCACTTGATGATGATAACAGTCATTCTAGGGACATCTTCAATTATCAAAGGAATTACAGGTAATGCAGGTCATCAAGGAAATGGCTACCTCTTCAGATAAAGCAAGGAACCCTAGGTATGAAGAATCAAATCTTGTTTCTGATAAGATAAATAAGCGTTATCTTCTATTGGCCCTCTCGTTCAGATTCTTTGGGATTCTGGCTTATTGATTATAGTGCTTCAAGGCACTTCATCGGATAGAAGGGTGCACTCTCTAATTTGGTAGAGATGGAAACAATCATGGGATTATACTTTGAGTTGATGCCACCTGTCGTGGAAAGGGTGTAGGCAATGTTACCCCTCAATCGAATGAGGGTAACTCGATTCATTTACAGAATCTCTTTTATGTACCTGATTGCAAGAAGAACCTGGTGTCCATTTTAGCAATGGAAGTCAAAGGTTACAGGGTGGCACTCATTGATGGAAAGGTACATGTTTGAAAATAGAATTTTCAAAGATGTTTTTGAGTTCAGGGTGGTATCAAGCTGCAGGAAGTCCACTAGGGACCATGTCCATTGACAAATAGCAATGGAGGTTTGTGAGTTAGATGGTGATAGGGATGCCTGAATTCAAAAAGAGCATGAAAGTACATGTGTGAGATGTATCGAAGGAAAATCTTACAAGGGGACCATTCCTTTCATGTAGCCGGTCCATAGGTTTGGAACAACTCGAGGGTTTTGAGATTGATGATCAGGAATCTCATGTATGCAGGTGGAAGAAAGCCCTCTATGGCTTGAATCAAAACTCCCTAGGTGTAGTATGAGAGGATTGATAGCTGTCAGATGAAGTTTAGGTTCACTAAGAGTGAAGCCAATCCAAACCATTGTTTGAAGGTTGTGGATGGTAGACCTCTCATACCAGCACCTTATGAGGATGACCTATTTCTGATAGGTGCAGACCCTTTCATTTGTAGAAGTATGAGGGAGTTGGATTCTGGATGTCGAATGATAAACTGCAAGCCTGTGACTACCTAGAGGATCTTAACTTTTATAAGTTATATGGTAGTGATGTCGGATAAATTTGGGAAATGCCTCTGAGTTTCATAAACTCATTTGCGTTGATGTTCTTGGTGAACTTTCGTCCGGATATATGTTTTGTAGTTAGCATGGTGAGATCATATTTGGTTGAGCCTCTATGGATTGGTGCTAAGAATCTTCTAAGATATCTTCGGGGTACAATCTCTCGTGGATTGAGATACATTGTTGAAAATATGAAATTGCATGATTATTCGAATGCTAACTAGGTAGATAGTGTGGAGGATCACTAGAGCACTTCTCAATGTTGGTTCTCTTTAGATTCTACTTCAATATCATGGATGAGTAGGAAGAAGAATTCAGTTTCTATAAGCACTGCCGAGATCAAATACATAACTATGAGTATGATCTCGTGTGAAGCTGCATGGTTGCAAAAGCTCTTAAGTGAGCTGTTTGTACACATGATGAATACCACTGTGATTCTCTGTGACAACCAGAGGGGGGATTCTATTATTAAGGAATCCCGTATTCGATGATTGCTCTAGCAGATAGACATCATATACTACCTTATCTAGGATATGGTAAGTCTATGAGCGAGGAGGCTCCATTGCATTGAGACTGTTGTACAGGTCACAGACATTTTGTCAAAGCGCTAGGGAAAGGTCAAATCTGTGACTTTCTTGAATGACTTGGAGTCGTTGAGAGACCTTCTTATAAGGGTCCTGCATGTTGCATGCATTGAGCTATGGGAGCTCTGGGGGGCTTGGGGTACTTACTAGAGAAACATATGACCATAGGGCGACTCACTCTCCCTTGGTGGTGTGTTATGTACAAGATGACAAGTTCAACCTTCCCCTATGATACCCCATGGCGACTGTGGAATAGGATGATTAGTTCTCTTGTGGGTCGAGATGATAAGTTCTCCCATGGAAAGTGTGGAACAGGATGATTAGTTCTCCTATGGGCTGGGATGATTAGTTCTCCCGTGGAAACTATGGAACATGATGATTAGTTCTCCTGTAGGCCAGGATGATTAGTTCTCCCATGGCAACTGTGGAATAGGATGATTAGTTCTCCTGTGGGTCGGGATGATTAGTTTTCTCGTGGAAACTATGAAACAAGATGGTTATTTCTCCTATGGGCCACGATGATTAGTTCTCTCATGGAGACTATGGGGCATGATGATATGTTCTCCTATGGATAGGATGATTAGTTCTCCTATCAAGGTATCCTACCCATACAGTATGGGACTCATGGGAAGTACCTCCCATCTCATCAATGAGCATGGAAATGGGGTTAGGGACCATAGTAGTACTATCGATGGATGCATCAATGTATCTATTGTACTCCATATGCTTGGATGACGTCCATTGATCTGGGATCAATGAAACTGATATGGGATTAGTATGAGTGGTTTGAGACACTCTCTTGTGATATTGATCTAGGATTAATAAAACTAACTTTGGGCCAGTAAGAGTGATGTGACACACTCCCTTTAGATGAAACTGACTTCAGGTCAATAGAGAATGGTATGCGATATTCTCAATCAATTCTTCTTCATCATGGTTCAACAGAGCAGAGTAGAGCAGAGTAAAGCAAAGCAGAGCTGAGCAGAGAAGAGCTCACTAGGCAGAGCAGTGCAGGGCATTGATGGCAGAGATAGTATAGTCAGACATCTAGATCAATGGATGGAGTTCTTCCTAGTTGACAGGGACTATTAAAATTGGCAACTAGGGCCAAACTCAATGTGGGTAATATTATTAATGGAAGCTAATATTTTTCTTCGATCCCCCCCACATTATTTTGGGAACATAAATAGTTCTCTCTTCAACCTATATAATCTCTTTATTTTTGTGAGAAAATATTCTCATTCTCACCTTGCTCTGCATATCATCTTTGGTTGTATATACTGCTACCTGCACTTACAAATTTTTTAGCCAAAACATAAACATAAAACCATTTATACATGTCCATTTTCCTCCTATCAGTTCTCCCATTTCTGCCTCTGGATGGTATTCTTCTAGCTATTTCTAGATGTGCTAGAATTTGTTTCTATGCTTTCTGTAATCCATTTGTTAGGGTTTCCTTTGCCTTCAATATCTCTTTCCCCTTTTAGAGTATATTGTACTCTCATATGCTTTATATTTTCCTGTGTGCCTCACTTCGTTAACCTTCTCTATTAAAAAATGACCAAATTATCATTTATTGTTTAAATAGAGAGAGAAATCATTACCTCTCTCATCTTCTCCTCTTTGTTGGCTACAAGATCCACTACTCGTCCTCTTGTTTGCAAAACTATCAAAATTGGTAACTAGAGTCAAACTCCATGTGGGTCATCTTATTAATGGAAGCTGATATTTTTCTTGGATCCCTCTCATCGAGAGGTCTAGGATTGATTTAAAGGTCATCCGATTCAGATAAGTATTCATGGAGATATGAATTTATTTATGTTACAGGACAATTCGTCAAGGTCGGCTAGCAACCAAATAAACTCCACTTGTGCCCAACGTTTTAGTATAAATAGAGGTGGCCTTCAAGTCATTTCAACACACTTGGGATCTATTCCTCTCTACTTGTGTTTGGGTTTTAGTAGGAGGAGATATCCTAAGGGATAAAACTGCCCTAATCCAGAGGCCGGAAGCTAGAATTTCTTGGAAAAGCCAGAACTCCTGGAACTGCTGGGAAAATTTGGAAATGCTGGGAAAAGTCGAAACTCGCAGAATTGCCAGGAAAATTCAGAACTGCTGAAACTCCCAGAAACTATCAGGAACTGCCAGAATTGCCGGGAATAGCCAGAATTGCTAAGAATAACTGGAACTACCAAGAAAAGCCAGAACTGCCGAAACTGCCAGAACTGCCAGGAATAAAGGGAATTGCCAAAACTGCCGAAGCTGTCAAGAAATGCCAGAATTGTCAAAATTACCGAAACTGCCAGAATTGTTGGGAAAAGTCGAAATTGCTGGGAAAATCCAGAACTGGCAGAACTGCTGAAACTGCCAAGAATGGCCAAAATTGCTGGAACTGCTAGAACCGCCAGAACTGCTAGGAACTACTGGAACTACCGGGAATAGATGAAATTTCCAGAACTATCGGAACTGCTAGGAATAGCCAGAACTGCCGTGAACAGTCGGAACTACCGAGAAATGCCGAGAAAAGCCAGAATTGTTGGAACTGTCAGAACTATCGGGAATAGCTAGAATTGTCGGAACTTTGGGAACTGCCGAGAATAGCCAGAATTGCCTGAACTGCCAAAATAGTCAGGAAAGCTAACGTAGAGGGCAGAAGTTGGAATTGCCAGGAACAGCTAGAATTGCCAGAACTGTCAGAACTGCCAGAATTGTCGGGAAAAACCGGAATTACCGGAACTGCCGGAACTGACGGGAATAGTCGGAACTGCCAGAACTACCGGAACAGCCAGAGTATCTGTCTCCAAAGGAGAGCAGCATGCAAGGGACAACTAACTAACATTGGGACATTTTTATGGTACTTAGCAGCAAAGACATCAAGCGTGCAATTTTATAGCTAGCATGTAAGGGACAGGTAACATGCAACAACAAGCATGCAAAGGAAAAAAAGCATGCTAGGGACAACAAGCAAGCTAGGGACACCAAGAAAGCAAGATGCAACAAGAACATAGGTCAGTATGGCAACATGGTGCAACAATGGCACGTAATGTAGTACAGTGATGGGCATAGTCATCATTAATGAAGCATGATGAGATGCAGCATAGTGATGATGGGTGCAACATTGTGCAGGACGGTGAGGTGCATCATGATGACGAAATGCTGCACAATGATAGGTGAAGGAGTCACCCTGGAGAATCAGTTGAAGTAACATGTCTTCAACTGATCTCATGTGTCATCTTCTTAGAAATGATCTATTCTCTTATCTAGATAAGTCAAAGTGTTCACTTCTGTTGTAAACGTACTATCTCTCTCTCTCTCTGCTAAACTATTGAAGAACATATAAGAAGAATTGATCACGGGTTTCCCCACATTGGGGTTTGTCCCTGGCTAGCGTCACATATTGTGTCCTCTTGTCTTCGCTTGTCTTCTGTGATTTATTTTTATGTTCTTTCTACAGTTTACTTTAATGTTGATGTGATTGCTAATCTAGAAAAGATATTGAGCTAACTGTGAAAATTGAAGTAAATTGCTCTAAGCATAGAACATACCTAAAATTAACAAGAACCTTCACTAAAGTCACCTGGCTACTGTAGTCTTCATTAATCTACAACTTTTACTTTTCTTGTTGGCTTTCTTTTTTTGATCTTATTTGTAGATATTTGATACCATGATGGTAGCAGGTCTCTCTGGTGGCTTGATTATAACTGAGCTTTTTTCTCATCCGGTGTTGGCCTTTCCTTTGTACTATACCCTTAATTGTGCTTTCCAAAACCGAGTATGAAAAACAAACTACAACCCCAAAGCTCTCGAAAAAGGATTATTTCTTAGTTTTAAAATAATATAACCCTCAAATATAACAAAACTTATGAGTTCCATTTCTTATTTATAATTAGCTCCATATAAAAATAGAATTTAGAAGTTTATAGTTCTTTATTCACTTCATTATATAGTTTCCCCTCCTTTATGTTATAAATTTAAGCCCTTACATACATAAATAAAAGAGAGTTACCTCCACAAATGTAAGGTTACTAAGAGATCCATGCCAAGGAGTCTTTTCCAAATCCTAAATTAAAAGTTAGAGGTTGCGTTATATATGCTTTTGTTGGTTGCTTCCCTTTTAACATGTCTATTCGGACTTTCCAAGGTCTGGCCCCAACTTGCTTCAACTTGTTTGCATAGATTATAATTTGAAGGATGACTACCAACTATTTTCTTGCTAACTGTCTGACTGTAATTGGTTCCAACGACATGAGTTGAATGTTCCAAGTGATCTTGGGATTGTCCACTTTCCTTTATGAAACTATTGTGGTCACACTCTAGGATTTTGCGGGTTTTTTAGCTATGGATTTAGTGACTCACCTTGGCATTTTTTGGCTATTTAATTCATGAGCCTCTCTAGTTTTTAATGGTATCTCCTCAATGACAATCATAATTTAATATGTAGCTATACAAGGCCCCATGTCGCAAAGTCGACTTTCACTAATAAATTATGATCACTGAACTTTGGTGTTGGCTTCAATTTCTTAGTCGATAGTCCACATTACAAAATGATTAAATGAGGGCATATTACACATAACAATGAAAAGAAAAAATGCCATATTCATTTCTAAATAAATTATACATACAAAGGACTTTGCAGATATCCTAATTGAATCCTTCTTTGAAAAAAAATCCCTAGGGAGTTGTGCTCCTTGCCAACCATTCTGTTATGTACATTAACAATGCTTGAGAAAATATCTTCATAGGCAATGAAGATTTGGACAACTATCCAGTACTCTAAAACTACCTCATAAATAATCTAACACTTGTTATTTTTACATAATCCCATATGGGAATAACATCCTAATAGATAAAAGTTATAAAACTAAGACACTTGGCGTTATATTTATACAAAACAAAATAAAATCTATGTGGCCCCATTAAGCTGAAAACATGGGTTCGCCTAGGGTGATGCTCCTGCATCACAATGAGAAGCTCCGCAACCAAGTATGGGAGTGATGTCGTCACATAAATTTACACTAAAAAAATAGTAATAATACTTGCATTATCTATCTATCTATCTATCTATCTATCTATCTATCTATATATATATATATGGATCATAAATATTAATTTCAAAAATTCAATGTTGGCCATAAATGAAATACTTCATAGTATAATTTTGGATCAACTTTATATATATAAAGTGATAAAGGCTAAAGTAAAGCTTTATGATTTCATCCATAAACACTTATTAATAACCTATGAAGAAGGTGATATGTAATTCTTCTCATAATTAACATAAAATTGACACGTATACATAAAATCAAATATTTCTATGCAAACCATAAATAAAATAGTTCAATAATCCTGATAACTTTATAGATATCTATATATAGAATGGAAGTGTATATCTATATATATATATATAGATGTAAGAGTTAACTCAATTAGTCAAGTTATCATCATTAAATTAACTTTGCTATTGAGAGGTCACACGTTCAATTATTTCAACACTCTTGGAGTCAGGCTTTGCGGTTGAGTGATCCAGATCTTTTACTTCATGGATGCATAAAAAATTGCATTTAAAAGAGCATGTAACCAAGCAACATAAACACATGAAAGAGGCGGAAATAAAAGAAACCATGAGATCGCAAGCATAAGAGAATTTTATGATAGATTTCACCTAGTGTGGGATACGTCTTCGGGCCCTGCTCAATGTGGGGAGACATCTTTGATTAAATGGTAGCAAAAATAATTTAAAACCAGTTACATAAAAGACCATTATACCTCCATTTTTTGGAATGGTCTGAAAATGAAAATCTTAGTTGTAGAAACGGGCATCAACATTGGATTCGTGGCATGAAATCGTGTTAAATGACTGTAAACTTGACCCTTTTCTGACACAGTCAAATATGGATCCTCAAGAATCTTTAAGATTCCCCCAAGATTCCTTCCTAGAGATGGGTGAAAAATCGATTGCTCAGATAAAAATTCTAAGCACACCACTACGCTCGCAAAGTTATGAGAAAAATGACTATAAAGTAAATGTCTTTCAACTTCTGTAAAAAATCAACCTTCAAAGGAATCTAAAGATTCCTTAAGCATCAAGAATATTCTTGCAAAATTCTGTCTCAAAAAATGTGCCACGCATGTTTCCGCCTCAGCCATTATGTCAAGGTTATGCTCTCTTGGTCCTCATGCATGACCTTCATTCCATGCTGTACGTTCTCTCGCCAGGGTCGAATGGTGAACTGAGTTTATATGCGAAATTACCAGTGAACATACCAAGGATGTGATCATTGGGCTCTTGGCTAGCAGAAGTAATAATAAGAAATTGTTGGGGTGGTTAGGAGTTCCAACCCCACCGACTCACATATGGAAGTTTTATGTGGTTGAAAATTTTTATTTGGGTATGGTCCTTTATGTAGGGTGATCGATGGGCAGGTTGGTCGGTGGCCAATGCAGACTCGATATCCACCGAAACTTTAACTCGAAGGTCAACCAATAACCATTGGCACAGTTGATATGAAACGTATATAACGATCCTTCATCGATATCTTTGTGGGTATTGGTGAATCTTTATTTTCATAAGTTCGAGACATGTTTAATGTGTTTCAAAGGCTTGCGCATAGGTCACTATATTAATACTTGATAGAATTTCAAAGGGGTCAAGCATGGCTATTCTAGTATTGGGTTGTGGCTTCTACGACTCAAAGTTATTGTGGGAGAGACCTCTCTCTTAGTATTACAGATGAGGGTAAGTTTTCATTCATTTCTAATGAATGATATGTGATTACAAACAACATGAAATGAACCTCTAGGAGATAGTTTAGTGTTTTTGAACTACAAAATAAATGACGATGGATGAAATTGAGGTCAGGGGAGTACAAGAATAAAGTTGGTTGAGTAATGTGTCGAGGAACTCTATGACACATTTGGAACCTGTGTGTTTTGGGTAGCTTCATTTTCATTATCCAAAGTATGGAAAAATCATTTAGATGTTCTTGGTAGTGAGGTTATATTAGTAGTAAAAAAAATTGTTATCTTTTGATTGTAAAAATATTTGACAAGGAATTTATAAAACTAAATGAAGGTTGTATTATAATAATTGTCTCTCGATACATTTCATGTCTAGACGATTTACCTATACAAATAGTGAGTATACTGGTTAGAACCCATGTATCTTGGTAAATGGAAGCTTTTCCATAAAATCACTAGTAGTTCAATAATTGCAAAAAACAATTATTGTTTCTGAACTAACTATTTTAAGAGATTGAATGCTGTAAAACTCAATATGGATGGTTTTCAATATATTTTGGTAGTTGTGGGTCTAGATAAGGATCCCTCTGTTGGGTCCCTATAATACTAGTGATTACCCCATTACTATTGTAGTTATACCCCTTATTTATATTGTTGTGCCCCTATTACCCCCTTGTTGTTATTTCTGTGCCCCATAGAATCCCTCTATTGTTATTTTTGTGGCTTTATATTATTATTGTTAGGTCGGCTAGATTATATTGTGACTCCTTAGACTCCTATATATAGAAAGGAGGTTTTGTCATTTGTATCATCCAAGAATTGTTCATTTATGTAATGTAAAGGAGGTTGCCCCCTTGAAGAGGCTGAATTCTAAGGCGTGGATCTCTCTTTTCTATCTTTTTTTGAGCTGGTTTCATAACATTTGGTATCAGAGCTTTGGATTCTAGGGTTTCGCTGCTCCAAACAGGTCATCGTGGAATTTTCGCTATAACTTTTTTTTCTGTGACGTTTCAAAAGCCACAAAAAAAACCCATTTGAGAAGAAATCGCGCTGAACCTTGGATCCAAATTTTAGAGCTTTTCGCAAAATATTTGCGGAGATATGATCTGAGGAAGTTGGTCTTTTTGCAGACTCCTGAATTACATTCAAAACAGGTGACCTTGTGAAAATCGTCATAACTTTCTCTCTGGGGATCAGATTGAAATTTCCTAAGAAGGTACAGAAAGAGAACGGACTGTAGTTTCTTATATGCATGTTTCAGATTCAAAGGTTGAAATAGTGACTCGTGGCACATCGTACAAGTTTGCTCTACTAAACTAGTCTAAAAGCAAGTCACTGTGGGAGATTTCACATAACTCTTCCTTGGAGAATCCAATTTGGGTCAGACTTGTGGCATTGGAAAGAGGACACAGAGGGCTACTATAGATCAGAATTTTAGAACTGGATGATCCGAAATTACAGAGATACATCAGATTCAATATCAGGCTTCTATAAAGTGAAAAAAAGGTGTGTAGTTTTATTTTAATTTTTCTGTAAGCTGGGTTTAACGGAATTCAAAGGGCATAGTAAAGCATTATTATCGGTAACTGATGCCTTGAGGAAAGAAAATGTAAACACCTAGTAAAGAACCTGAAAGCTCTAGCATGACTCATGAAGAAGAGGAAGAAATGCTACATGATATATCAAAATTACAAGAACAAGTGCAACACATGTCACGCTCACAAAAGCAAACAGAAGCTAAGATAAGTGGTGTGGAATCTAAGATAAATGGCATGGAATCTAAGATAAATGGCATGGAAGCTAAGATGGAAAATTTGAAGATAGATTTGAAGACATATTTGAAGAAAGACATGGCAAATTTGAAGACAGATTTGAAGACAGACATGGCAGATTTGAAGACAGATTTGACAAATTTTCTACAAGAGATACTTATTAATGGTGAAAAGGTTGTAAAGGAAACTCATGATGTGAACAAAAGTAATGTTAATCATGATTCCATAGATTCTAATGTTGGATCGAAGACCCACCATATTCCAAAAATCGATATGAGGAAGTTTGATGGCAAGGATCCTGCCACATGGATATTACAGATGGAGCAGTTCTTCGATCTCAACAATGTGCAAAACACACAAAAGGTGCGTATGGCAACTGTATATTTGGAACCAAATCAGTTTGTATGGTATCAATGGCTTTGCTCTCGTAAAAAATTTATCACTTGGGCAATTTTTACGGAAGAATTGATAGCACATTATGAAGATACAAAAAGCAACACTTTTTTTAGCCAATTGATAAGTCTCAAACAAAAGGGTTCAGTAATGGAGCACATTGAGGAGTTCCAAAAATTGAACATAAGGGTAAAAGATATTCCAGAGGAGCATAGGATTGATGTGTTCATAGGGTCTTTAAAGGATAATATCCAACATGATGTTCACCTTTGGGAACCTGATTCATTAGAGAAGGCATTCAGGTTAGCAAGAAAAATGGAAAGCAAAATTATGGCAACGAGGAAGCATACCACTCACAACTATAAAGACGGAAGTGTTGTTGCCCCTAGTCTTCCACAACCTATAAGGTTGACACCACAACAATTGGAAAAAAAAAGAGCAAAAGGGCTTTGTTACAGTTGTGATAGCAAATACATTAAAGGTCATAAGTGTGCTGAGAAGAAATTATTCTACATAGATTGTGAAGAGGAAGAAGAAAAGGAGAAAGAAAGGTCAAAAGAAGAAGATATACTCCAGGAACAAAGCCTAGATGAAGAACAAATAAATCCGACCATATCTTGTAATGCATTGGCGGGAATTACCACTCCTCAAACCATCAAGATAGAAGGACAAATCAAGAAGAAAAAGGTAATAGTGTTGATTGATTCAGGAAGCACCCACAATTTTATTCATTGTAGGGTAGTAAAAGAATTGAATTTCTTCCTATATCCAGCACCAGAGTGTCAAGTGATGATTGCAAATGGAGGAACAATAAATTGCTCTGGAAAGTGCCATAATATCAAGCTATCCATGGGAGAATATGTATTGACTAGCCCAATGCTTTCCATTCCAATGGGAGGTGCTGATGTTGTACTAGGAGTCCAATGGCTACAATCCTTGGGTACAATAGCTTTTAATTTTCAAGAAATTTTCATCAAATTTTCTACGGAAGGAAAGGAAGTTGAATTAAGGGTTATTTCAGGGAAACTAGGAAAGATAATTAGCTCTAATGGTATGACAAAGCTTCTAAAAAAGGAGCAAAGAGGTGTAATTGCACAATTATGTTCGCTAGATGTTTCCACATCGGAATCATCTATTTCTTCAGATCTCCAAAAAGTCCTGGACAATCATTCCAAGGTATTTGAGACTCCCAAAGGTCTCCCACCTATGCGTGATCATGATCATGCTATTCATCTGATTCCAGGAAGTGTTCCTCCAAACATCAGGCCGTACAGATATCCCTATGTCCAAAAAAGTGAAATTGAACGTATGGTTGCAGAAATGCTAGAGGCTGGTATAATCCAACCAAGTCAAAGTTCTTTCTCTGCTCCAGTAGTATTGGTGCACAAGAAGGATGGATCATGGCGCATGTGTCCGGATTATAGGGAGCTCAACAAGCTCACTATTAAAGATAAGTTCCCCATTCCTGTCATTGATGAATTACTGGATGAATTGCATGGATCAATTTACTTCACCAAGTTGGATCTTCGTTCGGGATATCATCAAATCAGAATGAAGATTGAAGACATTCTGAAAACGACATTTAGAACTCATGAGGGTCATTATGAATTTTTGGTCATGCCTTTTGGCCTTACTAATGCACCTTCAACATTTCAAGGTTTGATGAATTCAATTTTCAAACCATTCCTTAGAAAATTTGTGTTAGTATTTTTTGATGATATACTAATCTACAGCAAGTCTTGGAAGGATCATGTTGAACATGTTGACAGGGTGCTACAACTATTGGAGGAGAAACAATTATATGCAAAAAGATCCAAATGTTTCTTTGGAGTCCAGGAGGTGGAATATTTGGGTCATATTGTATCTCATGAAGGAGTTAAGGTAGACCCTAGCAAAATTAAAGCCATTAAGGAATGGAAAATTCCCACATCCATAAAGCATCTGCGAGGATTTCTTGGGTTGACAGGGTATTATCGCAAGTTTGTTAAGAATTATGTGAGAATAGTAGCACCTCTAACAACATTATTGAAGAAAGATGCATTTTCATGGACTCCGGAAGCAACAAAGGCCTTTGAACATCTTAAAGAGGCAATGTGCCAAGCACCAGTCTTAGCTACACCGGACTTCACAAAAACCTTTATTGTGGAATGTGATGCTTCAGGAAATGGAATTGGTGCTGTTCTAATGCAAGATGAAAGACCCATTGCTTTTGAAAGTCGTCCAATCAAGGGAAAGTTTTTAAGCAAAGCTATTTATGAGAAGGAAATGTTGGCAATACTCCATGCACTTAAGAAATGGCGACCCTACCTAATGGGTAGACACTTCAAGGTAAAAACGGATCATGATAGCCTTAAATACTTTTTAGAACAAATATTATCCTCTGAAGAGCAACAAAAGTGGGTCACAAAGATGTTGGGTTATGACTTTGAAATCATCTACAAAAAAGGGAAGCAAAATGTGGTGGCAAATGCACTCTCAAGAAAGGATGAGGATGTGGAAGCATTGTTGTGCGCCATTTCTATTATCCAACCAGATTGGATAAACGAAGCAAGAGAGGAATGGAAGAATGATGAAGAAGTGTGGGCACTTATTCGAAAGCTACAACAAGATTCCAGTACGTCTGATACATTTAGCTGGCAAAATGATTCATTATGGTACAAAGATCGCTTATACCTCTGTAAGAATTCCCAGCTAAAAAAAAAGATTCTTATGGAATTGCACACTTCTCCCTTAGGAGGGCACTCAGGATTTTTAAAAACTTACCACAGGGTTAAGAAGGAATTTTTTTGGGATGGCCTTAAATCAGATATTCAAAAGTTTGTGGCGGAATGTTTGGTTTTCCAACAAAATAAAGTTGAAACAATTAAGACATCGGGTCTATTACAACCTTTATCCATTCCAAGCCAATGTTGGGAGGAGGTTTCAATGGATTTTATCACAGGTTTACCCAAGTCTGAGGGAAAGAGTGTCATCATGGTGGTAGTTGACAGACTTACCAAGTATGCACACTTTTGTGCATTATCACATCCATTTAAAGCCAGTACAGTTTCTACTGCATTTATGGAAACAATTCAAAAGCTACATGGAAACCCAAAGATTATTGTAAGTGACAGAGATCTCATTTTCACTGGAAATTTTTGGACAGAATTATTTTCTTGTCTTGGTACTCAGTTAGCTCATAGCTCATCTTATCATCCTCAATCTGATGGGAAAACTGAGATAGTAAACAAATGTTTGGAAGGATATCTTCGTTGCTTTGTATCTGATAAACAGACACAATGGATCAAATGGTTGCCTCTGGCTGAATGGTGGTATAACACTTCCTTCCATACAACAACAAAAATGACCCCATTTATGGCACTTTATGGGTATCAACCACCATCCATCACATCATATTTAAGAGAAAATTCTAAGGCTCAGGCAGTGGAACATCACATCGAACATCAACAACAAGTCCTCCAACTCTTAAAGGATAACCTCGTGTTGGCACAAAATAGAATGAAACAATAGGCAGATCAACATCGCAGTGAAAGAAGTTTTGATGTAGGTGATTGGGTATTCCTACGGCTACAACCATATAAGCAAATGTCCCTAAAGCAAGCTAAGAAGGATAATAAATTATCACCAAAGTATTATGGTCCGTACAAGGTGTTGCAAAAGATTGGTACTATGGCATACAAATTGGAGCTTCCTGCAGCTTCTCGATTGCAGCTAGTTTTCCATGTTTCATGTTTAAAGAAAGTTATAGGCGACAAGCTCCCAGTTCAAACAATATTGCCAGAACTTGACGAGGAAGGAAAAATTATATTGGAACCGGAAGCAGTCACAGAAACAAGAACTCGACAGCTACAAAATCGATCAATTTCAGAGTATCTTATCAAGTGGAAGAACTTATCCACTGAAGATTCCACATGGGAGGATGAGAATTTTATGCAGAAGTATCCAGAAATACTCAAGCGTTGAGGACAACACTTTTTTGAAGGAGAGGGGCATGTTGGGTCCCTATAATACTAGTGATTACCCCATTACTATTATAGTTATACCCCTTATTTATATTGTTGTGCCCCTATTACCCCCTTGTTGTTATTTCTGTGCCCCAGAGAATCCCTCTACTGTTATTTTTGTGGCTTTATATTACTATTTTTAGGTCGACTGGATTATATTGTGACTCCTTAGACTCCTATATATAGAAAGGAGGTTTTGTCATTTGTATCATCCAAGAATTGTTCATTTATGTAATGTAAAGGAGGTTGCCCCCTCGAAGAGGCTGAATTCTAAGGCGTGGATCTCTCTTTTCTATCTTTTTGTGAGCTGGTTTCATAACACCCTCATTTGTTGAAAACGTGGGAGTGGTCTTTGAGTGAGGTTATACAATAGCTTGGGATGTTGTTCAGTAACTGACTTTGGGAGATTCATCATTCAAGAGTTCAAAAGTGGAACTCATGAATCCAATTTTCCGACTACACCTTTACGATAGTTATGGAGCAACTTGATGGAGTTCACTCTATACAATTTTGGAAATGTTTAAATAAGCTAATGAAGAATTTGTAGACATGAAGATCAAAGACAAGTACTCACTAAGGGAGGAACTTTCAGATATAAATCCTACTTGTCTTATGCACATTGAATGAAAGTCCTGATGATAAATGTAATTGTTATGTGAATTGGTTAATTGCTAATTAGTTTTATTTGATAGATTTAGTTGAACTAATTGATCCAGGTGGATATTGGTGGTCACCGGTGTTATGAAACTAACTCACAAAATAGAAGAATGAGATAGGTCAACGACTTCAAAAGTAGCCTCTTTGAGGGGGAAACTTCCTTTACATTACACAAATGAACAATTCTTTGTTGATAAAAATGACAAGACCTCCTTTCTATATATAGGAGTCTAAGGGGTCACAATATAATTAGAGCCTACATAACTATAATAATGTAAGGGAACAACAATAAAAATAAGGAGATACAATCACAATAATAATAAGGGAATACAGTAGTATTATAGGAATATAACATGCCCCTCTCCTTCGAAAAAGAGTTGTCATCAATGCTTGAGTAGTTATGGATGCTTCTGTATAAAAATATCATCCTCCCATGTGGAACCTTTATCGGGTAAGTTCTTCCACTTGATGAGATACTATCAAATCGATTGATTTCATAGCTGTCGAGTTCTTGTTTCAGTGACTGCTTCAGGTTCCAGTATGATTTTTCCTTCCTTGTCAAGTTCTGGTAATATTGTTTGAACTGGGAGCTTGTCACCTATAACCTTCTTTAGGAATGAAATAGGGAAAACTGGGTGCACTCAGGAAGATGTAGAAAGTTACCACTTGCATTCCATAGTACCAATCTTTTGCAACACCTTGTACGGACCATAATACATTGGTGATAATTTATTATCTTTCTTAGCTTGCTTGAAGGACATTTGTTTGTATGGTTGTAGTTGTAGAAATACCCAATCACCTACATCAAAACTTCTTTCGCTACGATGTTGATCTGTCTATTGTTTCATTCTATTATGCACTAAAGTCAGGTTATCCTTTAAGAGTTCGATAACTTTTTGTTGATGCTCGATGTGATTTTCCACTACTTGAACCTTAGAATTTTATCTTAAATATGATGTGATGGATGGTGGATGATATCCATAAAGTGCCATCAATGGGGTCATTTTTGTTACAATATGGAAGGAATTCTTATACCACCATTCAGTTAGAGGCAGCCATTTGACCCATTGTGTTTGTTTATCAGATAGAAAGCAATGAAGATATCCTTCCAAACATTTGTTCACTATCTCAATTTCCCATCAGATTAAGGATGATAAGATGATCTATGAGGTAATAGAGTACCTAGAAAAGAAAATAATTTTGTCCAAAACTTTCCAGTGAAAATAGGATCTTTATTGATTACAATAATCTTTGGCTTTCCATGTAGCCTTTGAAATGTTTACATAAATGCAGTAACAATTGTACTAACGTGAAATGGATGAGACAATGCACAAAAGTGTGCATACTTGGTAAGTCTATCAACTACCACCATGATGACACTCTTTCCTTTGGACTTGGGAAAGCCTATGATAAAATGCATTGAAACCTCATCCCAACATTGACTTGGAATGGATAATGGATGTGATAGACCTGGGGTATTAATTGTCTCAACTTTATTTTTTTGGCAAACCAAACATTCCGCCACTAACTTTTGAATATCATATTTAAGGCCATCGCAAAAAATTCCTTCTTATCCCTATGGTAAGTTTCTTAAAATCTTGAATTCCCTCCTAAGGGAAATGTGTGCAATTCCAGAAGAATCTTTTGTTTGAGTTGGAAATTCTTATAGAGGTATAAGCGATCTTTTTACCATAGCGAATAATTATTCCTGCTAAATGTATGAGATGTCCTAGTATCTTATTGCAACTTTTGAATAATTTCCCAAACTTCTTCATCATTCTTCCATTCATCCCTTGCTTCGTTTATCCAATCTAGTTGGATAATAGAAATGGCAAAAAGAAATGCTTCCACATCCTCATCCTTTCTTGAGAGTGCATCTGTGACAACATTTGGCTTCCCTTTTTTGTAGATGATTTCAAAGTCATAACCCAACATCTCTGTGACCCATTTTTTTTGCTCTTCTGAAGATAATCTTTGTTTGAAAAATTATTTAAGACTATCACGATCTGTTTTTACCTTGAAGTGTCTTCCCATTAGGTAAGGTCACCATTTCTTAAGTGCACGTGGTATTGCCAACATTTCCTTCTCATAAATGGATTTTTGTAAATACTTTCCTTTGATTGGACGACTTTCAAAAGCAATGGGTCATTCTTCTTGCATTAAAACAACACCAATTCCATTCCCTGAGGCATCACATTCCACAATAAAGGTTTTTTTGAAGTCTCGCGTGGATAAGACCATTGTTTGGCACATTGCCTCTTCAAGATGTTCAAAGGGTTTCGTTGCTTGTGCAGTCAAAGAAAATGCATCTTTCTTAAGTAATTTTGTTAGAGGTGTTTCTATTCTCCCATAATTCCTAACAAACTTACGATGATACCCTGTCAACTTGATCAATCCTTGTAGATTCTTTATTGATGTGGGGATTTTCAATTCCTTAATGGCTTTAATTTTTCTAGGGTCTACCTTAGCACCTTCATGAGATACAATATGACCCAAATATTCCACCTCTTACACTCTAAAGAAAGATTTGGAGGTTTTTCCATAAAATTGTTTCTCCTCCAATAGTTTGAGAACTCTATTAACATGTTGAACATGATCCTTCAAAGACTTGCTGTAGATTAGTATATCATCGAAAAATACTAACACAAATTTTCTAAGGAAGGGTGTGAAAATGGGTTAATCAAACCTTGAAATGTAGAAGGTGGATTGGTAAGGCCAAAAGGCATGACCAAAAATTCATAATGACCCTCATGAATTCTAAATGTTGTTTTTTAATGTCTTCCATCTTCATTCTGATTTGATGATATCCTAAACAAAGGTCCAACTTGGTGAAGTAAATTGCTCCTTGCAATTCATCCAATAATTCATCAGTGACAGTATTGGGAAATTTATCTTTAATAGTGAGCTTGTTGAGCTCCATATAATCTGGACACATGCGCTATGATCCATCCTTCTTGTGCACCAATACTACTGGACTAGAGAAAGACCTTTGACTAGGTTGAAATATACCAGCCTCTAGCATCTCTGCAACCATACGTTCAATTTCACTCTTTTGGGCATAGGGATATATCATGGGGTGGTCACTAACAAACCAATACTATATCACATGTGTTCATATTGGGGCATTAAAAATGGAAAAATCACAAAATAATATATTGGGGTTATAATGAGGGACTAAAGGGTTTTAATATACCATCCTATATATATATATATATATATATATATATATATATATATATATATATATATATACTAAGGTATGGTTTATACAATTTTTTGGCCTAGCGGAGGGAAAAATACACCATATTTTTAGAGAACGTTGGGAGCAACGTAGCTACACCTCACCCGCGAAGGGAAATACTGGGAAATGTTAGTGGGAAAGGTTTAATTTTGTAGTCAAGCCTCTCTATAACCCTAAGCCTTTCTGCATTTCTAGCTTGAGCAAGGCATGAGCAAGACAACCTTTCTGTCTTTCCAGCTTGAGCAAGTTTTTCCTATAAGACCACCTTTGTACCTTGCGAGCTTGAGTGATACCTACTACTTCCATTCGAATCTCTGAGTCTAGTTTTATTGCTTCTACAACCAAGCTACCTTGTTTCCACCCACTTAGCTACTCTCTCCTTCTCATTCCAGAGGGAGTCCATAACCCAAAATTAATGTGTTCTATCTAGCTACTATAACCTTAATGATCAAGGATTTACAAAATGATGGGTTCTACGAACACCCAACACAAATAGAAGAAGAGGCAAGGAGTCGGCTTGTGGAGTGAAACAAGCAGTATTATCAGTTGATTCAAAGTGTTATCGATCATAGTCTTGTATTATATTTTACCTAGTGGAATCTTTATAATATGTAGGTACATCCTTAAATAATGCTCTTAGCTCCTTCACAAACATGCTCACAATTTCAACTTATTTTAAGGAAAATTGATAGATTTGTGACTTATGAATTTTAGCTTCTTCAATTTGGATTTTGACTTTGCAAAACATATGTCAGTTTAATTTACTAAGTAAACTAACACAGGTTTTTTACTTGTCATTCTAGTTTTGTAGACTTGCAAGCATGTCCAATGTATATGGATTTCAGATAAAGTCAATTTCGGAAGGCAAGGCTCAAAGGTTAAGGGAAATGCATCTTACAAATAAGTTCTAAGTTTAAAGAAACTAAAAACTCTTTGATTGAAGATGTAGTAAGTGAGGGAAGAGGCTTCTAACATTGGAGGTCCTAGTTGTCCTTCCCCATAGTATTTTCCTCAAGAAGAGAAACTAAAGAATAGTAGTTTGTGATGTGTAGAAAGTAAGAGAAGAGGCTCCTTACTTATGAGGTCCCAGTCGTACTTCCTCAAAGTTCTACTCCAACAACATTACCATTCCATCAAATCTTAAACTCGAAAACAATTCAAGAAATTCAAAAGCATGATTTTTAGTTGTGATTCATAATTTTATAGAAAGAGAATTTAACTAAAATTCTTGCCTGTCCTTTCGTACGTAAATTATATTTTAAACCAAAATTATCCCAAAATCATATAGAAATCATAAAATATCTAAGAAACAAGAAATACTGACTCAAAACTATGCCAATTTATACAAAGTTTAACCAAAGTGTACTTAGCTTGGTATGGGGGCCCTCCAATATTGCTTTGTACACCTGAAGAGCTCTTCAACTATAGTTAACTTAATAAAGAATCCACAACATGAACAACAAATAGAACAATAGTTTATAAGCCTTACCAATCCTAGTCCATCCATACAGGCTGAACTCATCAAGTCTGGTTCACAAAATCTGGAAAAATCCCACAAAATAATAAATATGATCCTTTTTACTAGTGATTCCTGAATGACAGGTCAAGTTTGACCAGCATTTCCCAGGCCCGTTTTTGCTTAGTTTGACTAAATTAATAGATGTTTCATCATCCATGGTGTGCAATATATGCAAATATGCACTCAAATCTCACCCAGGTGTCCTACACATATGACTTCAATGGAGCTATTACGAGAATTTTTAATGCAGTCCAAATTTACTCTTAAAACCCAATTTTTATAAAAATTTTGAAAAATTGAAAACCTTAACTTAGTTACCTGAATATGAAAAAAAGGACTAAAATGAGGGATATATAAGTGAAATAGTATGGAATATGGTGGTAAATAAATGGATTTAAGCTAGGAAAAAATGACCAAAATTGAGGGCCAACATCTCCCCCTTGTTGATGTTCAAGCATGTCCTCATGCTTGCCTTTTGTCTCATTGATCATATACCTATGTATGCTGACTTTCAGGCTGATGCACATGTAGATATGCCACCTGATGTTGAATCTTCTTGCTGAGATGTTTGCAAAAGCATATCAATTAGCTCTACTTCTCTCTCCCCTCTCTTGTAAATTTATGTCTTCACTTTTTTTCTTTTCATACTTAAATTCTCATCATTTACAAATGATAGTACCAATAAGATTTGAAAATTTTGAACTTGTGCTATGGGATTCCAATAATCAATATTAACTATGACCATGTGATGAAAGCTATGGGAACATTTTATACATGATGAACACCTTGACGATCAACAAGAGTGTGTACATTGTTTCCAATGCCAAAATCACATAGAATTAATATGAAATTCTCAATATGGTTATGGTCATAATCAATGATTATTTTCTTTATATGTAGGCTACCTTCATGCTTTTGAAACCTCTAACTCTGAATTTCTAATTTTCTACAAAAAGGTTATATTCTTCATGTACCCTCAACATCTTCTTTTTCCAATCTTGCAATGTCACATAGTCACAGAGAAAACATCAATCAAACATATCAAATCTTCTTTCACTTATGCAAGGGGTTTCCTTCTTGCCATAAATTTGCTACAAAATAACTTGTGCTAATCCTTTTTATGACTAGGCGTTCACTTTCAACTTAGCAACTATTTTTCCCACACAATCTACAAAATAAGGGTTGAAAGAACCAGAAAAATATCCCAAATAGGAACAAAATTGGGAAAGCTATCTACTTGGAGCCTAATTGGGCTTGTTCTGAAGAAAACTCATGTTTTAATTTTTTAAATTTCATTTTTGTTTGCTCAGAAAAATAGTGGTTTTTTCAAAACTTTGATTTTTTTTTTAAATTGTAGTTGAATTCATCGTTTTGTAGAAGATATGTTGCCTGAATCCTTACCTATTACCTCCACTAGAAGTTGGCTCGTTTCCTTCTATCTTTGATTGCACTTGTGTTTTCTTACCAAGACTCCACAATATATTCTCAAAAATTTTGAAATGAATGTTGATATGAACCATTGATTGATACCAAAGGAAAATTTTCTGAATTGAAATGTCAAATTCTAGGTTGATATGTCAATTTTGATTACTGAGATTTAGCTCTAGCACTAAAATCGGTTTCTGAAAAAGATTTATGCTTCTTTCAATCTTTGGATCAATAACCTTCTTTATAACTGAGTTGTGGACACCTATAGGTTTGATTTTAACCTGCTCTGCCTTCGGCTTTTAAAATAAACAGCATACTTCTTTCAGAAATCAAATTTTAACCTTCTCTACCTTTAATTAACACTATACTTGCAAATCAAATCTTACTCTACCTTCAATCAACACCATATTTGCAAATCAAACCTTATTCTGCCTTCAGATATCCTTAAATTCTGAAATAAACAAACCTCTTTGTTCTTTTTCTAAATCGATTTTGGATAATGCTGCTCTCTGTCCTCAAAAATTGATTTTGAATTTTGGAATAAACTCTTCTATGTCACTCAAAATTGACTTTAGAAATGAATATTGTCCTTCAAAATCGATTTTTAGAAATGCACTCATCTTTGTCCTCAAAATCGACTTTAGAAATGAATAATTTCCTTCAAAATCGATTTTTAGAAATGAAAAATTTTTGACCTCGAGAAATCAAATTTCAAAAAGAGTCTCTGACCTAGAGAAATCAATTTTAGAGATGCATTGTTTGTCTTTGAGAAATCGATTTTAGGGATGCATTGTCTGTCTTTCTGGAGAAATTGATTTTAAGATGCACTTCCTGGCTTTAAGAAACCAATTTTTTTTAAGATAGGAATGAAAATCAACCCACTCTATCTCCTTAGAAATCAAAACCAAAATTTTGGAAATGAAGAAAAAAAAAACTTATTACCTCAGAAATTGCAATATAATTATATTCTTATGCTGGACAAATTGGATGCTAAAAAATGCTTTAAATTAACCACTGCATTCATTTATTCATTTACTATTTGTTTGGAAATCAAATTTTGAAAATGAAAACCATTCTACGAGTCTTTGTCAACTGCAATTTCGAACACTTATTTTAATAACACCACCACTCACTGCTTATTTAAAAAGAAATCGAATTCTGGAAATCAGTGAAAAATTTCTTCAAATTAACCCTCTCTGTCTCCTCAGAAATCGAATGTTGGAGATTAATTTTCATAAATCTCAACATTTTTTAAAATTCACCCTCTCTGCCTCTTTAGAAATCGAATGCTGGAGATTACTCAAATTAACCATTGCATCCACTCATTCATTCAGTGCCTTTTTAGAAATTGATTCTTGGAAAATAGAAATGAAAATCAACCTACAAGGTGATCACAATTCTGCTCAGCTGCATAATCCTTCTCAAAAAATCAAAATTTGGAAAATAAAAATCAACCTACAGGTCTTGGGCAATCACAATTCATCTCTACTCTTAGCATTTCTGTTCACTGCCCCTTCAGAAAGAAAATCTTGGAAAAAATTGATTTTTGTGTGTTCTCCAACAGTTACCATTCGTTTTGGATTTGTTGATGAGTTTAATTAATGCAACTAGAGTTTTACGTGTAGCAACCTCACACCTAGAGCATGAATTCAGACTTTTGATGCCACTAAGCAATGCATCTTCGACAATGAAACCGATTCCTCTTTGCCACATCAGTCTATCTCCAACATTGAAATTGATTTTTTCTTTACTACAATAGTCTTTCTACAACAATGAAATTGATTTATGGAAACACACATATATCTCTCAGTTTTAACACTGAATTCACTCACCAACAACTCACACTTTGTTCATAATATTTTTAGAGCTCATTTCTCCCGTTATCAACGTTATCACTTGGAGTTTCAAACTCAAGTTTAGGTTGCCAACTGCTCTTAAAACTCGAAGTTATTATCTATGCTGACAACTGTTTTTTTTTTAAACTTAACTGAATTTTACTCCTATCCAAACTCAAACACTGAGATTTCACGTGATTCAGGGGATTTGTATCTCACAGATTGATTTCGGAGTTTTGGTTAATGTAACTCTTCATTTTTCACAGAACTGTTCACTAATTCACCTTGATTTAAATCGATTTCATCTTGACTGCATTTATAAAATCAATTTTACTTCTGGGTTTTCAAGCTTCCTACCAGATTTTTTAACCGCAACACCATGTTCTCTATTTCTTTTTTTTTATTTCCCTTTGTTCTTCCTGGATGAAGGCACTGGCACTGGGTTGTCTAACCTTCGTTTTTCTGCTTCTACGTAGGTGTTGAACCTTCATTTCTATGCTCTGCATGAAGGTGTTGGACTGTTTTCTCTCTATGTTTCTATGAATGTTGCTTTTTTCTTTGCGTAGTTGTTTGATTGGGCAATGTTTTGAATTTTATCCACTGTGGCAAACACTTGTCCTTTCTCTTTTTTTTTGTTTTATATGACCATCTATCACTCATCTATTTTCATTTTATTTTTTTGTATGACCATTCATCACTCATCGATTTTCAAAATCGATTTTATGTGCCAACTTTGCTATGGTTTATACATATGCCTTTTCAAAGATTTTTAAAAAAATTGATTTTATCTTTATGTGCCATCATTTCATATTTCACCATTGCTTTGTATGAATTTTAGTTTCATTCATGCACCTTGCATTTCATGGACCTTACATTGCATTTCATTTAGTAATTAATTTGATCCTTACACTTTCCATTGCATTCCATTTAGTAATTACTTTGTTTTTTTTTTTTAAATCCTTTTTATCATAATTGATTTCTCCTCTTTGTCCTTTAAGCTGAATGTTTTTTGCATTTTTATGATGCATTTCTTAACATTTGTAATCTTTAAGGTAGATCTTTGAAATCACCATGTCAAGGTCATTTCAAGTGTTAAAATAGATTAAAAAATCATCATTGAACCACACCATTTTCTTTCATGATACTAGCCGTCTTTGTTATTGTTTTGTAGGCATATGAGACTAATCCTTCTTGTTTTGTAGGAAATTTTCCATGAGGCAAAAAATAAAAAGGCCCAAAAAGGAGATGTGGCCAAAAAGTTCGGTAAAAAATGAAAATGAATGCTTTTAAGTGAATGATGAACTGATGAACGTAAAGTTATAATAGGGTTAATGAATGTAATAAGGTGAATGAACAATGTAAGAGGTAAATTTATATAATGTATGGTGATGTAGGATATAGGGTAATGTAGGATAATGTAGGATGATATATACATGGATAGGGGTACCGCATATTCAAGTTTAAACTAGTTTATCAATCCTAGAAAAACATTCAAAATTGCTTATAGTACTTTCCGTTCACTTTATAGCTCATTGCCAATGAATTTCTTCTGTTGACAATGACCTCAAATCTTTTGTCAACACATGACCTTTTTCTAATGATGCCGATACTTTGATCTCAAAATGAATTCTACTGAATGATTTTGCGGGATTGTAGATGCTTGTAGCTACTTCTGAGGTCCCTTTTATGTTCATTTTAAGATGAATAATTAGGTCCCTTCTGCAATAACATATGACATTGATCTTGTTTAGGTCCCTTACTAATAAATATTGATTATGATGTCTCAGGCGCCTTCTGTAATACCACTGCTTGACATTAAACCAATTACATAGTTTGTTGGTTTATTATGAATCTTCCCCCTTGCTCATATTGAGAATTGTCCTAAAGTCTTTGAATTTTGTAGGATGATTCTACAAAATGAAATTGAAAAACATAAAAGAGAATTCCTATTGGCCACAAAATTTGGTTTTCCGATATGGATTCGAGTTTGTATTGTGCTAGTATCGTGAATTTTCACAACCAAACTCCTTTATTATTTATTATTTTTTTTTCTTTTTTTCTTTTCTGGATGGAGGTAGGGTGTAATGGTGTAGGAAATTATGGAAATATTATGAATTTAAGATAGGTTGAATTCATGATCTAGGAGTAGATGGATAGATAGATAATATATATGGACTTCAATATGGTAGATCTTAATTTTTATGAAGCTTAGCATACAATATGGTAGATGAATGAAATCATGAACAATATGGCTTATGAAAAGATTCTTAGCCAATTAATGTGGCTTGCCATGGTATGAAACATGACTTATTCTTCTGATGATTAGCTTCATGCCTTTTACTTCGATCTTGATTCATGTTGTAGGGTTGTTGGTGTTGTTGGTTAGTAACTGAAAGCAATCTTCAAGAGCTTTGAGTTTCTTTGAATGGAATCAACATTAGCTGAATTCTTCTTTACTTTGACTTGGACATTTTCATTTTATATTGATAGATATGATTTTTTAAAGATTGACCTTGAAAAGTCCTTCATCCATGGAGTTCACTCCTTATATATTCCTAGGGTCTGCAAAAACATAGCATTTTCCTGCAATAAAATATTAGATGATGGAGTAAGAGAGGTGTACACTATCTCTTATTCCAAGAAATATGTAAAATAATTACAATCATTTCTTAAAAAACAATTCGAAAGATGCTATACAAAGAAAACGCATTTGATTACCCCTTGAGGAATGGTGGCCAACCTGGACCTCCTAGTGGTATTTTGTTCACAAAATATTTGCTGTATGTTCAATTAGAGTGATTCCAAAGCCAAGTTAAAGTGAATTCATATGAATACTTCCATTCTAAATATATTTTCAAAATTATTTGAAATTATATGCTAAAAATGATAAAGAGTACCATGTTTAATAGATCTCCTTGTAAATGTTTGACTAGACCAACTGTCACTATATGGAGTGTAATGCTTTCGTTAAATATTTGGTAAATGTCATTAAAATTGGAGATTAAAATAGATTCATTTTTTTCTATCTTGTGGAAATAGGTTTTTAAAATTGATATCACAAAATCGCTAATGAAAAGACCTAGGAGCCAGATTTCACTATGTTGATTTTAAGACATGCAATCACTAAATGTGGCATAACTTTTTTATTTATCCTCCAAATGGGATGATTAATTTTTTTATTTATATAGAATTCAATATATATCTCCCATATAAACAGTTTCTGAAACTAATATGATTTGGTATGTTAAATATGCCAATGAACAGTCAAGACCTAGAATTTTCACCATACAGATCTTTCGACAAGTAGTTAGTATTTTGAGCATAACTTTTTCATATGATATCAGATTACGGTGATTCAAATTGACTTGTAAACTATATTCCAAGGCTATCATCCCTATAGATATCTTGTTAAAATGTTTCCATTAGATCCATCAAATCAAGGTTGTACTAACTTTGTTCTCAAAATTTTCACTTGAGACCTAGTTTTATTTTGATCATATCATTTTGATTTGTGATCCAAATTGAAAATTTCAAAATGGATTTAAAAACTATATTTGAAGAGATACATTGTTTAAAAAATTTCTTTGAAAATGATCCTACATTTTTCCATGAAATCATTCTAAATGAATATTGAACAATGATTTGAAGAATTTATTAATTAGAGTTTGAACCAAAAGTCTTATTGTGAACTTGTTCTACCTATTTATTTATTCTATCCTACTCTATTGTATAAAAAATAAGTCATTCTCTCAAGTATAAGAGAATTTCCAATGCATTCATTTGCGTAGTAGGATCATAAGTGGACTCATATCCAAGTCTGAAAAATATACCTTAATGAATACTTGGACTTGAAAAATTAGCTAATCATAAAGATTTGATGCTAAATAATGTTGAAAAGTGGAGTGGTGTTGTGACCTAATGAATAGTTGGAACCATTTGAAATAATCTTTGTTTGTTTGGTTCTCCTTAATTGTCATATCAAAAATTTCTTCTTGTGGAATGTGTTCAAAATCATGAATGCACAAGAGATCATATGCTAGATATTGTTGAATTTCTAGCTCTATCATTTGAACTTCATTGCATGTGATCCATAACTTATCTATCTCATTACAAAGATAATTAGAAGAAGGTTCTAGATTCTCTTTGTGTGGATCCTCTTCATGGATGATTTGTTTCTCTTCTATCTTTTGAAATGAAGATTCATCCCTACTAACCATTGTAAATAATAAATTGTGGACAAGGGTTTAAGAAGATCCTTGTGGTGGAATATCCTCCTTCTCTAAATGGCTTATTTAGCATCATGTTTTGTAGATATTTGTTTCACAAATGGATTTTGTAGTTAGTGAGTTTTTATTAGTACTTGGGAGTTTTGTTTTGGGATTTACCTTTCTAAATTATGTCTAAATGTAAATAACCATAATAACAAATGTTTTTGTTTTTGTGTTTTGTTTAAAGCTCCCTATTTTGACTAAATCTAAATGTTCTTCCCCGATAATGATGCCAAAAATGTTAGGTCAATTTACTAAGTAAGCTAACGTAGGTGTTTTACTTGTAAATCCGGGTTTGTAGACATGGAAGCACATCCAAAGTATATGGATTGAGATAAAGTGAATTTCGGAAAGAAAGACTCAAATGTTAAGGGAAATTCATATTATAAATAAGTTCTAAGTTTAAATAAACTAAAAATTCTCTGATTCAAGATGCAGTAAGCAAAGGAAGAGGCACCTAACTTAGGAGGTCCTAGCTGTCCTTCCCCACAGTACTGTCCTCAAGAAGAGAAAATAAAGAGCAACAGTTTGTGATGTGTAGAAAGCAAGAGAAGAGGCTCCTAACTTAGGAGTTCCTAGTTTTCCTTACTCATAATTCTACTCCAACAATGTTACCATTGCATCAAATCATAAACTGGAAAACAATTCAAGAAATGAAAAAGGATGAGTTTTAGTTCTGATTCATAATTTGATAGGAAGAGAATTTAACTTAAATCATTTGTTTTCCTTTTCTACTAAAATTATATTTTAAACCAAAATCACCAAAAACTCATATAGAAATCATAACAAATCTAAGAAGCAAGAAATACTAAATCAAAACTACGCTAGTTTATACAAAATTTAACCAAAGTGTACTTAGCTTGGTATGGGGGCCCTCTAACCTTGCCTTGGACACCTCAAGAACTCTTCAGCTACTGCTAACTTAAGAAATCATCCACAGCATGAACAACAAATAGAATAGTACAAATGATTCTTCAAATTATCTCAAAAGTCTCCAATACTATTAATACAAAATTACACCCAATTACACTCTTTGAATGGTCCATAAACTTTGTTTAAACAACAAAATCCTAAACAAAATTTTCTATAATGGCTCTAATAGCCTTATAAATCCTAATCCATCCATGCAAGTTGAACTCATCAAGTCCGGGTCACAAATTCAGGAAAAATCCCAAAAAATAACAAATTTGCTCCTTTTTACTAGGGATTCCTGAATGACAGGTCAAGTTTGACTTGCGTTGATCGGGCCTGTTTTTGCTTAGTTTTACTGAACCAATAGGTGTTTCTTCATCTGTGGTTCCCAATATTTCAAAATATGTGCTCATATCTCGCCCATGTGTCCTGCGCATATGAATTCAATGGAGCTATTATGGGAATTTTTAATGCAGTCCAAAATTACTCTTAAAACCCATTTTTACAAAAAAATCCAAAAATTGAAAAACTTAATTTAGTTACTTGAATATGAAAAAAGCAACTAAAATGAGGTATATATAGGTGAAATATGATGGAATATATTCATAAATAAATGGATTTAGGATAAGAAAAAATGACCGAACTTGAACTTCAAAACTATGGTAACCTTTGATAGTGGTCTCAAAATAGGACTGGTTCCCATCATAGCCCTTCAACTAATGCATATGAGTGGATTTTTTGGAGATTTTCCTTCTAGGGCTTATGCATAGAACCATACACAAATTTCGAACTAGAGACAAAGGGTTTTACTCCTTTCTAGGATCGATATAGTTGCTAATAGGAGAGCTTTAAGTGCCTTGCAAAACTAGAGCAGTCCATTCCTAATAATTTCACTAATCAGTAATGTACATCCAAACTCTGCAGATGTTCATAGATTCAATTATTTAGAAGATGCAGACGTAGGGTCCACCTTTTTGTTTTTTGATCCAATGTGAAGAGTTGTGGCTTCTATTATGCTGCTATATAATTCCTTTGACTCTTTAGAAATATGGTCCTTACGCCTTTGCTCTAATAAAGAAGGTTTGCAGTCTTGATTGTAGAGATAAGAAGAATTTGTTGATTTATGCTTTTCATTGTTCAAGACTTGGGGAAATTGGTGTGAAAAACATAAATAATTGTGCTCCTCTAGAGCAAGAAATTCATCACTGAGGTTTTCATAACTTGTGTAATGTTGATACTTATTAAGGAAAATTCAAGTTTTTGGTGCAAAATCCTTATTGCTGTCATATTTGGAGCAAAGTCTCTTGTCCTCAGAGGGATATTCTATCCTCAATTCTTGTGACAAGTCTAGGGAGATTAGTTCAACATTGTTATAACATGACACAGTCTCAAAACCCTCTGAAGAATGCTTGTGAAGGGCTCAGAATAATACTTCCCCTCTTCTTCATGATCACCAAACATCGGTGCTCCATGCAAGTAGTCTATAGGACTTTCCTCTACCCAACCGCAAATATATGGTCCGATGATTGATCCATACTGATGAGAGGATCATTATGAGTGTACAAGCTTATGTTTTCATTATTATGATTATCTTGTACATAAGCCACAAGAGAAGGGAGTGTTCTTGTCTTTAGTTTTGAGCATAAATCCCACGCCAAATTCATCTCAAAACTGCTACTACTTTCTTCTTCTGGATTTGCAATGCTATTTCCTATGGGGTAGCCAATAGAAAAATCACCAACTTGATGCCAATCCTAACAAAAAAGAGTGACATATGTATCATTTGAATGTAGTGTAATAATGCCATCACATTTTCATGGTGGTACTCATTTATTTGTTAAGAAATCTCTTCAGATGCTAAAATGGCCCTCCTTCCTATCATTGCTACTGCAAGGTTGTTCATGTTACAAATATCTATTCTTTTCATATTCAAATTTTGAGCATAATCCCTCTTCCATATGTGCTCCACTTTCATCCCCAACAATGTTATAATTTCCTTCAAAAAGACCAAGGAGGCCTTCGTCTCGTAGGGTTGTCAACAACTCTTGATATGTACCATCAAATTTTTGAAGCTTGGGTGGAAATGCTTGAGGAAGATTTCAACTAGAGATTTGAGAGAATGTATGCTCTATGGGCTACAAGAATGCTTTAGCTAATGAACATGCCCTTGTCCTAAAGAAAGAAAAAATAATATTATCCTAGAATCTTCATGTCTTTCCATCAATTCACATATATGCTTCATAAATGCCAAGACATGTGGTGCAGTAGAAAAAGAGTTCACCTCAAACTGTGGAAGGTCCTTGCTATAGCTAAGAGGATATGATTTTTGTGTGACAACTTGTTATTCTCTGATACACCGAAATAAAATATGCCCAAAAACTTAAGATGTGTATAAAATCATCACATGAAACTCCTATTCTATAATCTATCATATGTTGAGGAAAATTTCCTCCCAAAGGTGAAATATTTATAGTGTAACATACATGTATCTTGAGCGATGTATAAGATATTCCTTTAATAAATTATGGGTGGAACCTTTAACAATAATTGCACGTAGATAAGTGAGGTGATCTTACATCCTAGTTGGAAATCCCATATATAAGGCAACCACCTATATCACTTTGAAATGAGATCTTCTAAATCATTAATATAAAGCTAAAAGAGTATGGGACCTGGGTGAAAATGGAAATATTTTCTTTGGCATGTATGGTTCTATGTATTCCATTTGTTTCTCTACCTTGCTACTAAATAGTTTAGTATGTCTTATTTATATGCTAATTTTTTTTTGTTTTTGTGGGACGTTAGTGGCACACCAACTCCGGTATTCTCATAGACACTAGAAGAGTGATAATTTAAAGATAAGTAGGAGAAAGTAACTATTTCTAGATAATTTTCATAGCGTAGGTCCAAGGAGATAACATTGTCCCAATTGTTGAAACAACAACACTTAGCATCCAAGAGAAATATGCTCACCCAGAAAGAGCGAGAGTAGTAGCCATTTTTTTAAAGACCAACATTATGAACCCTGGGCTAGAGGAGCATCACAGTGGGTTTCTTTTTTTTTCCCACAGAAGTTTATTCGAGTTTCAATTCTAGTCACAATCATCATTTTCAACAACAGTTTCATCATCTTGTTCAACCATCGTTTGGGTCTAGGATTTTGCCCATAAGTAGGTCTATTTTTCCATAGAGGAATATATAGTGATCTCTTTATGACTCACCTTCATCCTCCTCTATCTCAAGGGAATCTATTGCATTTAATTGATCTCCTGTTGGTGACTATGTTGGGAGCTCTTTGCATGAGCCATTTCCATTAACATTGTTTATGGAATCTATTGTAGAAAACAGAGTTCGTGAAAAATCTCAGGTGCCGATTGACTCTTCTACACTATTGATTAGCCTCTTTATAGTCATTAGTGGGTAGTTAGGTGTATTTAATATGCCTTTTAGGTATAATTATTTACTTAGAATGATAAGATGTAATTAATTCCATATGCATCTAATGCCTCTTTATATGCCATTTTTGAAATCAGTGTCTACTAGACTGATAAGAAGAATCAAGAAGATTTTTCTCATTGTAGAGATATTAGTTAAAGAAATTAATAAGTATACATTCTTCGAACTAGTGGTATCTTCTAGTAAGATGAAATATATTCTCACAAAATTAAATTAGAGTGAACTCTGCAAAATATTGATAAAGCAATCAAGATGGAAAATTTTAGATTTTTTTGTAGTTAGTTGTTATATTTAATCCTAACATAAACCAAGGGGTTAACTCAGCAGTTTGTTTCCAATGTTTGGTCATTATCTAGTTCCATGTTGTAAAACACTTGGTTTGAGTCCCATTGGGTTAGGTGTAATTGTCTATGTGGATGGTTTTACTGGGAGTTCCATCCAGTAATGGTCTGCTCCTTTAATTTGGACTCAAGAGATGCAATTGTTGTTTCTTGGTCATACCTACAACATTTTTGTTCCTTCAATTCTACCTATAAATTTCTCAAATTTTCTTGTTACATCTAAGCTCTTTATCAAGTTTGAATTTTTCCTAGTAAGATTCATGTAAAGTAGCCTCTAACTCTGTCGTCTCTACTCTGGAACTATCTGGGTCTATTCCCGTTGCATGTAAGGATATTTTAGTATCTTCCAGGCCAACTTTCAGAAGCTCATACTCATGATCCTTTTGAGTAAGTTCACTCTTTTCATTAAAAAGGGATTTCACTTTAGTTTTTAACGTGGCTACCTTTAGAGACAACTCTTCAATCCGACTCCTATAATTAAGCTCATTATTTACTTGTTTCTAAATCTCATCCAACATGTTTTGTAGCTTTGATGACAATGTTTCACTCTCCTTTTTTGAGACACCTAAATGGTTCATAAGTTCTTGCAAATTGTCCTGATATTTCTTTTTCATAGTTGTAAAATCTTCTTTAGCCTTTCTAAGTGTTTCTTGCAGATTGGTTTTCTCTAGGAGGAATTTAGAAGCTTATTTAAATGCTTGTCTTGCTAGTTTCTCCTTAGCATCGAATGATGATGACATATGTTTAGAAAGCCTCTTAAATTCTTCCTGAAGTAGTTCTAATGTAGTAGAATTATTCCATCAAGTCATTCTTAGTGCTTCTTCTTCCCTTTTGGCCCTCTGTTCCTATTCCCTTTTAGATTGCAACAATGCATCCAAATCTGTTGCAAACTTTGTTGTCTTTGTATCTATCTCCTTCTGTAAATTTTCAACCTTACTCTATAGGATACTTATGGTTTAAAAATAAGTTGCATGCTCATCTATGAGATTTTGTAATTCTTCTCGTAGTTGTCCCTATGATTTTTTAGATGAACACTTCTCATGCTCCTATTTTAGTGCTTCGAATTCATTCTCTAATTGATCCATCTCTTCTACCAAATAGTCCCATGCTTTTTTATAGTCTTCAACCTCTCTAGAGAGTTCAATAATATTTTCTTCTAATTGAAGGGTTTATGAAAGCTTCCTCTCCATTCTCATCAATTCCTCTCTTCTTTCTTTCTTTTTTTCTTTAGATCCACTTTTTTCTTCATCATGATTTCGTTGTCTCAAGCTCATAAATTCGCTTAAGAAGTTCGTCATGTTTCTCCTATAGATGTAGTAGTGTGCTACCATTGTTTATGTGATCGCCCTCTACTTCATAAGTTTTCTTATCTAATATTTCTCTTATTAATTTTTCAGATTCACTCTTTCCTTAGTATAATGACATTTCTTCCATTAGGTCCCCAATATGTTCCCGTGCGGGCTTGCCAGCTTCTTAGCTTGCATGGAGGAAATTTTGCAACACAAGGTTTTCTTCCTACAAAGTTTCAAGTTTTGCGTGCAAATGTTGATTAGTTTCTGTAAGTTCTTGGGCTTCCTCATCAACCATTGCAAGTTGAAATTCTAGTTCTACAATGTCAAGCTTATATATCCTAATTTCCTCCTCTAATTTTCGGTTGATGTTTTACAAATCAATCTGTACTTCATCAAGCTGCAAAATCTTATCCTACAAAAGCTGTATATCACATATAGCATTTTTCTTGAATGGGTGGTTGTAATCAAACCTTTCATCCTCTTTCAAGTCAAGAGTAAGGTTTTTGACATTATGTTTTTGGGCTTCTAGATTATCTTCACTTGTTTTGATAGGATGGATTGTCTTGGATGAATTATGCATACCATATTCGAGCTCAACTATCCTTTTGTTTCTTGTATATATTTCATTTTTTCAATTACAAATGAATCTTATACTTTATTTTTTATCCTCTTAAAAATCTGTCTCTAAAGTCTCCATGTCGCCTAATAGCAGTTGTAAGCTTCTTCCACTATTACTGTGGATAATTTTGCAAGTAATCTCTATAAGTTTTTTATTTGAAGATGATAGTGTTTGTAGCCACTCCATTTCAATATCCTCAAATTGCCTTCCTTTATTATCTTCACTTGATTTTGAAACATCATAGGATCTACAAGAGATCTCCTCAATCTCTTTACTTTTCTTATGCAATAACACTTCTAAATCTTGAACTTCTAGAAGAAGCTCGGAATTTGGTTCTTGTGTCTTCTATAACTGAAAATTGAGATTAATATTAATTTGTTTCTCATATTCTATCTCTTTCTCGAACTCCTCTATGATACACTTGGTATCCATCTCATTTGATGATTTATTTGCAGCTCTAGGATTTTCATTGCCTTGTCCTAATCCCTTAAGTTGTTCAACTTCAAGTTTCATGCTATCTCGCCCTATTTTGAGAGAGGAAATTTCCGTTGCAAACTATTGTCCCTATTTAGTCTTCTTTGCAAGTTGTCTCTTTAGTGTTTCCAATTCCATGGCTATTTCTTTTGCCTATCTGTCCAGTAATGAAACATCATTCTGGAGTTCCTCAATGGTTGTTTCGGAAGCTTGCAGCTTTGCTTTTAGCCTTCCATTTTATTTGTATATATTTTCTTTATTAATTTCTATGGAGAAATCTAAATTCCACCTCCACCTACACCTCCACATCCACCTCTTTCCAACATTTCACCTCCACCGATACCTCCCTCCAACCCTCGACCTCCTTACAACCCTCCACCTCCACCTGTCAAGTTTGCACCTACCCCTGCACCTTCCATCCATAGTAAACATTTGAAATCGTTTTAAAAATCCTTAAATTATCTTTTCGAAATGGTATTTTTTTAAATTATATGTTATCTTAATTACAGATTCCAATTTTTTTTTAAGTATTCTTTGAAACATAATTGATTTTCATTAGTATTCTTTGAAAAATAATTGTCACGAGAATCGTGACTCATAAGTTTTGATTATCACTCTGTCAGCATACTCAAAGAGAGGGCTTTATATAGGAATTTGTTCAGTATTATTCACATTAATCATTAAATCATAGGCTTGGCCTTGGCCTTGCCTTTATGTCACTCCATATGGTCAAGAATTACTTTATAGTTTTATAGAGATGGTTCTTACCAATAAAGCAGGGTAAATCATTTTTAGGATACACATCTATCAAACCATAAGATACATATTTGTTAAACCTTAACACAGATAAAATATTCAACTATAAATCTATCAACTTTGGAAAAAACTATTTAGAATAAATATAGTCTAAAATTTTTGAGAAGGCATTTATCTGAGAAAGTGTAGATTCTGAAATATTTGAGAACTTTTAATTACACCATCAAATTTTCAAAAGTTCTCTTTTTCAAATTTGTATTTTTAAATATTTTAGAAATCCAAAGTATATCGTCCAATTTTCACAAATTATTTTTTCCTGATACAAATTCTAAAATATGTTGAAAATGTTTAGTACACCTTAGGAGATAAACTTCCTCCAAATAGTTCTATGAGAATCATGGTTGGCTAAAACATGGTTTCCATAGGAGCTGCAATAATGCTACAATAATATTCCCCATAGGAGCTGTCAAAAGCGTAAGTTGGCCCTAGTTGCCAATTTTAACAGGTATTTACATGATTGAAACAATTTCAAGATGCACAAATGTTTGGCCTGTCTAACTTAATAATGGGAATTTTTGGAAAAGAACTTGAAATTCAGGTTAGAAATCATGTTAAGACTATGAATTAAAAATAGTTGCACAATTTTTTTTCTTGGTTCTGGCACCACAATAAATCAGCTCCTAAATCTGTTTTAGTAATCTGTTTTATTTCTGGTTTCAGTTCCATATGAGAAATCCACTGATAGTACATTTTGAATCAATGTGTTTCATCCAAATAGTAATATTTCTTCATGTTTTTTGGAGCTTTGATATGGAATTTCATACCTTGTTTCCTTGCTCTTTATTTTATACTAAACCAATATGCTTGTGGAATTTTACTTACCTTTTCATTTATTTACATGTGCAAAAACAGATGGAGTTGTTTTATAAAATTGCTACTGGTGAAGAGAATTCTATCATTAGCATGGTCAAGTGTCGAGAAGGTTGTACAAAATTAGTGATGAAATTTTTGATGATGAAATTGTTGGATACCATTTTGATTTTATCCAGGATGGAACAAGTTTATATCGAAAGCAAGAGAAATAATGGAAAGTTCATACAACACTTTTAGGTATCAAGACGAAACTAGGCACATTTGATGTGGAAGCAAAGTTCTCAAATGTAGTGGAAACAATACCAATCTTTGAAAACATTGAAGTGAATGTGAAGGGACCTATGCATAAACAACCAAGATATGTATTTCTCAATGGAACAATCCAGAGTCATTGATCAATCCTAGTGTATTGGCATCTTGGGAAAAAAAAATTAAAAGTTTAATGGAAGAGATTGTCAATGAGAAAATTACTCTCAAAGTATATTCAGAAAAGGGAGAATCTAAAATAAGGGTCCATTGTGAAATCTGTGGCATTCATTATGGAACAAGTGACGTATCCTTGGCAGGGTGAACAACATGCAACTTCAAAAACCATCATCCGAAAATAGGGGCCCATCAAAAATGCCTTTCAATGCCAAGTGGTAGTTAATCCTTCATGTAACAAAGCACAACATACAATGATGGCTGGAGATCAATTTCATATTTATCAAGAAATCAAACTTCTATATTATTTCAACAAGACACAAGAGCCTAATTTGTTCAAGGTGGTGGAAGCAACACTTGCAGACTATAAGGACATGAAAAAAGTGAGAGTGGAATGTACATGATGAAATAAAAGGTTTTGTTTAGTGCTAAAAAGTGGTAATATTGTCATTTCTCTAAATGAACACATGAAATGAAAGAAGCACACTGCTAGTACTACAAATAAGGGTTCACATGAGGAGATTGGGTTGAGGAGTGGCATGGTTGGGAGACCCGATAAGCCTACCAATGATAAGTCCCAACAAAGTTTGACTAGGTTCTTGGTCACATTATCACCATCAGTATTACATAGGGGTTCTACAAGTGCAAATTCTTCTACTTCAGGTGTGTTAGTTAACAACTTAGACGAAACTTGAATATGAATTTGTATATTATTTTATTTATCTTATTTCAATTTTTTTATTTTTTTTCATCTTATTATACATCAATTATCTCCCTTGTTACTACAATGTTGGGGGTATTGCTATCCTTATATTGATAGAAATGGGGAGATATTGAAAACAAAGGTCGTAGTGGATGATTAAAGGGGTGGAAAATTATGGGCCATCGAGAAGCATACCAATATCATGCTATGTTATCAGGGTATTGAATGTCATATTGATGGTACATATAGAAATATCCATTGCGAGAGGGCTTCTGAAATAGGGATCCCATTTGATTCATTAGCATGAAACCTTTTTAAGTTGGTTCCAGAATGTGATGACTTCGGGATGCAATTATATCATGAATCAATGTCCACTAACAAAAGAAGTGAACGAGATACAACAAAAGGTAGAATACTAGACTATTTGACTCAAAATGAATTGAAGAATGCTACAAGGGTTACAAATGATAACCATAGATCAACAATGTGAACTCTTTGGTTGGAGAGGAAAAAGGTTCCTACACTCTCTATTAGAATGAGATCCCTAAAGGAAAAGTTGTTTGAATCAACAGAAAGGAAGGATATCTTTAGGTTTTCTAGGGATATGTGTGAGGCACATAAGCAAGGAAAATTACAAGAAAAAGATGCAGTTTGGGAATTTGTCAAGGATATTTCTAGTAGCTTGATGCATGATAAAGAAGGGAGAAGGTATAGTACATCTACAAAATCCCTTTATGAGATGATCAAGTTATGGGGAGGTCCTAGAATACATAGCTTTATTAGCTTGAATCTGGATGGTCCTTCAATATCTATGACTTTAAGGAAAATTAGAAAGTCATTAGTATATATCCTAGGGGAGCACGAGCACATTTTTGGGGCGATCGCAAAATTTTATGCTTCTTATAAAGCCAAACATGGTATAAATGGCCTAATTCCTGTATTGCTCACTGAAGATGAAATAGTTGTGAAAAAATATGTTAGGTGGGTAGCAAAAAGCGATACACTGGTGGGGTTTTGTGGTATGGAAGAAGAACATCAATGCCAATAACATTTCTTGGTGAGAGTTGGTGAGGGAGTTGTAGGCTATGAGATTACAACAGATTCTTTTAAGAACAATGTTATTGGCTATTATGCACGTGTTATTATTTCAAACCCTTTACATGAAAACCTTCCTCATTTGGTTGTGGTTATTCATCCAACATGCAATAGGTTCAATGAAAACTTTGTTTACCAATAATGGGAAAATGTAGAATATATATGGAAGAAACACGTGGAAAATAATTTTGGACGTATTGTTGGTCATTCCCCGGATGGGGATAGTAGAAGAAGAAAACTTATGTTGAAGGATTATTCTTCAACATAAGGTCTTCGATATCAAATTCCTTGGGAAGGGTGGAGGCTAACCCGATTGTACAATGGTTGTAATGTGACAAGATTGCATGACCACGATTACATTCACAACTGAAAAACGCTAGTGAATCCTTTGTTTAGCAGTCGACGAGAATTAGTTTTATGAAATGAGTACATAGGTTTTGGTCATGTCTGAATGGTTTATCACACTTTTAAAGTGGATGATCACAAGCATAAGGGTGAAGGTATAAAGAGGATGGATCGAAAAAATTGGGGATTTGCACAACACATTGCTTCAAGTCATGCTTAGAGGTGTTTGAAAGAGTTGGGAAGTACACCAAGTGGAAAGTTAGAGAGGACACTGGCTACAAAGACTTATCTAATGATTTTTGCTGACTATATTGACATCCTTATGTCTCATAGTTTGAGCGTTTGGGAAAGGGTGCGAAATGCTTCACGAGTACACATTTCTTCACATTATGGTTATGTTGGGTACAAAAACAATCTCATACTAATCTCAACATAAATTTCATTAGCAGAGAGGCATATCAAGATATGAAAATTTCTTGGCATTTTGAAGTTTTGTTGATGAGATTGTTTCAAGATTATTACTCTAACTTTCCATGTATTTTCAACCTGACTCGGTCAGATGTATGTGAGAAATTCCTTATTAAAGTTGGTGGGATGGTTGGAGCATAGAGGGCCTATGATTTCACTGACTTACTTCATGCTGTTGGAACCCTTAATAGAGTTGCTGAAGAAGAATCAAATCCCCAAAGGCTTCACTTTAATAAATCTCATAAGAAGTAGGAAATCATTTGGAATAGATTTCACCAAGAAACAATAAAAAACATTGACATATTGTCCGAATATGATTCAATGTCCACATACGCTAAAATTGTAGAAGCCCTTAAGATTGGATTGAAGGATGCATAAGACATTTTATCAACTCTTATATTGCAACCAGAAAATTAAAATCAATATTCTTGGTGGGTTCAACCATGGACAAAGGATCAAAATTTTCCAACATTCCAAATTGTAGATGAAGTAGTTGATCATTTTCCGCCGAGTTTTTCCAATTCTATATTCCATTCTTCTTGATCATTGGTACACAGTGAAAGTGAATTGCAAAGAATGGAAAGTGAGTGGAGAGACGAGTTCGATGAAATTTTAGATTCCATTGATGAAAATGGAAGCAAAACGATAAAGCCATAGGTGGATCTTAATGGTAAGGATATGTTTAAAGCATGTTTCGTTATTTAGTTGAATGGAAATATGAAATTATTGAAAGAAAGGTTGACGAAAGTGAGAAATGGGGCCTACTTTAGGTGAGATGGGAAGGCTCCACAGAAGGGTGTTTAAATTGGATTTGGAATTAGAATAGATTGTGAGGTTTTGTTTGAAAGCAACTCAATTCCCGCCACTAAACATACTGAAAGAAAAGGTATTCCTCGAAGTAAAAAAACAAGGTGTTTCTTGTGGAACATGGTACGATGGAAGGGTTCAAAGAATAAGGAAGAAGGATGGTAATAGGGTGTTTGATTACCATAATGACATTGACCTTTTGGATAGATTAGATGGAATTGAGCTTTAATTATGTTGGTATACTAGATCAAAGGGGCAACACATGTATAAGTATGATTACACAGATAATGCTTTTGTAGAACTTAAATATGTTATAGCAATCAGAAACTTATCATACAATGCTAGGAATGATACATACAAATTAGAAGAATGTGACTACAATTTTTTTCAGATTTTGTGAAAAATTTGAATAAGGTAGATTTTCAAAACATTCTACTTTCTCTTTCCTTATGTATTTCCATATGTTGGATCATTTCTAAGTAATAGTTGGTTGTATTTTTTTTTATTTGTTTGTATGAAGCTAATGTTAATTTCGTACTTTTTGGTTTCAGGTCTAGTGAATAGTTCAAATGTTGACTGTTCAGGATAACTCAACCTTTTTTTGCTACCTGCTTTTTGGTGTAAGTTTATCTCACTAGCCATTCATGCTTTTGTAGTTATGTTTCATTCAAACGATCATTTTGTATTTCCTCCATAAAAACCATAGAATTATGTACCTATACAACTATATGTACCCCTTACCCTCAACACATATATACAATTTGGAGATAAGGGTACCCCTTACCTCAACACATATATACAATTTGGAGATAAGGGTACCCCTTACCTCGACACTTGTGTTGGATTCCTTCAACTATGGTTCCTCTAAAGTTGGTCCATTTAATCATGAAAAACAAGAAGAGGTGGTTCCTCTTTCATGAATATGTTTTGCGGATAAGTATGTGGTTCTTCTCACTAATGTTAACATTTTTGTTGAATTTTTAGATTAATGGTTCGCTTGCTAGGAAGGATATCAAGGATCTGATGGCACAAACTTTAGTCCGGATGGTTTCTACTCACTCCAGTCAATGGATTTACACCAGAGCAATGGATAACACATTAAGTGCATTTTATTTTGAATGTTTATGTGGTAGTTGCATTCCTATTTTTTAAATTGGACATATAAATCAGAGTCTATATTTGAAATGTGCCATCAGAGTATTTTTGGAAGTATTTATATTTTTGCCATTTGCATGGGGCCTACAATAGTTAAATTGCACTTGGTTATTATTGAAAATTGAGTCCTCAATCATATTTTGGGAATTTCCTTTCAGTGCTTTCACTAAATGACATTGGCATTAATTATTATCTGTAATGACTTTTGGACATGTGATGGTATTTTATTTTTAAATTGTTTGCAAATTTATTGAGATATGTGCTTCTAGTAGATTGGAAGGGTGATGATAGTTTGCTTTCTTATTTTTGCCTACATTGATATATATGTGTTTGATGGGCCTTTAAATGTGTGTGTATAATCCAAGGGCTATTTTAAGGTGAATGGTGTGTGATTTTTTGCAACTTCTAGATTCACAAGAATTTGATAGGGTGTGTTGACACCTAATCATCAAGATTGAGTGAATAAATATAATTGATGTAAATAAATAAAAAGAAATATGAGCAGTCATCAGGAGATGAAGTGAAATGTCTCCCTCATGCATATAATAAAGACCAACCTGAAGGAATAATATATGAATTGATTTGGTGGAGTTACAACCTGGCCTGACATGGTATCAGAGCCAACTCCTGAAATTAGCTTTTGTGTAACTCCTAGTGTCAGTTTCCTGCCTATATTCTACCTAGTTGCCTGAAGCCTGCTCCAGGCAGTGTCATATACATTTCAAAATCTACACCCTCTATCATATGTGTTTTAAAATTTGATGCAGTTGATGTTTCTGTTGTAGTGGCATCCCTCCATACGTTGCTGCTCTCTCCCCACCCTCCATACACTGCAGCTCCATAAGTTGCAGCTTCGTTGTTGCTATCGGTTTCAAAGCTTGTCTCTAGCGTGGAAGCTGAATAGGGTTGTAATAATTTTGCACAGCGTGACACCTTGAGAAGATCTTGTAAGGCATACAAACTCTGAGTCGTTGAAATATCATAGGGGAATTCAGAACATTGAAATGATTATCCTTTATCAAAATTTGAGCGAATGTTGATATTTCAGTATAATTGGAGGAGCGGTTCATGTATCTGGAATCCAATATTTTTGAAATGGAGATCGAATTGAAGAACATGATCTCTAGGATATGCACAAGCGTTGAAAATAATGATGGCAATTAAGTCCCTTTATGCTTCAACTACTGTTATGTTTTATGTTCTCTCGGTCACTCTATACATTGTTATATGTAATGCGATTGAATCTATTTGAGCCAATGTTATATGCATTGTGACTTTTATAAATCTATGAGGATGTCCTCAATCCCTCTGAACTAGTTTAATGTCCGGGTTGAGTTTGTACTCTTTTCAATAAGAAATTGGAATGAATATTTCAAAGATCCTAATTGTCTTGATGTCCTATCAATTTTAGGCTTCTTCCGTTGAATTTTTGCTGTAGAACAACTTTGGTGGCTATTCTTCACACTGTTAAGAATCTCTTTAGAAGACTATTGATTTCATGTGGAAGTATTTGAAAGTGGGGATAATGGACAATGCCTACCTGATTGTTGATCTTTGAGGGCTCTACTGTTGACATGATATTATTCATTGTTTTCCAAAAGAAGCATTCGAATATCTGTGCAGCTTGTTTCTTGGTTTTCATAAGAATTCAGAATATTGCTACTACAATGCATCTTTTTCCATCAAAAGCAGAGGTATTTTTTTACAGTACACAGATTTTACAATGCATTCAATCATATCCATTGTTGGAATAGTTCTCACTGGCAAGGAGAACTGTCCTGAGTTGTCTTCGATGATAAAACACACCCTAATTTTCAATGAGCTGTGGAAAGGAGTGTGTGTTGGAGACGGAGACAAAGAGCTAGAACAACCTACCTTAGACAAATAGCTCACCATTTGGGAAAATAAGAACAGCAAAGTCTATGCATTAATTGCAGCATCTGTAAGTGAAGAGGTGAGTCGCCATATTTTTCCATTTTCAACTGCTTTCAAAGCCTTACAAAAGCTGAAAGAACTCTATGACTCACATTCTGCACTTGAAGTGGTTCAACTCATGACTAAATTGTTCACCCTTGAATTGTAAAATAATGATCCTCTTGCTCTTGCATCCGATGTAAAATCTATAATGCATGGTATAATGCATTGTTTTCCATCGAAGGACGGGGTCCAGAGGGTCCTCTGGTGAAGAAGTATAATGCATGATATCAAAGCCACTAAGGTCGAATTGGATATTCATCTTATCACTTTTCTCAAGGCACATTATCCTACTTACTCCAATTATCTTGAGTCATTGCAACAAAATGGAAATCTCAAAGATATTACCTTTGACTCTCTTGTGAAAAAATTTGTTGAAAGAGAGAAAGCTTTTGGAAAGAAGACGACTCCTAAATCTTCTGAAGAGGTTGTGTGCCTTGCTCATAAAGAAAAGAATCTTTCTCAAGATTCTTCCAGAGGAAGAGGTGGTTGAAAAGGAAGAGGAAGATATTTCAGAGGAAGGGGGGCAGACACTCTTAAGGAGAAAAGGAAGATTTGCACTGCATACACTACAAAAGAAATGGATCACATGATGCCTCTTCATGCAAGTTACCATGGGAGAAAATTGAGTAGCAACGAAACCAACAGAAAGGTAAAAATAATAACACAAACAAAAGTAAAGCACCTAAATCCGCTCACTATGTTGTGGCACAATGTAATATTGGAGTAAATGAAGATTTATTTAATGCTGAACACTTACTTCTTGGAAAAATTATTGGTTGCTTGATTCAGGAGCAAATTGCCACATGACTCATAGAAAATATTTTTTGGAAGAATTTACTGACAATGTTGATGGAGCAGTATACTTTGCAGACCAATAAAAAATCAAGCCATCAGGGCTTGGCAAAATCAGGCTTAAATTGCCTAGTCTTCTAGACTTTCTTCTGCATCATGTTCTATATCTCCCACAGCTGAAGAGAAACTTGTTGTCCTTGGTCCACATCTGCCAGCAAGGTCACTCCATTCATATGTTTGATGGCAAGCTTGAGGTGAGAAAATCATTTGACCACTCACTTGTCATGAGGGGAATAGAAGAAGAAAGGCTTCTGATGCTGCAAGGTACATCTACTTATGCACAACATTTCTCATACAATTCTCATTATGAAGAAGGTACACTTCCATCAAGTTTATTATGGCATTTTAGATTTGGACATTTGAACTATGACAACCTCTACTTGTTGAAGAAACATGGTGTTGCTGGTTTACCAACAATTCCTAGGAAATTTAAGCAATGGGATGCTTGCATTCTAGGAAAGCATAGAAAACAGTCTTTTCATGATTGACATTCAAGAGCACATAGAAGACTTGAACTCATTCATTCAGATTTATGTGGTCCAATGCCTACTCCTTCTGTAAATGGAAATAAATATATGATGACATTTATTGGTGACTACACCAGAATGTGTTGGGTTTATTTATTGAAGAACAAATCTGATGCTTTTCAAACATTCAAGAACTTTCATAAATGGATTGAAAATGATGCACAATCTCTTATTGGGTCTATTCGCACTAATAATGGAAAATAATACACATCAAATGAATTTGAAAACTATCTTCACGAACATGGGATCAAACATCAAACAAATGTGCCTTATAATCCCCAATAGAATGGTGTAGCTGAAAGAATGAATAGGACAATATTAAATAGTGTTTTGGGTTGATGCTATTCTATGTGCTGCATATATAAAGAATAGATGTCCATCTAATGCTATTAGAAACAAGACTCCATATGAAATTTGGTATGGGAATCTTCCTTCGGTAAAGCATGTCAGGGTCTTTGGTTTGACCTATTATGCCTTGATACCAAAGGCACATAGAAACAAACTTGGTGCAAGAAGTCATAAGTGTATCTTCTTCAGGTATTCAAACACCTCCAAAGCATACCATCTCTATGATGCAGTCAATAAAAATTTTGTTGTATCTAGAGACGTAATTTTGCTTGAATCATCCAAAACTGTCAATGTTGTTTAGTGGCAACTTGATCGCTCGGATAGATTTGCAAATGAAAAATTATTTAAAGAATTTGATAATTAGATTCCACATCTTGAAGGGGGGATTCCTATACTAGATCAACATGTGGAATCTTCTTCTGAAGAACTCTCTCCCCCACATGAAACTCCAACAACGGATGATGCTTTAAGTGATGTGATTGATAGAATTGGGAGACTCATTCTTGATTCAGTCCCAACTCAATCAACGGAGCATCCTGGACCATCTGAGAAAGGTCCTCCAAAGTGGCTGATAAAGGCACTTTAAAGTGTTCATCCTGATGAGGTTGGAAAGACAGGAACTAGAAATTCAAACCGGCAAAATGGAGGTGATGTAGATGACTCTAATTCACCTGTTGATATGGATGTTTCTTATGATTTTGAATTGAATTTGTCTACAGATTTTGAACCAACTTCCTTCAAAGAAGCTGCTTCTCATGATGAATGGAAAGAAGCAATGAAAAAGGAGTATGATGCCCTCATAAAGAATGGCACTTGGAAGCTGATTGATCCTCCATTAGGAACCAAATCAATTGGCTACAAGTGGGTCTACAAGAACAAGTATAAAGCTGATGGCTCACTTGACAAGCACAAAGCCAGGCTTGTGGAAAAATGTTTTGCACATAAGGAAGGGGTCGATTATGAGGAGACTTTTGCCCCCACAACAACATGGGCTACCATCTAGACACTCTTTGCCCTAGCAGCTCAGAACGGTTGGAAAGTCCATCAAATGGATGTAAAAATTACTTTCTTGACTAGAGATCTAAAAGAGAATGTTTTTATGTCCCAGCTAGAAGGATTTACGGTGAAAGGACATGAACATAAAGTATGGAAACTTGTGAAATCCTTGTATGGCCTCAAACAAGCACCGCGAGCCTGGTATGAAAAACTAACTGAGCATCTTCTGAAACTCAATTTCAAACATTATGTTATTGATGATGCAACTTTATTTGTCAGGAAATTTGGCAAAACAGTTGTATAACTTGTGGTATATGTAGATGACCTTTTGATGACAGGGAACAATGAAAGCTACATTGCATCCATAAAGAAGGAATTGGGGAAAAGTTTTGAAATGACTGATTTGGGATATGTTCATTACTATCTTGGTATTGAAGTAACTCAACATTTGAAGTCCATATTTCTTTCTCAAAAGAAGTACATTGGAGATTTGTTGAACAGGTTTGGCATGACAGAATGCAATCCTCTTACTACTCCAATGGAACAAAACTTAAAGCTCACATCTATTGCAGGAAAAGAATTTGAGGATGCAACAAAGTATAGACAGCTTGTAGGAAGTCTCAACTACCTAACTATTACCAGACCAGACATTTCATTTGCTGTTGGAATCCTCTCTAGGCTTATGCAAAAGCCTTGTGAAGGAAATTGGTTTGTTGCAAAAAGAGTTCTAAGGTACTTGAAGCGAACTCAAGACTTTGGAATCAAGTATACACAGGTGGACGACATCAGTTTGATTGGATACTCTGATTCAAACTTTGATGGAGACAAAGAAATTGGGGTATCTACTTCAGGATATGCTATGAGTCTTGGATCATGAGCTGTCTCCTGGAGATCACACAACCAATCAGTTCTAGCAAATTCCACAACAGAAGCAGAATACGTGGCAGCAGTTGAGGCAACAAACGAAATTGTGTGGCTTAGGAAAATTCTTGAAGATTTGTAGGTAAAACAAGTACAATCAACTCCACTCATGATTGAAAATACCTCTACAATAAAGTTGGCCAAGAACCCAAAGTTCCATGATTGAATGAAGCACATCAATACTAGATATCATCTTATTCGACATCATGTTGAGACCAAAGCAATCCATCTCTGTGATTGTTCCACTAATGAGCAAATTGCGGACATCTTCACCAAAGCACTTGGAAGAGAAAAGCTTGAACGATTCAGAATAATGCTTGGACTCACCAACATCCCTTCAGATTAAGGGGGGAAATGTTGACACCTAATCATCAGGATTGGGTGAATAAATTTAATTGATGTCAATAAATAAAAAGGAATATGAATAGTCATCGGGAGATGAAGTGAACAGTCTCCCTCATGTATATAATAAAGACCAACCTAAAGGAATAATATATGAATTGATTTGGCGGAGTTACTACCTAGCCTGACAAGGTGAATGGTATAAAAATTTTAATTTATTTTATTTTTCCAAAGAAAGAATGCATAAGTTTCTATTTCATGGTTTGGAAAAGGAAAATACATAGCAAAGTGCTTATAGCATGACATACCACCTCCAAAAAGGAAGAGAGGGCCACTTGGTGGCCACTTTTACAAAATTTCATACAGAATATACTTATGATCTCTCCCGAGAACACAGCGAGAAGAAAAAAATATGCGTTGTTGAGCGAGGTAGGTTGTCAATGGGAGGTGATGCAGAGCTAGTTCCCAATTTCCTGTTGCTTATTGGTCTCTCCATTATCCAAAAATATCCAAGATGGCTGGTAAGCTTTCAAAATTCTTGAAATAAATGATATGAACTACATAAGCACTATGAAAGGGCACTTCGGAATCAATTTGAATATCACACTTTGAATATCATATAGTTTAGACCCCTATTACTCGAAACTTCTGAATCAATTTGAAAGGATCTTGGGTCATTATGAAATGATTTATTTTATGAGGCTAATTTGTATCTATCTTGTGTTTCCTATTGGCTCATTTAAGGCACAAACTAACCCTTTCCTAAGGCCCTCGTCTTGGTAGACCTCAGTAGTATTTGACCTAAGTATTTTCAATGGTATCTCTGTGAACAAAATTTTGGATTATTCTGAGTGAAGTTGGAGGACACTATTTTGTTATCTTTCTATGGTTTCTAGAATAATATGATGCTCATTTGAGCCCCTATTCTGGGCTCTTCTGAAATAAATCTATATATATTCAAAATACCTCCAAGAGATATTTTTTGTAGCCTTATCCTCACCTTTTGTAAGATTTATCATTTCTGCCAAATTTGAAGGGTTTGCTAAGCTATATCTAGACCTCTCTCGAGTTGCATATAGGAATGATGAAGGGCTTATTCAAAGAAATGATAGAAGACTGTAAGGAAATGATGGCTATAATCAAATCATGCCTTGCTTATGAAATAGTTACAAGAAGTCTACTGAAATAGTTACAAGAAGTCTATTACTGGCCATCTCAAAAGAAAATCTCTCTTCACCACTATTATTGTTGTATTTTCTTAAATTTCAATTTGATTTTATGTTTTTCAATAATGATTATTATTTTAGAAAGTGTATTATGTACAATTTTGATTACTTTTTATTTCCTTCCTTGAATTGAATATTTTTGTTATCCACAATGTTTGACTATTTCAAGGTTATCTTATTTGCTTCACCATTTTTACACAGTAAATGTTGGTGCAACAGAGAGCATGGGACTTCCATCCAGCAACATGTTATCTATAGCTAGATGTGGCAACATAAGGTAGATGTGTTGTAAATGGCCATCCTTTGGTTAGCTATTTGGAGCATTACTAAGGATAACTTACTATTGAATACAATAACTATACCTATTTTCTTTTGCCTTTGCAACATCTTGTTGACTATTTATGCATTTTATTTGGCAAAATTATTTGCTCTTGGAAATGGTAGGACAAATCCATAATTGTCCTTTTACAAGTCTTTGTGGGGAGGTGAACAAATTACAAGTCTTTGTTGATAAATTTATCCCTCTGTTGAACAATTTTGAGGTATGCAAAAGTGTTGTTGGGACATTGCAATTTTATTTAAGGTTTTAAATTTAGATTTATTATTGGTTTGAACTTTGTAGTGATAGACATATGTTCTTGGAAGGCTTATATAGGTAAGTATATTCTTTGAGGTGAGTTCATCACTGTTGGCTCCACAGTAGATTTATCATTTCAAAACAAATGGAGAAAGTGGGGTATCAAAATATTTTTGGTGAAAAAGGAAATGCAATCAGATGTTTCAGCATTAGTTAAAGAGTGCACTGGAGAATACAATGTAATACCCACCATGAGTCAGATATTAGACATCCTTTTTCAGGTGATTTTCAACAAGTGATATTTTTGTGCTTACTGCAAGACATTTTCCCTGATATTTTTGTTCTTCCACCATCACTTATTTGTGACATGAACTATAGAATGAAATTGTTAATAGTTTATTCTGCCATATAAACTAAGTTTTTTCCTAGTGGCGTATATTCTTCTACCTATCTCCTTTCCTTACGTGTCAGGCATATCCATCCATGCTGATTATTCTTGCTAACCTGCACACTTCTCTTGTACAATTATTGGTGGCATTGTCAAGTGTGTTCACATAAATGACATAAGTTGGAAATGCAGGCGAAAAGATAGAGGAGAATGTGGGTGCTTAATAAATAGGGACTGGGTGCTTAATAAGCATGAAGTGAGGTTTTGAGCCCCATGTTTCACCAAATCAAATTTCATAAATTCATCTTATATATTGGTCAACCTTTTTTATAATGACTCTATAGCCATAGACTAATAATGATCTATAATTTAATTAAATAGAAACACCCAAGTCAACAGTCCACCCATGTTAAGTACTCATAATTCCTTACATTATCGAATAAAAATTGTCATTAGGTCAGCCTGACCTCTTTCCCTTTAGGTAAAACCTAGGGGAGAGAGACTAGTGTGTATGCCTATGCTAAACAAAAATATTTTTTTATCGTAAATTTGAATCTTGAGTGTCACCAACACAAAGAGAATTTGAATCTTTAGTTTCACCATTACGAGATTAAAAGAAATATAAGAGCATATTTACAAATACAATATTACTCAGTGCATAGATAAATTTTGGCATGATAACATGAATGGTTTCTCAAAAAATGGACCAAACAAAACATCTTAGGCATGCATTATAATTTATATGAACTTTGCAATGTTAAAAGTGGCACTGAGCCAACTTAGTGGCACAAAGAACAATTGAAGCCAAAGAATTTCTAGAACAGGTAGTTGTATAAGTTAATTATCTACATAATCGCATATATATGTATAATGTTGCATATCTTATTGATACCCTAGCAGAGGTCTTGATCGAAGTTAAAACTCAAGGGAAAAAGATGAAAGGATTTCTCATATCTAAGCAATGCATAAAGCCATAATACAATGGCTGTTGGCTCTAATCCTCATTCATGAATGCAACCAGTGCATTCTCACATGTTCCAAGGTCTCATATGCTCCACCCAAAACCATTCATATCAAGCCCCCATTCCTTGGAGGATACAGTGGTATAACCACTGGAATTCAAGTCCAATTCCATAACTAGTTGGACAATATATTACTCCCGTTGGAACATTTTTATCTTAATTCATATAAAATCTGGTTGCCTAATGAATTTGACTATTTTATTGCACAAATAGAGCATTAGAAAAGGCTGACCATTCTTATGGAGAGACGAAGCACTAGAAAAGGCTAACGTTGTTGCAATGATTGAGGAATAAACACTACATTCATTCACATGCTTCCTTTTCTTCCCAAATAAATGGTTGTCATTTTATTATGCTTCTACTATGTCACTAGTAGCCTTCTCATTCAAAATGGTCGAAGAGTTATTAGTCCTTAAAACAAGAGAAGAAATACTTTACATTCTTCTCCTGCAAATACTAAAATGAGAACCTCCCACCCGTGATGATAAATGAACTTTCAAAGGAATTGAAGAGTCTTGATGAATCACCTCATGGAGGTATAAAAGTGGTGGTAAATGATGACAAATTTTTCAATCATAGTTGCGAACATTGAAGGACTAGGTACATTCTAGAAGAATAATCCAAAACAATGTAACATATTTTAGGTGTTTTATGCTTGAGAAAAGGGATTATTTTTTCATATTACATTTACTCAAGAATCCGCATTCCATTTGTTTGCATGGTTATTACTAAGTTTCTGGAACATGAGCTATATTTACATTTATTGATCCTTTTTCCTACAGCTGACACTCCATATGAATTTGGTGCTTTTCAAACAAAACTGGTTCTAACTCCTAATTTTCCAAACTCTCCTCCTAGAGGTAATTGTTGATACTTATAATGATTCTTCATCTAATTTACATTCTCTTAAATGGATATTATGTTTTCTTTATATATTTAGTTGCTCATGAGACATTCTTTTTGTTTTTCTTCTTACTGCTTATATAAATCATCAAGTATATAAAGGGGATGCATGACTTGTAAAAATTGAGAAATAAACTTTGTCGTCTTTCAGTAGTAATGATTGCCTTGGACTGCAACGTAGTTTTTCACAAATATCTTCCACCCTAATATTGCAAGAAATGAAGAGATATGTGTTAATACTCCGAGGAAGGATTAGAATCAAACCCTTGGACCATGACACATTGTTCTTATATGTGTTCATTCACTTATCAATTTAGCTTATTTATAGGTACGATGTGATTATGTTACAAGAGGTACAATGTTCTTATGTTATAAACAAAATATATTGATATGGGTTTATTTTTCTAGATCTATACAAGCATTCATGCTTTGAATCCCAAATTGAAGAGTAAAGTGGCAATTTCAGAGTCTATTGCTTTAAATGAAGGCCTAAGAAATACCCTTGTGACATCTGCTACCCCACTTCTACCATGACAAACAAATATGAGAATAATATTCAAGATCCAAGCATAAATGTCACTTCAATAGAAGCTATAGGAGTTGGTGCATCAACATTTCATAAAAAGAAGGATCTAGCTTCTGCCAGAGTGCACATTGATAAGAAAACGCTTGATTCAATTTAGGAGGGCATGGTAGACTGTGAATTGTATGATATGTACTTTTCAACTAACAAATGAATATTCTAACACTGGGCTTAGTAATCTGTCTTAACAGTGGTCATAGGTTTCTCACAGTAGTCATAGGTTTTCTGTAGTGCTTTTTCAAAGCTTTTTCTGACCAGTGCTTAACAAGCTAACTTGTCTCTAGGTCTATGGAGTTGTTTCATAGATTCAATTTATTCTAGCATGAACCACGATCCTAAACATGCGAGATTTGAGTTTGTAGAAGTGGAAATTTCTAGAGTTGGATGTAGAAATCTCCTGTTAGTTGTATCGTCATCCCGTAAAACATTGTTTGATGGAGATGTTGTTTTAAAAGATATGTCATAATATTTTCATGCCTTGGCATATATTCATTGTTTACATTTTAAACTGTGGAATGGCTGGCAATTTTGGATTTCGTTTTTGATGGTGCACAACCTACATATTTTGACTTCATGCTATACAGTTGGGAACTTTCAAGTGCAATATGGTTAGATAAAGAAACTTTTTTCTTCATTATGAGGTATATATACAAATTTAGTCTTGTTTATAGTGGAGACTATGTTTTTGCACATTATTTCATGTTGTTTTGTATTTAGTTTGTGTTTTGAGTCTTGATAGTATGGTTTTAATTTACACAATAGTGTTTAAAGTAATTTTTCTTAGCTTGTTGTTATTGGGAAAACTAGTGTCCATTCAGAGCTACTAGTCCCACTAAGATGGGTAGCTATCTTAGAAACAACCAAACTAAAGTTACTCTTGTTTTCCTTTATCAGAGATAGATGAGAGAGAAGCAGAGAGTATCAACCTCAGTCTTTCGCTTGGCTCCTTACTTGCTTCCTCCCTCCTTTGATGGAGCTTTGCCACTCCTTCCTTACTTGTCCCGCTTCAAAGAACACCAGTAGAGTCAAAGCAGTGTAATACCATCAAAGCATAGAGATCTATAACCATAAACAATATAGGATCAGATATATATTAACCATACAAATGCATATATCAATACAAGATTCAGAGATATACAAGAATATGGAGGAAAACTCGAATAGTTTTATTGATAGAAGTAGTAAAAGAGAGGATTACAACCCATTAGTTTGACCCAGCGCCATCCTCCCAAAATCAAAGCCCTCTTCACCTCATGAAAAGCTTAGATCACCCAACAATACAATGTTGCACAGAGAAACCAACAACACTTCCTTACAAAATACCAGCCTCTGGATCTCTGGGATGAGGGATCCATATATAGATGTTTGCAGGTGGGTGAGTCAGCTTCTGGGATTTTGATTAGTGTCATCTCTCTGATAGTCCTTGGTTCCACTTGGATATTTCATGATCTCTTACTCATCCCTGGGCGAATTCAGAGAGCCAAGTGTCAAATGAGCAGTTTCTAGAAGACTCTTTGGATTTCCACCTAGCAAACTGCTTCTGCCATTTATTTGCTCTCTCTCATCACACCCTACAGAAGGGCTTTCTAGTATGCATCGCACCTTTTGCATGTGACAGGTTAGATGCATCGCACCCTTAGCACTGAGCAGTCTGTATGGTCCAGTTTTGACCAATTCTGAGTAGTTTTTCAGGGAGAGCTCCTGGCAGATGATGTAATTAGCTGACCTTGTTCCTTTAGGGTATGAAACAACACTTTTAGGGGCTTAGAAGCCCTTGGTTTATGGACATATGAGATTGGAGTTGTACTGCCCAAATATGTCTATAACAGTTGCCCCCTAAAGCATGAGGTCGTAAATCTTCTAATGTTGGGTGAAATGCTTTATCATGAGGATCCAAGGTTTTTCAAACTGGAAGGTGACCTATATTAAGATAAAATACAATACATTATCTTCATAATATTTTCATGATCTAGCTAAGGTGGGCATTCCCATGCTCAACTTTATAAATTCATTTTCATGTACATATGACAGACAACCGTCTGTATGGCAGACTGATGATCCTGGTAGAGCCATCATCCCTCAGCTTAGATGATTATCTGTATAGCTATGATGTACATTTTATGTCTTTATTTTCCTGAATATATCATAGCCCGGATGGATGAAACTAGATCCGAGGTCTTCAAACTCGTTCAATCTTCGCCTTAAGTGCAAGTCGATCCATGTGAAAAGATGTTCTGATGTCGAACATGGAAATACATCGCCTGATTACCAGCCAATGATGTAAGCTGTTAACAGGCGTGAGAGGAATCACCGATAATGATGATGACCCATAAGGTACTGCAGTACAATTCACGTGGTGTGAATACATGAGTTGATGTCAAACACCACGCAAAATCTTTCGGTCGAAGGCCATTGATGTACACCTATCACCGGAAGTGAGAAACTTGCCATTGAGGCATGCAAGCTTCAAAGTATTGAAAGGCTTGTTCCTAAGTCAACTTCTCAGATAATGAGCTGATGTCAACAAGAAGTGACCCATTGTAGGAGGGCCTTAATGAATCCCACATCTACGACATGAAATGGAGCAAATGATGTTCCGAAGGTGAAAACGATCTGATGATACAATGTTCAGGGTGACGGTCATGAAAGAATGAAGTGTGAAGGTATTGGAGCGGATGAGACATAAGCTGGGTTGGTGAATTCTCTGAGCGACTTCTCTTGAAGATATCGGTGACACTGAAATGGATTGGTAGCGTTAACCCCAAAAATGGATGGTACGGAGGACCAATGGTGATACGACTGGTGAATGGAATAACCCAACCCAACTCAATCATGGTTATGGAGTGAAAGTGTCATGTTCAAGAGCGACCTGCTACCAATAAAGTTTCTTCAAGTTTTCTTCCCAATTTTTACCCAGTCATTGCTGACCAGTACCTCTTTATTTTTGTTAAGCTTGAGGAGAATGACATATGCTTGTTCTATAATTTTCCCTTCGGGCAAACCCCTCGCTATGTTTTAACGAGCCTAGCGACAGTGAAACTCACTCTTGTCTGCATGGACAAGTTTGTCGCTATTGTTTTAACGAGTTTAACAATAAAGATAACTCGGTCCTTTTCGATTTTAGAGAGTCTGAAAAGAGATGGAAAGGAAACTCCAATATTCCTTTTTCGTGATATAATCCCTTAATTCCGAAAAAGTATAAAATAATATGAAAGGGATGACTTTTCGATAATTTTAACAAGCCAAACAAGACAAATGCTCGATCTTTTTGTGTAATGATCCCTCAGGTCCAAAAAGATTAAAATCTAGAGGAGGGATAGCACTTTAAATCACTTTAATGAGCTGGAGAGGCCAATTGCTTGGCAATATTTTCATATTTTACAAGTCAGATGAAAAGAGCTTAAAGGAGACTCGTTTTTTTAGGAACGAGTGATATTTTCAGGTAGTAGCTGGTTCCAAGTAAGGTTTGGAACTTTTTCAATCATGGCAGTGTGGAGAAGGTGGCTAATAGAATCACTCGTCGCCGTTGTTCCTCAAAAGGGGTAGACAATCAAATGGAGGTGTATGATTGGCTAAAAAAGAGTGGAGGTGATGGTATGAACACGACCAAGGTTCAAAAGCTGATAATTATGCGATTACAATGGTTATTTACTGAAGGTGGGTTCATTTCTTAATGAGCTTAAACTCTAGTGGAACATATGCTCATTGCTAGGTTTATTTTTTAACGAGTTTGAACTTTGCATAAAACTGATCATTCCAATCATGCAATAAGGATGTCTCATCAGTTGGTTCATTTTTTAGGGAGCTTGCCCAATTCGCAACTTTGCTCCGGAGCCTTTCGTTATGCAAGCTAAGAACGACCAACCTATGAGTCTAAAGGGTTAAGAGCCTACAAACTAGGAAAATAAATGGTCACTTTTCACTTGCATGCAAAAAGGTTTCCATGCCCCCAGCTATAAAGTAGAGTTTCCAGGTCACCATATGGAAGTTTCTAGCACTAGCAAGACTGTTCCATCCACATTGCAGACAAAACACTTCCATGGCAATGTCCATCGAAATAGACAAAGGTGAATGGTGCATCGCCTCCACTCACATAACTTTGATGAGGGAATCTTATTCCAGTCTAATCCCATTTTCCTAAATGGACTGGTGTGTCATACTAGTCATATATCCTCCGCGGAAACCTACCTTATACCTAAAGTTTTCCTACCAAAGTAGAGCAGGGTGCATGCCCCCTGGGTTTTAGTCACAATCACCAAATCACTCGCGCTCATCAGGTGGACAGAATAGAGTTTGATGAGACATTCCTTGCATAAAAAGACCAGTTAGGGATGACATTTGACTAACAGCTGTGTTTGAACTAGGGAATGAAAGCTGGTCAACTAGGTGGACCACTCTGCCTTCATGCGGAAAACACATCACTCGAAAGAGCGAGGAAACAATAGCTCCCATGCTATAATTGTAGTCACGTCCAAGGAGTAGATTGTAATCTAAAGGTCCTTGGACTACCATCACATTTAGATGAACGATTTTCCTTCTCAAAGTAATAGGAAAATTTGGAAGGATCCCTAACCATCAACTGGTTCCTTTGTTGAAGTCTGTTAGATTTCGAATCTCAGGCGGAAGTGATGGTGAACCAAGCACTTTCCAAGAAGTTGAGGAAGGGATACTCACAGAAGCCCCTTCATCTATGATACTACCAACCATGATCATTCTGTAAGCTTGTACTATGATTTAGAATGGTACGTTAGATGTTAGGTGGGGTCTTCCTAGTAGATTCCAATCGAAGGAAATGACTAGGTTGCTTGGAGGAGGGACCTAATAAACGGCCTAGTAAATCTCTGACGAAATTCCTTCCTGCTAGGTTTCTTGGAGGAGGGACATAATAAACGACCGAGTAAATCTCTGACGAAATTCCTTCCTGCAGTAAAGGAACAGGTAGATTGCTCCCATGTTCATCGGATTCTATGTTAACAAAGAGAATTTGAACGGTGTCGTCCCCATCCTCTTTGGTGACAATATCATCTGAAGGTAGACCTTCTAAAGACAAGACTGGGTCGACTGTCGTCTCGGCCTATTGACTTTGGTCCAGTATGGGCTTAGAGGGTTTATCTTCAATGATAGGTGCTTTGACTGACAACAATGGTGTGTCAGTCGGATTTTCAACTAGCGATGGACTCCGCAAGAGTTTCTTGTATCCAGGAGGAAGTCGCTACGATGAAGCAGGACGGTTGTCCAAGACTGCTTTAGCTTCATCCAAGAAGGGACAATGGTGGAGGGCATGATCACCTTCACATAGTCTACAAGGAAATTTAGATCTTCCTTTCTGTCCATTGACTTCGTTTTCACTAGTTGACGATGTACTCTCAACATGATCGTCAGAGGTTGATGACACTAGATTGTGAAAGCGGGGAGACCAGTCCCTTAAGATCCATGGGATGCAAGGACAATCTCGATGATAGTGGTCCTCTTTGCAAATGACAAATGGAGATTTAGGTTTGGATGGTGCAGTGTGTGGATTTTCACTAGATGATGCATTGTTGCTCCATTTCGTCATTGGCTTCTTCTTCTTCTCCTTCCCTTTCTTCTTCTTCTCATTTACTTGGTTTTTAGTGTTACTAGTTTCACCAAGTGGAGAGGAAGAAGGAGAGGGAGAAATAAATGAAGTAGAAGGTTGGGGGGTAGCTCTAGTATCATCTGGTTGCTGATTTAATTGCTCAGGAATGACAGTGTTTTGAACGACAGAGGTCAAGAAAATCCATACTGGCAGGCCAATTGTAAGCCCTGGAAGGGACAATGTAGCCATATGAGGTGCACAAACATCTCCCTAAGAGGAGAAGGGACTAGGATTCCTCCCAAGGGGAAATCCTTGATTGGTGAACTCCATTTTCTCAACCTAAGACCAACGAGGGAACAATGATGTTATTACGATAAAAATAAATTTTATGACACTTTGACACAACTTTCTTTTTCAATTTTTAAGAGTCGAGAAAGAGCTAAAGATGACTCTAGTCGCCTTCAATTTTTAGTGAGCCTGAAGTGACAAGTGCTCAGATGGACCTTTTCTTTTAAGGAGTCTGAAAAGGAACGAAAGTGACTACTCTAGAAATCTAGACAGAGGGATTACTAAACCAATTGTAAAACTGTAGAATACTTTTTACAATATGGTAGTCAATCTTCCCGAATTTTGTGTTCAGTGCATTGCGATCGATAGAGAGGCAGACACGACTTCCTAAGGATAAAGGATATAGCCTATTGTGGTCTCCCAATATATACTCGACGGTACATGGGAGCACAAGTCCGTACTGGCACTTATCTTCTCAAAGAGGAGGAATCACCCAACCTACAATGAAAGCGATAGTTACCAGGCTTTACGACGTCGGAATACGTCTCTAGCCAAGACTTCTAGATGTTGTGCATTAGGTTCCAAAGTGTTTTTATGTTCTTTGAGATTTATTTTACAGTTGATCTTTCTTAAGAAGTTTTCCTTTAAGGTTCACCGCGCGATGTAGATATACAATTCCTAAATATGCAATCTAAGATGATAAACAGTCATTTACTCTTCTTTCTGCAATGAAAATCCTAGCTACTAAGGAAAGAGAAATAGAAATCTTTCAACATAGAGCAGAGAGCACACACTAGATGCACTTTTCCTAAATCAACTCCATATGCAGTCTAAATGCAAATGCACATGCATGTATTTGTTTTTCGCTTTCTTAATGTGTGAATGAAAAAAAGAATGCTAAGTACATATCTGAACTATTTTTCTTTCAAAGCGACAGTACTAACAATTTTCTCCTCAAAAAACGAAAGGAAGACTACGACGACACTTTGCGATTTTGAATCAAAACTACTTTCGACACTTGAAATATTATTAATTCAAATCAAATACAATGGCAAACGTGTAATCGACTATCAAAAAGAGGAAGACTCTTTTCTTTCACTGAAAATGACACTTGCGACACTTTCAAATCAAAAGATGACAGTTTGATTAAGCTACTGTTTGCAAAAGAGAATTGTAAATGACGAAAAATACATAAAAACATTCACAATTCTTTACCAATGGAGGCTGAATAATGCAAAGGAAGGGAGTTTCAACAGTGATATACTGATCACAGATAGCAAAACTCCTGAATAATGCTGAAGACAATGAAGACAAAACCAAAATCTAGAGGCAGAAACAGTCTTACCTGATCATCGCACTTGTAACACAGGGAAACAGGGATGCATCTCACCTACAACACACGGGAGGTGCGATGCATCTAGACTACCAATGAGAGACAGTGCAATGGTCTAGGGACGAGACTGAACTTGGTTTTTTGCTGACAGATTGCAGCTAAGTTCAAGGGTTTGGGCTGAGGTAATGATAGGCAGTAAACACAAAGTACAGGGGCTGATCTAATGAGGTTACTTGAGCTACCACTAGGACTCTTAGGATGTTTGCAAGTCAGTTTTTCGGTTCATAAACAAACCATGAGATTGATTGAAGTAGCATTGATATTCTTTGCACTTGCATAGCAAATGCAGTTCGAAGACTAGCTGGCCTAACTTCAGGCTCAGTTTGTAGTTTATAAAGCAAACAAATAGAAGCAAGCAAACAAGCTATTCGCTCCCCAGTGGATTCGCCATTTTGTTATCGAGAAAACTAGTGTCCATTCAGAGCTGCTAGTCCCACTAAGATGGGTAGCTATCTTAGAAACAAACAAACTAAAGTTACTCTTGTTTTCCTTTATGAGAGATAGATGAGAGAGAAGTAGAGAGTACCAAGCTCAGTCTTTCGCTTGGCTCCTTGATTGTTTCCTCCCTCCTTTGACAGAGCTTCGCCACTCCTTCCTTACTTTTCCCACTTCAAAGAACACTTGTAGAGTCAAAGCAGCGTAATACCATTAAAGCATAGAGATCTATAACCATAAACAATATAGGATTAGATATATATTAACCATACGAATGAATATATCAATACAAGATTCAGAGATATACAAGAATTTGGAGGAAAACTTGAATAGCTTTATTGATAGAAGTAGTAGAAGAGAGGATTAAAACCCGTTGGTTTGACCTAGCACCATCCTCCCAACATGAAAGCCCTCTTCACCTCATGAAAAGCTTAGATCACCCAACAATACAATGTTGCACAGAGAAACCAACAACACTTCCTTACAAAATACAAAATTCCAGCCTCTGGATCTTTGGGATGAGGGATCCATATATAGATGTTTGCAGGTGGGTGAGTTAGCTTTTGGGATTTTGATTAGTGTCATCTCTCTGATAGTTTTTGGTTCCACTTGGAGATTTCATGATCTCTTACTCATCCCTGGGCGAATTCAGAGAGGCAAGTGTCAAATGAGCAGTTTCTAGAATATTCTTTGGGTTTCCACCTAGAAAACTGCTTCTACCATTTGTCTGGTCTCACTCATCACACCTTACAGAAAGGCTTTCCAGTATGCATCGCACTTTTTGCATGTGACAGGTGAGATGCATCGCACCCTTAGCGCTGAGCAACCTGTATGGTCCAGTTTTGACCAGTTCTGAGTAGTTTTTTAGGGAGAACTTCTGGGAGATGATGTAATCAGTTGACCTTGTTCCTTTATGGTATGAAACAACACTTTTATGGGTTTAGAAGCCCTTGGTTTATGGACATATGATATTGGGGTTGAAATGCCCAAATATGTCTATAACACTTGTCCAAGGGCTTGATTCTTCTTAGGGCTCTTACACTAGAGCAGACATTGCAGGTGACACATTTTTTATGAAAAATCCTTGTATGGTTGTTTGTTGTGTTGCTAGAATAGTGCTCGAATTCTACTGGAAGGTCACCGACATGCATTTTTTGTTAATTGTGAGAATATCATAGTTTTAGACTTTAATATTTTTTATGTATATTTATATTTGTCTAGGTACACCTTACCAGTGCAAAAAAAAAAACAATCCAAAGCTTTCTGGAAGTTTTATCCTGTGAAGGCTTCCGAGACATGATTTTCTTTATAGTCTACATGCAACTGTGTATTGTCGATGTCAGATTGCAATAAGTAATGAGAAATGTTGGCTGTATTACACATCTGTTTACTTCATAATGTTTTTTCATTATGTTACAACTAATAAGTGAGTGTATCGTTAATAATAAGTGAGTTTTTTTTTTTACCGTTTAATTCTCCTTAATAATTAATATAATTACTATGCTTTTTAGGAACTAGGAAAATATTCCTTGTTGATGTTGCCTATGTATGTCTTGTGCACTTATTTCCTTTCTCAAGTTTGGAAGCTTTGTTAAATAAACAAAAATTTGGACGATTTTGAATGTACATTTAATTATATTGCTTTTTACTTTCCATGTCATTATTAAAGAATCTTCCTACATATTACATTTTCCTAAAGATCTTGAAAGATATATTTTTGATAGTTAAAATGCATTGAAATTTAGTATGGAGCAGTACCTGTTAACCTATGCCCCACCATCCATCTATTCCCTATCAGCATGAATTATGTATTCTCGGAAGATTTTGTCACATGTGCCACTTGGCATGTGTCATAAATTTAATAAATTGCATAGGAGGTGCAACCAAAGGCCTAATTTTTATCACTCTTTCCAAAGGTTGGGTCCCAAGTGCAAGTTTGTAAGCAACCGCAAAGACAGAAAGTAGATCAACTTTTAAGAATAATGAGACTCTAAGCTATATGACTATAGTACATACTACAATTGTTTGTTAAGGTTTTTTTCCAAATATCTGACTCTCTGAAGCTCCAACAGAGAGAGTTAGTTCACATAATACTACAATTTCAAATAAATGAAGATATGCATATTGAGTGAAATCCTTGAAACAATGTGAATCTTACTCTACATATATCTTACTCTAAAAAACTTGTATATAATAGTTATGTCAATATAACTAAAGACTAAGGAAAGTGTCATAGGGCTTATAATACAGACTAAACTCAAAGCTCTTAACGAAGTCAGTTCATATGACTTGAACTCTACAAATCCTTAACACAATCTTCACTCCAATGGATACTTTCTTAAAGCCAGTTTTTGGACCAAGGCTAGTAAGATGGAATATTGATACAGACGGGCTTGTCTCTTTAGGCTTTCCACTCTCTTTCTTGTTCAAAGAATGGAGGCTGTGTGTTATGGCTAGTCACCTATGTCTTAACATTACAACAATAGGTCCAGGCTTATTCTCTCATGCTCTAGGGGTCTACTTTACAATTACAATGAAACTAAATTAGAGTTGTTAGAATCTTTTAGATCAGAATTACATTTTCAACTTCTATTTGAATTAGAGGCAACTAAGATGGACTAAATCTTACGTTTTATAGGAAACTAAGTTAGACTAGAGTTGATAAAAACATTTTTAGCATGGAATTTTGTTTCCAACTTTTGTTTTTATTAGATAAAACAAAGTTTGATCAAATGTTGCATATTTATGTGTCTCTGACTAAGTTCAGAGGTACTGAAAGGAAATTGTGTGCCTTCTCTTCAATTGATTCTTCCATAGCTATTTATTGTAATTTATTGTGACATATTAATAAAATGACCATTATTCTAATAAAGAAGTTGTGTTTTTAGAATCACTAGCTGCTATGAAATTATCTTTGGACATGTCAGTAGCTTAACAGTTTCATGTAGAAAAATAAGGGACAACTAGTTTAGCCTTGAAGATTCTCTAATATATGTCATGGAAGGTGATGTGAGTCCTACTCGTCTTGCCAAACTTGAGCTTCCAAGATGATAATTAGATTCTTGCTCTTGTCCTTTCAGAAGTGCTCAAACCTTTTTGGACTTTTATAACCTCTTGTCTGCAGGTTTTCCATAGAAGCTTTGGGATATTTGTAATCATGGTTGTATATAGCAAAAATGGTTGTTCTCTATTCTAATGTTGACATTGAGAAGACAATATTAATTGAAATTATATACAATAATATTATCTGAATTGTTTATATAAGCAATTGACATAATCCCTTGGGAAAGAACAATGAAAGGATTATTTTCAATTTCTGGCAAAGCTTTTCTCCTATCATTTCCTCCTTGGACATTTAAGTCCGTCTTATGAGAACCTTTATTGAGATAATAATTATTTAAAATCTTGGAAGTCTGATCCCATGCTTCTCATCCAGTTTTCTAATTTGGAAGTCCCATATCATGCTTTTCAACTAATTTTGGCATTATATTTGTTTTCTCTGGCATAATTTTGTACATGGATGTTCTTTGGCAAGCCTTTTCTATAAATTTGATCTTGCATAGGTTTCTTCGTTATAGGGTGATACGGCTCTTGGTTCTTGGTGTTCAACTCATTACCTTAATATATTTTAGCTTAAGTTTTCAAGTGATTCTCTTATTATATAAATGCCAGGGTCATTCTTATTTCAAGGAAGTGATATTAGTTCTTAATATTGTTTCCAAGGTCGTTTCTATTTCGTATATGATGTTAGTTCCAATGTGGTTACACTTTAATATCTTAGTATGTAAAAGAGACCTTAAGGAGAAATCCACTATATCTAGCTTGATTGGGCCTAATGGTTAAGAGCATATGTTTCCACCTAAGAGGTCAATAGTTCAAAACCAGAGGGGTTAGAGTATGTATGCCTTCATTCACTTAGCAGTCAAATGAATGTATGGAGGTTGGTCCCTTGTTCCACAAGTAAGGGGGTCTCATACACCAATGTGGTTTTTGGCTTCGTTGTGACCATAAAATTGGATAATCAAAATATCCTCTAGCAGTTTTAGAATTGTATTTCAAAGGTATGAGAGTGTAAGGAAGCCTTTTCTTTAGTGAGGTGCATGATAAGTTAATGCTTACCTTCAAGATGTATAAAACCTTGTAGATGTTTGGAGGTTTATTTTGGAATACACCAATGTTTTGAGCTAGCCAAATGGAGCATATCACCTCTACAACCAAAATTTTGTCTTATGTTCTAGTTGTAGTCCATTCATTTAATGCCTTTCTATTATATCCAATCCATTATTTCATTTTACATATTTTATGAGTGATGGCCCATAGAACATTGGTGAGATGACAGTGAATCAAAAGGTTATTTCATGCTTTCATGTTATTCCCTTAAGAGTGCATGTGTTGGGACTTGTCCATCCTATTCTTCTAAGCATGTCTAGGTTGGGATTGCACCCTTTATTTGAGATTTAGGGCCCCAACATTGGTTTTATATAGTTGTCTTTCATCTAGAGGTTCTAGACGTGTGTTTGAACAACTTATTTCGTGCAAACCTATTCATAAAGATTCATCAATTCATTTTTCATTATCATATAGATCAATTTATATGTTATTTTATATACATGTCCATAATCAATCTTCCTAAAACATGGTTGATCATTGTGTGCCTTAGACCATTAAATACCACAAATCATAGTGAGATGTGCTTTAGTGTGGGTTAAGGAATTGCATTGTGCGAGAACTAATATGTATTTACAATGTATATCAAAATAAGAAAGTTTCATTGTAGAATGCATGTGGGGTCATAAGAGAGGCATCATGTCACTATACGAGGGATATAAAAATAAAAGGGAATAAAAAATGTGAATGAAAAAGTGGATACATACAATATTTAGTGAAAATGGTGGTTTTATAGATTGGGAAGGTGTATTGGATTTATATTGGTAGGGCGTTAAATAGTGTGATTTTTAGAGGTATTTTCCAACATGTAGTCAAATTAAGGGTATTGTTTGGTATGCCATGAATGAATGTGCTATGTCATAGGTTCAGCGAGTGAAGCCCCCGTGGGATATTTGTAAGGCCTGATGTTTGGAGAAACACATCCTGGAGTCAAATCAATAGCACGATCATGATCAAGAATAGGTGGGAGGCCTTTGGAGGTCTCAAATACTTTGGAATGATTGTACAATACTTTTTGGAGATCGGGAGAAATAGATGATTTCGATGTGGGAACCTCTAGCAAAGATAATTGTGCAATTACGCCACATTGTTATTTCTTTAGAGGATTTTTCATGTTGTTAGAGATGATTATCTTTCCTGTTTTCCCTACAATACCCCTTAATTCAACTTCCTTTCCTTCTGAAAAAAATTCAAGAAAAGTTCTTGAAAACTAAAAGCTATCGTACCCAAAGATTGTAGCCAATAGACACCTAGTACAACATCAACACCACCCATTGGAATGGAATGCATTCAACTATTCAACACATATTCTCCCATGGATAGCTTGATATTATAGCACTTTCCAGAGAAATTTATGGTTCCTCCATTTGTAGCCATCAATCGACACTCTGGTGCTGGATATAGGAAAAATTCAATTCCTTCGTTATCTTACAATGAATAAAATTATGGGTACTACCTCAATCAATCAATATTATTACCTTTTTCTTCTTGATATGTCCTTCTATCTTGATACTTTGAGGAGTGTTGATTCCGACCAATGCATTATAAGATATGGTTGGATTCATTTCTTCTTTCTCTAGGATTTGTTCCTAGTGTGTATCCTCTTCCTTTAACGCTTCTTGTTTCTTTTCTTCTTCCTCTTCACAATTTATGTAAAATAATTTATTCTTAGCACACTTATGACCTTTAATGTATTTGCTATGACAACTGCAACAAAGTCATTTTTCTCTTTTTTCTTCCAATTTTTTGGTGTAGACCTTGTAGGTTGTGGAAGGCTCAGGAAAACAAATCTTCCATCTTTATAGTTGTGATTGGTAGGATTCCTTGTTTCCATAATTTTTATTTCAATTTTTCTTGCCAGCATGAATTCCTTCTCCAATGAATCAGGTTCACAAAGGAGAACTTCATGTTGGATGTTATCCTTTAATGTCCCTATGAACACATCAATCATATGCTCTTCTAGAATATCTTTTACCCTTATATCCAATTTTTGGAAGTCCTCAATGTGCTACACCATTCAAACCTTTTGTTTGAGATTTATCAATTGGTTACTGCTTTTTGTATCCTCATAATGTGCTATGATTTATTCCGTAAAAATTTCCCAAGTGACAATTTATTTACAAGAACAAAGCCATTGCTACCATGCAAACTGATTGGGTTCCAAATATAAAGTCGCAATGCATACCTTTTGTGTGTTTTTCACATTATGGAGATCAAAATATTGCTCCATCCATAGTATCCATGTTACAGGATCCTTTCCATCAAACTTCCTCATATGGATCTTTGGAACACTATGGGTCTTCAATCCAACATTAGAGTCTATGAAATCATGACTAACATTTATTTTGTTCTCATCATGAGTTTCCCCTACTACCTTTTTTCCATTAGGAAACATTTCTTGTAGAAACTTTGCCAAACCTCCTTTCAAAACTTCCATGTATTTCTTCAAATCTTCAATGTTTACTTCTAAACCATCCATCTTAGCTTACATCCCATCCATCTTATCTTCCAAACCATTCATCTTAGCTTCCATGTCTTTCTTTAAACAATCCATATTGGCTTCTGTTACTTTTTGTTAGAGTGAAATTTGTAGCACTTGGTCTTGTAATTTTGATATATCATATTGCATTCTTCCTCTTCTTCATGAGTCATGCTAGAGATTTTAGGTTGCTTACTAGGTGTCTTCATTTTCTTTCTTCGGGGCATCAATTAATGATTAATATGCTTCACTATGCCCTTTGAATCACTTCAAACAATTTTTTCAAACCAAGCTTATGCAAATTTTTTAAAAAGACTACAACCTTTTTTCTCTTTGTAGGAGATCGATATTGAATCTATTGTATATCTATAATTTTGGATCTCCTAGGTCTAAAATTTTGTCCTTTGATAGCCCTCTGTGTCTTCTTTACAATTCCAGAAGTATGATCCAAATTGGATTATTCAAGAAAGAGTTATGTCAAATCGCCCACGATAACCTGATTATAAACTGGTTCAGTAGAGCGAACTTGTACGAAGTGCCACGTGCCACTGTTTTGACCTTTAGACCTGAAAACAATACAAAAAAACTATAGTCCGTCCTCTTTTCGTAACTTTTTACAAAATTTCAATCTGATGCTTAGAGAAAAAGTTATAAAATTTTTACCAAGGTGACCTGTTTGAGATTGAATTTGGGAGCCTGCAAATACACTAACTTCCTTAGTACATATCTCCCAAAATATAGTGAAACAAGATATGAAATTCGGTCCTGAGGTTCATCACAATTTCGTCTCAAATGGGTTTTAATTTTGAACTTATAAAGCTTCGTAGAAAAAATGTTATAGCAAACATTCCACAATGACCTGTTTGAAGCAATGAAACCCTAGAGTTCAAATCTCTAATACCAATTATTATGCAACCAACTCACAAAATAGAGGAATGAGATAGATCAACAACTTCAAAAGTAACTTCTTTGAGGTGGCATCCTCCTTTACATTACACAAATGAAGAATTCTTTGATGATACAAATGATAAGACCTCCTTTCTATATATAAGAGTATAAGGTCTCGCAATATAATTAGAGCTGACATAACAAGAATAATATAAGGGCACAACAATAATAATAGTCGGCTTCTATGGGGCACAATAATAACAATATGGGGACAACATGGGCACAACAATAAGAATAAGGGGCTACAATGATAATAATAATAAGGGAATATACTAGTATTATAGGAACCTAACAACACACCTATTCCAATTTGACCCCCACCACTGTCCCTTTTATTTTTTTAGTTTCCTTAATTGTAGCAAAATTTATTATTTGTAGCCGTTTTTTGAGTCCTAAACTTTAAGATCCATTTTGAGGCCTTAAACGATATTTTTTGTGAAAACGAGGGCAAACGTGGTATTGTGTGCACCAAACATAAATCGTATGTCAAAGTTACGACCCTCAGAAGTTGATAAATCAATTTACCCAAACGGTGCTAATAGTTTTGGCACTTCATCTCCTAGGGTTAGGTTTTTCGATGTTTGGGGTTTTCCATTGTTTCTTAGTAATAAATAGACCTCCAAGGCTCATTGTAACACAATTCAGACTCATGTAGCTGCCAGATTTCTTCTCGGAGATAAGCTATGATCGACCAAGCTAGTTTATTTCCATTATGTTTGTAATCTTATTTGAGTATTTGATATTAATGATATGAAATGTTATTTCGGTTGCATCTTTGTATTTATGGTTATATTTATAATTTATTGTGTTCCTCTTTAAGTTTGGATCACTAATATAGCTCCTACTTTAGTGTTTGGTTGAGAGATATGCTCAACAAAGTGACTGTGTGATTAAGATATAATTTATATCTTAAACCAATAATTGATATATTTAAATATATATTTAATGTAGTGCAATAGATAATTTTTTGGGTGTGGAATAGTTTTCTAACTCACACATATTTTTAATCCTATTATAATTTTGTTTTATCACTCTTTCCATTTTTATGGTCATATGTATATTTGGATTTTGATGTTGATAAAGGGTTTCTAGATTCCTTTACTACTCTTTCTTTTAGATTTATTCTTAGTTTCTTATATATATTCCTCTTCATAGAAGTTGAAAAGGGAAAACAATTGAAAACATATAAAGCAAACGGAAAAGAGTGATTAAAATAAATTTTGCTCCTAATATATGAAGTGGGACCTACGGGCCGAATAACCCTTCAATTCTTAGCTATGCTACAACTTCTCCATTGATTATAAATATAGTAATATCTCATCCCATAGATAATTTCACTCTAGTTTTTCACTTCTCGGTGAAATAACTTTCTCTACACGAGGAAACTCCATAATGTATATAAGATATGATATTGAAAATAAGATTAAACCATTTTTTCAAAGTATGATTAGATATGTTACACAATGAGGAGCTTCAACTGAAATATAAACAAATAAATAACTCTCTCCAAAATTTCAACTCAAAACTATTTCCATAATTTGAATTGCCTTTTTTTCTTTACATGATTGTGTTAGACACATCAGCCGGTTATAATTTAGTTTTGTCACTCTTTCTATATTGATGACTATGTATGTTTAGAATTTGATATTGATAAAGGTTGTGTAAGATTCTTTTACCATTTTTTCTTTTAGATTTATCTTTAATTTCTGGTATATATTTATTTCAATAAAAGTTAAAAAGAATCCCGGATGCGGGTGCATAAGAGACGCAAGCAAGACACGAGCCATCACGTGGCCGGGTGTCACGACCTTAATGACTGGCGGTACCACGCGTTAGGCGGTTTCAATGGGGTTGAAGGCGATGAAGTGAAGGCATTAATGCCTGTCTTCTCGGCTCGAGGGAGGCAGTTGGGAAACAGAGTGATGAGGGAGTTTAAGCTGTGGAGGATGGCACGTCCGCGGGAGTATGGTGAGTTTGGTAAGGAGACCCTCCTCTGCGCAAGCAGCAATGCGAATGCAGAGCTGAGGGGTGAGACTGATGCTTGTGAGACTGTTGTTTGTGAGCACGCTGTTTGTGAGATTGCTCTTCATCGCTGGAGTGTGAACTGGTGCTATATGCTGGATTTCCTGTTGCTGATTCTTGTTGCTCGAGAGGTGAATTTGCTCCGTCTTTTGGCTCGAGGGGCGGATTCTGGTACTTGGAACTGGTTCTGGGAGTGGGTTCTTGGAGCTGGTTCTTGGAGCTGGTTCTCGGAGCTGGTTCTTGGAGCTAGTTCCTGGAGCTGGTTAGCGTTGCGGCATTGGACTCTTGAGGCCGGAGTCAGAGCGTGGTGGTGGAATTCGCTCCTGATATTGGGAGCTGCTTTTGCCCTGGTGGAAGCACAGAGTATTGGAATTGAAGGGAGATTAAGGATGCCGAGGGACAGGCCAAGAATGGGCAGCCGGAGGGGAGGTATTCAGGGCCGAGCGCCGCCGAGAGATGACCATTACTCCCCTTCTTCTTCCATAGAAGTCACCTCGCAGCCTCGATGGTTTCAGGACAGCAACGATGAAGTTGGAGGGCAGAAGGAAAGCAGCCCTATTGATGAAGATAGCCAGAGAGAGCTTCCCATGCTCAGGTATCGTCTCCCCTGTCCGCATGTCAATTCCTCTTTGATTGTAACAATTGCTGTGGAACCTGGTATCGAGCCTCAGTCGGATAGGCAACGTTCCAGTAGAGACGACTCCCCTGTCGCTTGCCTTCCGGTTGGAGCAGAAATTGGTTGGGCTCAGCCTGAGCGTATTCCGGGGCCGGGTTGGTCGGTACCTTGTCATGCGGGTGGGCTGAGACTGGAGCGCCCTGGCCCCAATTTGGATCCTGATGCTGGCCCCTCGGTGCGTGCGGATACTCCTCTGCCTGGTCCGAGTAAGGGTTGGTCGGTATCTTGTCATGAGGGTGGGCTGAGACTGGAGCGCCCTGGCCCCAATTTGGATCCTGATGCTGGCCCCTCGGTGCGTGCGGCCACTCCTCTGCCTGGTCCGAGTAAGCCTGCCCAAAAAGACAGTCCTCATAAGATCATTCAGCTCTCGGATTCGGAGAATACGCTCCACTTCGGATGCCAAATTGCAGAGGCGCTCCAGTCTACTGATGAAGAATGAAATTGTCCTGGTAACTTCTGTTTTGTATGGGATTTTCAGGTGCAATTCGGCTATATTGTCAATGTGTCGGCTTTATTGTTCAAGTGTCACATGTAATTGTCCAAGTGTCAAGTGTCTTTGTCCAGTTGTCTGTGTCTTTGTCTGGGTCATCATAAGGCCCTGGTGTGTTTGTGTTCATCAAATGTTCAGTCCAGCTATGTTCAGTCTTTCAATGTTATGTAACAGTGTCAGCAGTGGTACAGCAACTTACCCAATTTTGAATATATTCAATTTGGGTGCTGTAAAATGGGCAAGGCCAGGGCGCATACGAAAATCTACTTAAGCCTTGCCCTTTGTACACTTTTTTGTATATTTGCTTTGTAAGATAATAGAATTAGTCAAATTCAGAAAAAAAATAAAAAAAGTTAAAAAGAAAAAAAATAAAAAAACATACAGAAGAGAAGAAAAGAGTGTTTAAAAGAAATTATGCTCCTAATATATGAAGTGAGACCTAAAAGCCTAACAACCCTTGAAATCTTAGTGAGATACAGCTTCTCCACTAATTTTAAATATACTAATATCTCATTCTCTTTGGGTCATAAATATAGTAATATCTCATTGTTGAGATAATTTCACTTTTAAATCTACTAATATCTCATTCCCCATTGGTCATAAATATAGTAATATCTCCTTGTTGAGATAATTTCGCTTTAGTAGTTCACTTCAAAAAAAAGAAAACAATTACTTAACTTGAAGATAGCTCTATGATAATAAATAAATGTATCTTGTGGCTGAATAAATTTCTCTTCACCGAGGAAACTCCATAATCTACATAAGGTATAATATTGAAAATCAGATTAAACAGTTTTATCAAAGTATGATCAGATTTTTTATGCATTGAAGAGCTTTAACTGAAATATGAAAAAACCTAACAAATCCAATAATTTATTTTTAATTGAAATATTCCAATTTTGATCAAACTAGAGTTATTTATAATCAAATCCATTTTCGAGTTACTCAAAACTGTTTCCAAAATTTGAAATCAAAACGGTTTCCAGAATTTGGATGTGCGTTTTTCTTTAGATATTGTGTTAGACACGCTTTTTTTAAACCTATTATAATTTAGTTCTATCACTATTTCCATATTTAGGATGGTATGTATCCTTCGACTTTGAGATTCTTTTACCACACTTTCTTTTAAATTCATTCTAGTTTTCTTTTCCATTTTAAACGTACAAAGGAAAAGAGTGATTAAAAGACAGTGTCCTCCTAATATATGAAGTCACGCCTAAAAGCAAAATCTTAATTTGGCTACAACTTCTCCATTCATTATAAATATACTAATATCTCATTCTCCAGTTGATTTAGTAATCGTTGCAGTCTTTATTGAGTTCAAGTCTCCCAATTCGTCTCATGTTCTTATTCGCAGCATTCAATGCTCAACCATTCGTCCAAACTTTTACCCAGATTGAGAATTAAATATAGTAACGTTAACAAAATTAAAACTTAGTCAAATCAGGACTCACTCACTTTTACAGTAACGATGAACATGTAAGTAGAAAACTTAATCGCATTTATCTGTTAGCGTACATATGGATTTTCAATTTGATTAGGCGTCTCCTGCCACTCATAGCACGCTTTATGTGAGTGACTAACATACCCAAAGATTCACAGATATTTTATTGCATTAAACCAAAGATAATGCTTACAAGAGACAAAATTATCTTACTGGTATTTGTATGGATTTGCGAACACTTTCGTGGCTGCAAAAGACAAGGGATGAGAAAGGAAATTCTAATATATAGAAATTATTTGATGCGCTTGTATTTGACAGGTATAATTTTTGTCTATAAATGATTGCAGAATTTAGACCAGAAATCTTTAAGGTATGAATGTCAATATATAAAAACTATTTAATGGGATTGTACTGTCTGGGACACTTTACGTGTTGTTCATGCTAGTTAACTTTATCATATATAAAACTGCATGGTGGATAATTGATTCGGTTCTATGGCATGTAATATGACGTTTATCGGTCCGTGAACCCTTTCAAAAAAGGCAACATTCGATAGTGGCATGCCCTTCGATAACATGTTAAATGGCGTCTACAGAGCGCTGAAGCCTTTAAAAAATGGGAGTTTGTTTGTAAATGGTTGCAGAATTTAGACCGGAAAAGTTAAGGTACGAAAGCCAACATATAAAAGTTACTTCGTGGGACTGTATTGTCTTTGGACACTTTTCGTGTTTGTTAATGCCAGTTAACTTTAACATATATAAAATTGCATGGTGGATAATTTATCAGCAACCGCCATTTTGTTTCCACATACAGCACACTGATTGCCTTCGATGGCATGTAAAATGGCGATTCCACGTCGGTGAACACTATCAAAAGAGGGAACATTCGCTGGTGGTTTGTGCTTCGATAACATGTGAAATGTCGTCTACAGGGCGGTGACGCTTTTCGAAAATTGGACCATTGGTTAAAGAAGACTAATTAGTGCTATGCAAGGGAGAATATCTCATATTATTAATGGGAAAAGTCTCGAAGGAATTACTCACGCCATTGGACTATTCTCATATTTAGAGAGATTTTTGACGACATGGAGGAGACAACCAAATTTTGCCTCGTATGTGCATAGATACGCCATAACTGAGAGACCGACGAAATTTTGATAAATACGTCTATAATACAGTGCCGATTTGCCATTTAAATCCACTCTCTCCTACAACTGTCAACACGTCCCTAGCCGGCTGAATACAAGAGTTTGAAGATAAGATTAGATAAATGGCGAACCAGGTTAGAGGAGCTGAGATTCTCACTTTGGCGTTGCTGGCTACAGTTCTACAGGTTCAAACAACAATGTGTGCTGCGTGCCTTAAGAGCGTTATAACCACGACTACTAAAAGTAAGGGTTTTCAGCTCTATGACTGCGGATACATACATGAAGGATTTTTATGGCTTTTGGGAACATCATGAGCATGTTAGTATTGATTTTGTTTTAAATTTGAATTTATACATGATGTAGAAATGCAGTTTTAGCTTTGGATTTTAAACATTGAGAGATTAAAAGATGTAACTTTACCAAACGATTTAATTAGTGAATAACGTTTCATATAATTTGGAAAACAAGGTTATAGTTCAGACTTACGAATATGGTAAGGTTACACCGATGCTTATTAGTTGTAAAATTTTCAGAGATTATTTTTTTTTAATAATTTTGATTAAGAAGAGTTTTTTTTCTTAGAAATCATATATGAATTTTCGAATTAATTAGTGTGTTTATCATGAGGATTAGATGAAGATGCAGATTATGACATAGCTTTAAATAAACGGCTATGTAAAGATCCAAAAATCTTATAATAACTAGTTTATAAAAATTAATATTTTAATAATGCTAATTTATAATAACATTTTAATAATGATTATTAAGATCAAATAAATAATATTATAATTTAAAATTATAATTATAAAAGGTTAATAATAATAATAATAAAGAAATATTTAAAAATGTAAACATTAATAAGAAAAAACAATCAAAATGAAAGAAAGTCAAAATTTAAAAATAAATAAATAAATAGGAGTCAAGAGAGTGATTAATGAGCCAAGATCCTATAAAAAAACTAATAATGAAAAAAGACTAAAATTAAAACGAAACAATAAAAAAGGAAAGTAAAATTATTATTATTATTATTTTAACACCTATTTATGAAAAATAAAGTTTTAATAATGATTATTAAGATCAAATAATATTTTTATAACATCTAGTTTAAGAACAATAATATTATAATTTATAATATATATCTATATCTATATATATATATATATATAAGAATGAAAAATATAACCAATAATAACAAACAAAAATCCAAGTCAACAAAAAATAGAAAACTATATATATGTAGTTGTGATTAATGAGGAAAGATCTTATAATAAAAATGATAATCATACGAGATTAAAATTAAAACAAAGCAATCAAAAGGGAGAGATTTTTTTTAATTTTTTAATGTTTTTTTAAGGTGAGAATACCGATCAAAAAAATATTAACATTAAATGCAAATACCTATATAGGAACAAAAAAATTCATAAAGGGAAAAGTCAAACATCAGAAAAAAAAATAATCCGCAAACATAAACAAACTAGGAGGACAAGGTAGGGACCCAGCTCCTCTCTATTTAAATTATTGGGCCCCTTTTTTATTTCCAAGGCCTCCTTATGATGAACCATGCTTTTTGGTTCGAAATGCATCGACAAATGAATGATGAGTGATTTTAGCCGAAACCTCTCTCAATAATGACTAACCTTGGCAATGACATGGGCTTCATCAACACATATGTGATGCCTAGATTTTTCTGCATGTTCTATTGGCCCCTGCCATGTTTGATGTCAACGTCATGCGCATGAATCCTTTGATTAATTGAGTGACTAGTCTCACCAATGTAGGGAGTCCCACAAGAGAAAGGGATAACATAAACACCTTTCACATTTTTGGGGTACACAAGGTATTTAACGGATCTTAAGGAGCTTGTCATGGTATTTAGAGGCCTAAGAGTTTAAGCAACCTTATTCTTCATTAGGATGCTCACAATCTTGTGTGAAATTCCTTGAATAAAAGCGAGATGAACCCCTAAAAAATGATCCTTGGTTTCTTTCTTAGCATTATGACCTCTTTCATATTTGACAAAAGTCATTTGGTATCTACTATACCCATTATTAAAGAAAACGCTCAAGAAGTGTGCTTTCTCTGCATTGAGATGGTTATCATCAGAAACCCTTAAAGCTCTAGTCACTAAAGTATTGACAACACAAAGCTTTTGAACCAAAAAATGATGAGAACTTCCTAAATATTTAATAAAGAAAAAATCCATCTCATATAGTAATCTCCAATTTATTGGACATAGAAACTAGTGGGCAGGAAATGGTAAGCGACTCTCATGTCACATACATGTATCGGCATGAACAAGCTCCGCAAAATGTTTTTCTTCAACATAGTGAAAAAGTTAATATTATTCTGAACTCTTATTCATGTTCTGATTCGTTATTAATTTGTCTAACTCATTTCAGGATAGGAGTTATTGTCGACTGGGTACTATGAGCCAAACTGAAAGTCAAAATGGAGGATCATGAGTATTAGTATTAAAGAAAGAAGGATCAAGCAAAGTATTAAAACCCGAAAGAGAGGCTCCTCGCGGACCAGATCCCCAACATCAGCGTCGCTAAATCAAATAAAGAAAGCAAATAAACAAGACAAAATGTGTGTTCAGATAGAAACGACTTGTAGTAGGTTATTTAGTCTGAGAAATATATGTGGCTACTCATTTTTGTCTTCTGAGAGAAATGGGTGGTAGGAGATCATTTTACTGTGAGAAATTTTGATATTCAATCGAGAAGATATTCAGACTATTGGTTTTAACTAGATTGTGCTTGCCTCGATACAATAAATTGAACAATAGATAATCAATATCGACAACACATAGATAATCAATATCGACAACACATGCTTTTCTTTAGAGGTTTGTTTTATTTGGCCAGAAATACAAGGGTTGGTTCACGGTTTTCAATATCTTTGACTATTTAAGTGTTTTTTAGAGTCACCTGCGTAGATGTTTAAACATTGAAAATATGTTTTGGAGATAGTCATATTCTTTAAAATCTAAAATCCAAATCGAAGATGCATTTTATTTTTGCAACGTACATACGACGATTAAAATGTCAACTTCCGACGAATATTTTAATTTTTAAAAGTAGTTTTACAATTTAAGATATTATAAAATAATTTAACAATTGCATTTTTTTTTTTAAAAAGATGTGTTATTTATTTAATATTAGTTTAGAGTTTTCTTAATTCTAGATTTAGATTTACCAACGGTGTATAGGTATCAAATATCTTTTCAATTTAAAAGAGGATATCATCTCAAGGAATTTGCAGATTCAAGATAAGTGATGTACGATAATTCAAGAGCAATCTAGACTATTATATTGCTAGGATATTTTGAGGAGTGGCCAAATAGGCTTTGTAAATATTGACAACTATTTAGTTTAAGTACTAGATAGTTTTGGACAAATATCTAAATATTTTTCTTTTCTTTCTTTCTTTTTGTTAGGATGTCCATATATAGACACCTTAAAGGGGAATGAGAATTAGACACATAATACACATCAGTTCCTTTGAAAATACCCATGTGAATCGTAAGGGAGAAGAATTGTTTGGCTCTATTATGTGCTATAATATTATTTAACGTGATTAAATTCGTTGTTTGGGGAAATGTGTTTATAGTCACTACAACATAGAGGGTGGTTTTAAGACAATATTTGGGACAATTATTTTGTAAATTGTCTTAACTTGAGACAAAAAAAACTAATGTATTGTCTTAAATATTGTGTTTAATGGAGTGTCTCAAATTATTGTCTTAAAAAACTATCTCTATAAGACAACATATAACACAAGAATTATTATCACTTAGAAGACAATTTCATTTTTGTCTCTCCTGAGACAATAGTAGGGATTAAAGACTCATTGTATTTATAGAGAGAATAAATATTTAGTCTTAGCTATTCTCTCTCTAGAGGCAATAAAAATATATATTTACAGACACTTTTTTCTCTTTACAGACAATATAAAACAATGAATCCAAAAGAAATATCATCATTGAAATGTATCAATATAAAAGATATTTAATAAAAACCAAACTAAAATATCATTCAATAATTCATGTTAGGGGAAAAGGGAATCAAACCACGAATCCCCAACTTATAAGGAAGGTGTTATTCCAGTGAGTTAGCACCCTTTAAATATTTATGTGATGAATTATCACATATTTGAATGTAAAGTGGGACGATGAATCATTTTTTAGTGAAAGGAGAACTGCAAATAAAGGCAAATGAAAATTAAGAATACTTTTTGTTTAGAATATTCATTAACAAACAATAAGCCATTGTTTTGGATATGAAGGATTGAAAAAATTCAGTGGGAAAGAATAAGGCATTATTTAGAATATGAAGAACATAAAACTATTTCCAATGTTTACTTGGTATATTGACATTTAAAGAGGTTTTCTTAGTTTTCATGATTAAGAATCACTTTTTGAAGACAACATAAGTGGAAAGGACCATAAATTATAAACTTGTGAGTCATTTTCATTCACATGAATTAGGAAGTCTTTCACCTAGGAGGAATAAGAGGGAAAACACTTTACCTTAGTTAAGTTGAACAAGTTAGGAATCTTGCAAATGGGTACATCACCTTTACTTTTATATCTCATATTGAAGATATTTTCTTATTATATATTCTTAAATTATTTGGAAATCAAATAATTTTGCACACAATAAACTGTTTACACTTCCCTTGTAATCAGTAATGTAGGTTTTAACCCCATACAAAAATTACCTGCATACGAATTCTAAAACATAGAAAATAAACAATGCGAGAGTATAAAACGCATATACACAGAGATTTTCCCTTGGATACCAAAACCAGGACTACCAGCTTGGTTTTTCATTATGTTCCTTTCAATGTTACAATACATATTTATACATGCTGAAGCGTCCAATACCACGGACAAAAAACTATTGCGACCAAAACCATGTGTGAAAACCATGCACAAAACCATAGGTAGGTCTGCCCAACGTAATATAGGGTCCAAAAAAATATCCCCAGGGCATTGCCCCAAACCCTGTACATGGGAGCTACCTGCCACCCTCAAAACCCCTAGACGGGGGGGATTCTGCCCCCCTGCTATGCAATGAAGCAGGGGCTCCACTCACCCTCTAACCCCTTGGTTCGCTAGGTGGGCTAGTCGTGGAAAGAATATAGTACAACCCAACATTATCTCACTTCTTATTTTCTTTCCACAAGGGGCCACGGGAGAGATTGGTCAGTTATCCACCCCTCCAATGCCCATTGTTTCTCTACACCAAGAGAACTTCTTAGAGCTCATCTTTTTTGTCAATGCATCTGCATTATTTTTCAAAGTGTCAACCTTTACCAACAACACCTTTTTTTCTTCTATCATATCCCTCACAAAGTGATACTGAACATTAATGTGCTTTGTATTTGAATCGTAAGGAGGGTTCTTTGCCAATAAAATTGCACTTCGGTTGTCATAGTCTATGCTTATAGCTCCCTGTACTAACCCCATACTTGAACACAATCTCTGCAACCAAATTGCTTCCTTGGTTGCATGAGTGGCTACTATGTATTCTACCTTTGTAGTTGATAGTGCCACTACAAATTGTTTCTTACTCATCCAACTGACTACACCTCCAAACAGGTTAAACGCATACCCACTTGTAGATCTTCTATGATCTAGATCTCCAGCCCAATCTGCATCAACAAAGCCAAGAATATCTAAAAATCTGTCCAATTTTGGTCTTCCTTCGTAGCACAAACCATAATCACTAGTGCCATGCAAATACCTGAAAACCCGCTTCACTGTTGTCCAATGCTCCTTCCCTGCTTTTGACATAAACCTGCTCAATACTCCCACTGCATGTGCAATGTCTAATCTAGTACAAACCATCGCATACTTCAGGCTACCGACTGCACTTTCATACGGAACACAGGACATGTCCTCTTTCTTTTCTTTTATCTTGGGACATTGTTCAACGGATAAATTTACACCTACAGGAATAGGAACCTTCACAAGTTTACTATCTTGCATATTAAACCTCTGCAATATTGTCTCAACATACTTCCTCCAGTTTAACGAGAGCCTCCTTTTTTCCCAATCGCTTTTAATTTCCATGCCCAAAATATAGTATGCAGCACCAACATCTTTCCTGTCAAATTTGGAGGATAATTGGGTCTTCAAATCCTGGATAATTTCTTTGTCATTTCCAACCAACAACATGTCATCCACATACAAGATGAGATAAATAATATGGTCACCAATTAAGTTAAAATACACACAGTGATCTACTTTTCTTTTTCTTTGCTTCTGGTCAAGCCAAGACCAAGAACCTCTTCACACCATTCAACTACATAAGAAATCATTCATTCACAAGAATTATGCCTAACAATCGTGTGAGACAAAAACATATATATATATATATATATATATATATATATATATATATATATATATATATATATATATATATATATATATTCAACATAAAAAAATAGTGATCGTGTCAGAAAAATGCATACATACATGTATACATAAATAGACATAAGCACAATCACGATCACAACATAATTACTAGATATCATAAGGTCAATATTAAGATAACTCCCTTTATGCGTGCAACACATGTGCAACATCGAGACCAACAATTCTGAACATAGCCAAGGCATATGGCCTCAAATCCGTTCACCTTACCTTCCTTGATTACATTTCCCATGATTCTCTTGACACCATCCATTTACCTCAATGAACCCATCCAATCCAACTAGCTATCATACAATTGCCTTCGACTACCCTTTTACATGCATCAACTTCATCGGAGCCTTGCACTTCCTACTCGATTTCATTCATCTCACTTCGAGCTCCACTAGCTTTCCTCTTTACCAACCAATTCCCAAGACTCAATACTTAAAAGGCAAGCACAAGAAACAAACAAGAAGAGAATCATGAAAACCAGTGACAATATGATACCGAAAACAAAGTGGCATGATTAGGGACTAGAAATAAAAAAACTGCAAAACAAACGCAAGTAAATCACAAAAATACCAAAAGAAAAAGACTAGTGATAGAAACCATGACTCAATCCCCATGGTTCCTAGTGCTTATAAGGGAAAGCTCAACCTGAGCCTTCTTTGAGATTTCATGGCGACCTCTTTTCCATGCAAGCCCTTGCATCATACTTCCATCAACACATAACTATTAATACATAAATAAACATAGCAATACACTAGCTACCTTACCTTGTTGTTCCAAGCACGTTGCTTTCAACTCAACACATCCATGCCATCTCTCAAGGGACTCCAGTTTCCTTGACAGATCTACCTGTAACTACAGACTAGCTAATATACCTATCAAATACAAGTTCATGAATATAACACATATCCTCATAATGTCAAAGAAGATTACGTTTAAGAAGACTTCCTGTATGCAAAGCATTTACTCGTTTGTAATTAGGTTTTCCAAACATATCCAACTAAATTCTTGCCCAATTCCTTTGTTTGACCTTTTCCTTGCTATAATTGAGTGTTACTATGCCCTTTCGCAACACCCAATTGCTAGTTATATAAGCACATAAACTATTACCAAGTGACGCTAATACCGATCATGCTTCCTACACTATTTACACATGTTAAATACATGTTCCAAATATCAAGACAATCATATTTATAAATTTGAAAGCGACCATTACCAAGACTAGCAATGATGTCATAATCCATAGCCAACTCATAGTCATCATACATAATGTTACAGCTATCACCTACTATACTGAAGTATATATCAGTTATATCAACAAATATGTGTCAATACAATCATCTTAAAACAAGATCATTTGAGCACATAGTCATATTATAACAATTCATCAAACATTCAACCGACTTACAAACATATCATGTTAAATAAATCAACTAGATGACATAATAGCCACCAAACACTCAAACACCAAATAGACTTCATAATCGAACAATCAAGAACAAATTAGACAACATAAGAAAGTTCATACCTTAATGTATCTAAGGGGAGGCAATCTTATCTGCGCAGTCAATCTAGTTAGCACGATATAACTTCTCAGCGCATCAACTCAACCATAAATAAGGTCATGATATCCATAACAATAACTAGGTAACATGTTCATATCATAAACTCATAGAAAATTTTCATTCATGCATAACAATCTCATATGCAAAGTCAATCTAGATTAGTACAACACCATACCACGAATATGTCAGCAAATACCTAAATATCATAACCATAACCATCGGCATAGGCCAATCCAGGTTAACACAATACATATAACATTAAGATCCTAAGTGCAATAACCCTAATCATCAGGTTACTAGCATATAACAACAACAACCTATACATCATGTTCATCAACAACAATAGCCTAATCATCAAGCTAACTATCATATAACAGCAACAATTTAACCTATAACATACTCATCAACAACATATGACACAATCATCGAGCTAACCACAAGTAAATATATAAGATATTCATCAACGCGATATAACATAATCGTCAAGTTAACTAACATAAAACAACAAAAAAAATTCATTCAACCACATGTTACCATCATTCATGACTCTAAGACACATGTCCATATGATTATCCTAATCAACTAGCATTTATCATTTATGTAACCACAACATTCGTAGAATGAAAGGCATACACATAACCATAATTCATATAACGATTCTTAACTTGCATAGCTGGAGCCCAACATACAAACCTCTATGACGGCATGCTCTTGCTTCAGGTCCAATGTTGAAACTTCACTTTGTTTATTTGCATTTCATGCTCTATCTCAGCCAACACATTATCATCATAACATACTAATAAAATCATGATGACCTAATTCCATAAAATGGCCTCATGCACAACAACCTTCACCTTGACAATGCATTCATAACTACATATAAACACCAACATGCATAACAAATGCATGTAGAACCATACGCTCATGACGACACATCCCACAATAATACCATCAAACTTCACATGGTGACATCACTACAACCATGATCAACATCATGAAGATGCAACAAGCACATGGAATACAAGCATAATAAACACATATGAAACCGACATGGATGCATGATTAACACACTACCTATCCAGTTCGAGGGGTGAGCCATGCTTTGATACCACCTTGAAACACCCTCCTCCCACATCTACCCAAGCAACTAGAAAGGAGGGGTAAACATATGATGAGAGGCCATTAAGATATGATTTGACCTCCTAAATCACTTTAAGGAAGTGGAACCGATGAAAACAGACAATACGGACCTTCAACATCAACATTAGGAGCGCGAAGAACCATCCCAAAAGTTCTACTAACCAACCCTTGAGTCCCACTCAGTTTTTAAGTTATTAAAACTCTAGACACTCACATTATATGAGCATGCCAGCATCCATAGAGCTTTTTGTTTTCCTACAAGCCTTCATGTCTGTGTCCAGGGACTATTTCCAGTAGACTTGTGTCAGAGTCTAGGAAATTTAAGGCATTTTTGAAGCCTAGAATTCCCGCCACTATCCATAACTTGTTGTAACTTTTGGAATCCATTAAAAACATGATGACAAGACTAATAAACCAAATACTAACTCTAGGACTAGTCTTGGCCATCACCAACTAAGACACACATTTTCTCAAACACTTGGCATAAAATTTGTAATCTACAAGTGAAAAAAGCATATCTAAGAGTAGGGATCTTATGCTTAGTTGAGATTCGCTATGAGGCATTATTTCCTTATCACTTTAGCTGTAGCCACATCCATTAGTCCATAGATACGTTGTTCATTCATATACAAGTAAAAACATGATGGGAGCCATACATAGCCAATGTCATAATACATATTCATAACAAGCATAATAACAACCAAAATACCAAGGAAACATCATCCATATAATTGACATATAAATGCGTATAATACTCATGATATAACAAGAAGAAATAACCTCATATCAATGATGCATAAGCGAACCTAGTATGGGACTATCACATTCCACCCAACCATAGATATGGCTGAGCCAAATATCTCTTCATCCAGTCACCCTTATGCCATATTCCAAGCATGAATGTGGGATCTCAAAAAACACATCATTCAAAACCATCAAGGCATTACGGAGGCCAAACCACCTCAACCCATCAAACAATGATTCCACCTCATAGTCGGACGTCAAAAAGCATCATTATATTGGTCTCTACCAAAGCATTCGAGTGCTCTAGAGCATTTGTTCTAACTAAGGCTCCAAAACTAGTAACTCAACCCACAACTACTGTTGGGCTCTAGAGAATTTGTCTAACTAAGGCTCTAAGTCTAGTAACTCAATTCACCAAGGGTTCCAGAGCATTTGTCCAACCAAGGCTCTAGGATTGATAACTCAACCCAAGCTGCTACAAGGCTCCAGAGAATTTGTCCAACCAAGGCTCCAGTAACTAGTAACTCAACCCAAGCTAAAGAAACATGAGAACCATCCAAAATGAAATAAATAAAATAAACCCACAACACCATCGCTATCTAGGAAATGGCAAGGCTAGAAAATCCACTGTCAATCCAGGCAATCCTCCATGCCAATGACAAATCATGACCAATAAACCACATGCATTTGCCATGCATGCCAAAACTAGTGAGGAAATATATATATGAAACTTGGAACCCATAAGACAAACCCATTGTAGTTGTTGATCATAATGTCCTCTTTTGCTTTCCTGCTCTTCCTTTACCTTCTTGCTCCAAAAATCCAAGTCTACAACACTCTCCAACAGTGCACCAAGAAAAATCTAAGTCTCCAAGAATGAGGGAGAGAGAAAGAATAGAGAGAGCTCCAAAACCGAATTAACCAAGATTTCCCCTCACCCTCCAAAGCCTTTTTATTAATGAGGCCTTTATTTTCTTCAATTTCTATTATTTTCCTTGAAACTCCTCCTCACATGCAACCTGTGACCCTTCACCTTCCTTTTCTCCTAATTCCTTTTCTTTTCATAAATAAAATGCCACTTAATGCCTTATGCCTTTCCAAAGCCTTTGCCATTGCCTTTGCCAATTTCCTTAGTCGTAATAAACATAATGAACACCCACTAGGATGTTTTCCCCACCATTGAGATTGAAATACATGTCCCATCACCATGGTCTTATATATTTCTACATGGATTTTTAAGTAGAGCTATTTCAGAAATTTGTATTCAAAGAATTCATAAATGTGAAATTGCAAATTGTATGCATGTGCTTCATCAAACATGGAAAAGAAAAGGCATGGAATTTATGTTTCTCCTACAGTTGATTAGTAGTGAAAGTGTATAGTAACAGAAATTCGAAACAATTTATGTTGATTATTGACACCAAAAAAATATTGAACTCAAGAAATTAATTCCCCCCCCTGAATATTTCTAGTCGAAAAATCTTCTAGCCCAATCTATTAGCTCAATAATGCCTTTCAAAGCATAAAAATAAGTATGCATTTCTGTTTATCAAAGAAACTTGGTAGAGAATTGCTTTGAAAGAAACAAATTTTCCTACTTGGAATTAGGAAATAACACCACAATTAAATTTTATTTATTGATTTTATTATAATGAAATTAAACACCAAAAAACAAAAAATTGAGGCTTATCCTCCACACCATAACATGTGATGGTAGTATGGTACAAATTTAAATCCTAACTTACATAAATGGAAATAACTATATCATATTTTACAAATTAATATGTGAGATACTAATATCAGACTAATTTGAACCTTCTTTCTAACAATGCAAATAGTTATACGTGTGTTACAAGAAATGTAAATATTAAAAATGAAAAAATAAATGATAAACCTTCACCTCGAGCATCACAGAACAAACATGAAATATGATTGATAAAAGAAAAGATACAAAGAATGGATGAGATAAAAGATACAAGCAGTCAATCTAACACAATGAATAGAGTGGTCAACTTAACATCATACATGTATGATGTTAGTTGTTGGTTTGTAAATTTAGGTGGAGGAAAAGGGTTAAACATGATGAGCAAACTATAACACATAATCATGTTTTCCTCGTAGTTGACATCTACCAATTTGACATGAGGGTTCTTTTCTACAAATTGGAAAATCCTCCAAAGTAGAATTAAAAATGATATATTTATCCAAACATTATCATCACAAAGTTGATATTATACCTATATGAAACTATCCATGTAGACAACCTAACAAAATTGTTTTCCTTTTTTCAATATATCATGAACCTTAAACAAAAATTTAAGAGACAAGGAAATGAGGAAAAGTATTAACTAAACATTAAGTTTAAGATACAAGGAGAATGTTAAAAAGCATTAATAAAGCATTGAATTTAAGACAAAAGTAGAATGCTGAAAGGTATTAACTTAGCCACTCTATTCCTCTAGTTTTGCGAATCACCTCATTTTCAATTTTATTTCAGTTCAAGGTTTCCCTTTCTTGGTTAGCTATCTTCATCAGGTGTATAGTCAATTCCAATTGTATATTCCAATTATTCCATCATAGTTGGTACTCCAACCTATACCATCCATATATGACAAGTTAAAGATAAAAAATAATTCTCATATGGATAAGTGTTATCAGAGAAAGAACGGTAAAGAAACTTTGTAATCAAATGAAAAATTAATATAATAAAGTTGTACAACTATTGATCTAGATAAATTTCCCTAGTTCCTTGAATTGAAATGAAATTTTAATTTAACCACATTTATGGTCAACACTACAATTAAAGATGTGTTTGGATTAAGACATGTCCAATATTAGTTAAAAAATAAATGAGGATACCTCAAGATAGAAATGAATCCGAAAACTAATCTCCACCCATTTTGATAGAAACCCCAATAGTCATACGAAGGTAGATTCGACATGAAAAAGACTATCGATCCTATGAAATTACCTAGTTGGGAACCATTCACCAATTTCTTATTCTCTAGCTGTAATAAGCTATTCATTAATAAAGTGGTAAAGTTCTTGTGAATATATGTTTTTTCTTGAATTCATATCACAATGGTTGTTGGGTATCTACATATTAAAGATCACATGACAACAAGAAGACAACATAATTTGCATGTTGAATGTGTTGTGATGTTGAATTTGTCTACCCTTGTTTATTCCATATCACGTTTTTCAAATTGAAGAAACACACATGAGATGTATACTATGAAGTGTGTTACTAATGTGAATGTGAATAAATTGTTAGCCAAAATTACTACGAAACTCAAAGAAATGTACAACATATGATACTGTAATATTGCATAAGCTTGTAATCTATTATTCTTAGTGGGGATGGTGAGACATAGGGATCAAATATAACTCCGTGCTTGTTAGGAGCTCATGTTATCACCATGCTTGGAAATAAACCATGGTGAAAACATAAGACTGGAAACTTGCTCAAAGTAGAAGAGAGGGAAAAGAAAAACAATGAAAAATAGAGATGACAAGAAGAATAGATGGGGAACGTGCTATCACCACCCTATTGTAGCTCTATAACCACCCACAAAATTTTTTCCTTAGCTTCACTTTGGAGCATCCCTACCAACCATCCTAGCAACATGTCTTTCCTTGTCAAGTACACAAGCTTCATTGGCTTTTCAGCAGCTTTTCAGCCAATGTATGATAGCTTGCTTCACTCCCCTCACACGCTGCTTCTCCAAACTAGGTCCAGCTGCTAGCTGAGTAGCTCCCTTAGGAAATTGTGCAATTATAGAGGGGAACTAGTCTTCCCTTCAGAAATTGTGCAAATATGAATGGAAGCCTACTGGAAACTAGTGTATATCTAGCAAACTTATGATTTAGTTAATTCATCATATGTTGATCTTTAATCAGTGCCTCAGTACTTCATTAACCATATAAATAATAACCAGGCGCAGAAAAATTTGAATAGACCATCACACATAAGAAACACACATGAACACCAATGTTTAAGGTCGAAACCCAATGCGGGACGAAAATCACCTACTGCTGTCTTCTTTTAATATAAGAAAAACATATTTACAATCTTTTACCGGTGTAGACTCATACAAGTACATAGGCACCCACCCGCAGAAGCCTACAACAATCTCTCATTCTCTAGTTGCTACTGGAAGGGAGCTGTTAGAGCCTAGATTTGCCTCAGGCTGAAAAGACAAGGTTCTAGGTCCACATCAAACCACGCTCAACCTCGTAGCTAGCCCTACGAGGATAGGAGAGGGCTCTCTCCAGGTCAGTCTCGGCAAAAGGTAATCGATGAGGCTTGAGACAACTAAATTTGTAACTGATCTTAGGCTAAGTATTAAGTGCAAGGATTTGATTTGAGTTTTTTGGGGGTTTTGTGTTGGAAACATGGAAAGGCAAATTGGGCTTGGGGATGGGGCATAGTTTCTACAGAATTCTGATTGGGGCAAGGAAGGCAATTGTCTTGATGCTTTAAAGTGAGTGAATGGATAGATCAGACTGGTGAGGAGCTAAGGAGAGCAAGAAATTCTCAAGAATTCTCCTTAAACAGATGAAAACATGGAAATTTAAACAAATTCAAAGGTAGAGCATAACAATTAATGGATTCCACCTTAATCACTCATTTGTTCAAATTCAGAAGAAAAGAGAGGAAAATGATGATACCCATAACACTAATAAACTTACAATTACTCAGAGAAGAACACCATCAAAACATAAAGCCACATGGATCCCAAACAGTGCTGCAAAACCCTGGTCTTTCCTTAGCCAAAAATGTAGTGATAGAATGTATAATGATATGCCAAAGCAATCCCAAGTGTCCAACCTGAAAATGACTTAGATATTACATGATATAGACTAGCCCAACCCATTCCCTTGCCTCTAGGGGTCGAGCTCATCATTCTATGAGCTGTTTCAACCAATTCTAAACAAAGCACTAAAATATAGGCAATCAAAACAACTTGCCTCTATAAGGTAGGAAACTGATTCATTTATTAAATTTTCACTTTTTGGTGAATGAATCCTCTAGAACAAGTAAATAAGTGCCAAAATTACATCATGTTTATCCAATTACATCAAGATAGATAAAAAATAACATCACAAAGAAAAACTAGTCAAACTAGCCAAATTTCTGAGCTAGAAGGTGAAAATTTGGGCAAAAAAACTCTGTGCGCCGCGCAAAAATCTGTATGTGTCACGCCAATTTGGAGCTGATTTTGAGGGACTTCCTGAAGTCCAAATTGAGCCCAAGTGTGCTTGTTGGAAATATCTATCTATCTACTTTCTAACCCAATTAGAACTTTGGTGCCCATTTGCCCCTCCAAAACTTCAATCTCCCAAGACTGCTTCCTGTGTGTGAAATTAGGGGCAGAAAGGTCATTTTTTGAGTGTTTTTGACCTCTTGGAGACTCAAAACTTGCCCAAACTTCTTGGCCATGCACCAAAAGTCATGATTTTTCATGAAAAATAAAAAAAATATAAGCTTTTTGCAATTCGGAGCTCCCTAGCAAAAGCGCACGCCACGTGGCGCGACGCACAGGGAGAAAACCCCTGTTTTTTAGTGCAAAAAATTTCAAAATGTCAAAAATTGATTCAAATTTCTTGAAATTTGGGCTAGAGCTTCTTCATCAAGGGAAATGGTGGGCCAGGGATGCTTCGGCCAATATCTGGAGTCGATCATGCTCTTTTTTCCTCTTTTGTCTTTATCTTGGACCTGTGGCGTTGATGTGTCAAACTATGTTGGATTGTCTTAATGATTGTGCAACCTCTGCTACCAAGGAAAAATAGTGAAATAAGGAAAGGGAGGTAAAAGTAGTAAGGGATTAGGGACTATTGGGACTATAGGAATTACACAAATGTAGGAGGGTTTTGAGGGATTTGATGAATAGGGTTAGGAATTGTTATGTAGGGTATGAGGTGTGGGGTTTGAGAATTTGGGAAAGGGAATATAGGAGAAGAAATCGATGAACTTAGGGAGATAGAGGAACTTAGGGAATGATGAAATCAAAAGAAAAATGAGATGAGGGAGTGAACTTGGTGACAAAACAGTGATTTGAAATCCTACCAACAAGTTTCCTTGAGGTATTTTAAAAGATAGGGTTTGATGTTTTTGTTTTAACCATTACCATCCATCAACCACCCTACCCTAGCACAAACTTGGATGAAACACACAAATGGAGGCTCTACCTACTTTTGGAAAGAAGAATTTGCAATTTGGAGGAAGATTTCAATGAATTTCAAGCCTTTTAGCCCAGTGCGCCGCGCCTTCCTAGTGCGTCGCGCGAGTGTAAATTTACACTAGAAAACTTCTCCTAGTGCACCGCGCCTCCCCAGTACATCATGCCTTTTGACAGGAGCCTTTTGGAGCCCTTCCCGGTGTCCAAATTGGGCACAGGATAGCTCATTGGAAAGGTCATTCAGTCTACTTTCTAAACCAATTAGAATTTTTCAATTTGGGGTTCATTTTCCCTGTCAAATATCAAATATCCCAGGACTGGTCAAAATGTGCCAAATGAGGTCTCCTAAAGGAAGAGTGTTGTTTCCGTCAACTTTGAATGCCTTTCTCAACTCCAAATTGAGCTCATGATAGCTCATTGGAAAGATATTTGTGTCCAGTTATAATTTCACTCATCAATCAGGTCATTTGGCCAACCAAGCTAGGAGAAAACTTGATTTTCCCAAGGTTACTTCAGAGGTGCATCAATTCTCCCGAGGCGATTGTATTTTTGACATTTCTCTAAAACCATGCCACCTGTGTAAAAATTGAAGGAGGTTTCTCTTCCTTGTCCTGTTTTGGACAAAAGCCACTCTCATTTTTCCAAATTCGTCTTTGCTTGCTTAGAAACATTATTTGAGTAAAACCTACCCCAATGTGTGGAACAAGAGATTTGTCGAAATGAAGCGAAATGAAGGGGATAGGGAGCTTCTAAATTCTTGAGGAAATTTTGCAAAGTAGGGAGGGATGTTAGGAAGTAGAGGAAAGTGGAATCTCAGAGATTGAGTGAGGGGAATGGGTTCAAAAGGGCGAAACACAGGCCTAACTTAGAAAATTGCTAAGTTGTAGCAAGAAACTACGATTTGTGTGAAAATGAGGAATTTTGGGAATCTCAGTGATAAGAAGTGTTTAATAAGGTAAATTAAGGATAGGGGAAGGTGGATGAACATCAGGATACAAGTCTTGTTGATGATTTGACCATCCAAGAGAAATTTCCTTCAAAACCCTAGGAGAGGGAAATGACCTTACCTAGGCGCAACTGAAGCATGAAAAAGGTATAAAATGACCCATTGGAACCCGACATGATAATGAAAACCCTCTAAATGATGGTAGACTTAGTTGAATAATGACATAGACCGACATTTGGACAACTTTGAAAGGAGTGAAAGCAAACCCTAGACCTAATGCCTAGTGACCAAATTTTATTTGAAGACTCACTCAAATAATAAAGTTTGACCTTGACACTTTAAAATCACTTTGTAAGAGCATGTTTGATCATTGGAGGAAGGTTGGAAAGATTGACACTAATAGGAGCTACAACCCCCTAGCTCTTGTACTAGCCGATATGTTTACGAGTACATAGGCATCAACCTACAAAAGGCTACAACCTTCACTCTTTTTCAAACTGCTACTGGAAAGGAGCTCCAACCCCCTAGCTCTTGTACTAGACGATCAATTTACTAATACATAGGCGTTGGCCTACAGAAGGCTACGACCTTCTCTCTTCCTCTAGGGACCACGTTTCATAAATTTTCATATTGGATACTCCTGGAACACAACACCATAATCTGAAGGCCACATTCCATCCAATTTTCATACTCGACCCATGAACAACATTGAAGCTCAAATTCAATCACCACTACAATACAACCATTGCATTAATCAATAATTGAATACTCAATCGTCAATGTCTGAATCACCCACAACTAAATCACTGAAGGCCTGTCATCAAATCACAATCACCAGAGCAAAGAGCAGAACCCAGAAATCTGCAACGACCACTAGAACCAACTGCAAATTTCGATATCATATTTCATAATGTATATGCTACTCTGATGAGCTGAACCAGCATGTATATATGCTTTTATCAAAGCGAACCCGTGTACATATATGCAAATAGTAACTTAAAAACTTCATAGCTATTTCAGAATTTAGTCATACCCAGATCATAACATTTGCAGAATAAAACATGCGTCAGTATTCAGATCTAGACTATCCATGATCAAACCACATAATGATAATACATTCCAAGCCTTAAGATCCCTATCCATCATCCATAATCAACCACATAGGTGCATCCTTAGTTTAGATCAAGAAAAGCATCACAAACCCATAACCTGCATATTGGATCTCACACTTCATTAAATATTCCATACTTGCACACCTTGGCCTAATGATCTTCTCCTCCTTTTATAGTTTTAGGCATTTCTCAATACCATGGACCAAAACCACTTCGGACCAATACCTTGGACCAAATACGTAGGGTGAATACCTCGGACGAAATACCTTGGACCAATACCATGGACCAAAATACCTCGGACCAAAACTTAGTTTTCCAAGATATACGTGCTTTTCCTTCTGTGAAAGTGTGTGTGTGCATTATATGTTGCCTTTGTTCTGTTAACCCACGTGTATACGCTCCTTTGTCAAGGTGAACCTTCGTATACTTCTCTTTCTTCATTCTTTGAGTTTGATCATTAATTATTTACTATTGACCTATTGCACTGTGATCTGTCATCTGAGTGAGTTACCATCAAGGACAACACCTGAATCATAATGCCAACAATATTCCCCTTTAGACTTGATGGCAACAACAACACCAAGACACTATCCCCCTTTGAAATCAAGGGCAAAGGGTGGAACAAGATATTCTCTCCCTTTGATATATGTTGTTCATGCTCCCCCTCAGTACATGCTGAAATCTCTGATTGAGCTCCCCCTTTGTACATGCTAAGATGTACTGAATCGTCCATGCTTGCCTTGAGCACATGCAGAGTCTACAAAAATATTTTTCAAAAGAATAACATGACCCTACAACTCAACTGAGTGAGTATGACCTTCCTATCACCAATGACTCATACATACATCAATCTATCAACCAAGTGTGGATACACCAATTTTGGCTCATCCACCCAACCAAGTGGGGTTATACCAAAGGTTTGTACATGACTGAAATAGAAATTATTACATCATCCTTCCCATGTAAAGTTGGGTTACAAATTAGGTCTTTGCATGAACTTTACATCAAATGATATTATAATGAATACACCAGATCCAAAAGATACCATGATAGTCATTAGCAACTATCATACACCATATATGATGTACACCATCAGTAGTATCAGGATCAACAACCTGTACATTTCCATCATCCAAAGAGTCACCTGAATCAAAACAACTATGTGGATTAAGCAATATAAGCATCTTCAAGTATCAAGATCTTCTAACATAATTCCAACAATGCATTATTCGAAGCATACGCTCCCCCTGAACCTATTCCACCTATTCCCTGTCAAATCTGATCATGCATATATTAGTAAGTAGTATCAAGGAATCATCATCAATCAGATATACATCAAGTTAACTTGTGAGGATCAAAAGCACTTTCAAATAAAATCTTATGAGTACCAACACATTTCCACACATCATCAGCAGATTGTAACCTTCATCAAACAGAGCAGATAATTGACTGAGCCATCTCAGACCCCTTTTCGTGAGTGTGTCCAACTTCTTTTCCTCAAACCAACATATACGAAATTGTGCAGCTTTGAACTCGTGTATATACATGAATTTTCTTCATGAAACTTGCGTATGAGATTTAGAACATTGAAGTTTCACAGTTTCAACTCCCTCTGAGTCTGTTATGTCTGTATACTCTACTATGCCACATCTTTCTGACTGTACTTCCTTTTTCTTCCATATCTTCAAGTGTGATGATGTTTTCTACCTTTGCTATGGTGGTCGAAATTCGCTCATGCATTCCTTTGCTATAAGTCCAAACATGTGACAAGCATAACATCTTACATGTCTCATATTCCTTCTATAGAGGTGAATGGCTTTGTGACCAAAGATATTGAAAGCAAAACAATATCCCTTAAAGTACCTGGAATGTGATGATCTTTCTGTGTGATGATATTGAACCATTCTACTTCTGCATTTGGCTGCAACATGTCCAAAATTATGACATATAAAGCATTCATTATTATTCATTGGAGGGAATAACCATCTATCACCTCCAAAGATAGGAGTAAAAGATTTTCTTTAAAGTCTTTCTTTCCTTGGTTTTTGATGTGGTTGACCTGTCATCTCCTTGTTGAGTATTTCATATTTTACATTAGAGTTCCTTGCCTCACATTGTGAGCTAGATTCACCTTCAACATATTCATAAAAACCAAGACCAATTTTGATAGTAAGAGACCTTTGACTACTAAGAATATTATCCAAAATCTTAGTACTGTCTTGAAATCATAACAGTTTATCCTTTTCTTCTAATTTACCTTTTAAGATATTTACCTCACCTAATGTTGTTCTTCCTTTTCCAGATATTGCTTCTTCAAGATTTCTTCATACTTTCTTCCTTCTTCCACTTATTGCCTTAGTTTGAGAATATCATTTTCTTGTTCTTCATTTTGCTTATTTTCAAGATCTTCTTTTAGAGAGAGGATCTTATATACATAGTAACTCTGATCATTTATTTCATTTCTTATTGATATCACTTCATCTTGTAGCTGCTTCCTTACATTGTTTCCTTCCTCCAGCTGAGCCTTTAACCTGGTAACTTCTTCTTTGAAGGAACACTCCCTTTTGTTAAATAGATCTTGTTGATCTATGATTCTATTTGATGCTTCATTAGCTTGTTCATCTTCAATTTGAGGTGATCTAGAATCTGAATCCTTACTTCCACCTAATGGCCAATTGTCTCACCTGCTGTCACTATTCCTTTTAGTTGTGTTCTTCTTTTGAGGTGCTTTCTACTTTATCTTCTTTCCCATTGTTTCTATACATCTCCTTCAAGCGATAAAGCTTCTACCAAAGGACCTGCTCTGATACCAATTGTTGGAAATAATAGTAAGGGGCGGGGGGGGGGGGGGGGGAGTGAATCAGTATTAGTAAATCAATAACTTTTCATTTCCATATTCAGATTTATATACTCTACTTTAGTGAAGGGAATTCGCGTGTACATGCAACTATATTTAAGGAAACTAGCATATATCCACCAAACTTATGATTCAGTTAATTCATCATATGTTGATCTTTAATCAGTGCATTAGTATGTCACTAACCATATAAAAAATAACCGGGTGCAAAAGAAATAGAATATATCATCACACATAAGAAACACACATGAACACCAATGTTTAAGGTGGAAACACAATGCGGGACAAAAAGCACCTGCTGCTGTCTTCTTTTAATAGAAGAAAAACCTGTTTACAATCTTGTACTAGTGCACACTCATACCAGTATGCAGGCACCCACCTGCACAAGGCTACATCCTTCTCTCATTCTACAGCTGCTACTGGAAGGGAGCTACAACACCTTAGCTCTTGCACTAGTTGACATGTTTACTAGTATGTAGGCACCAACCTACAAAAGGCTACAACCTTCACTCATTTTGCAGTTGCTATTGGAAGGGAGCTCCAACCCCCTGGCTCTTGTACTAGCTGATATGTTTACTAGTATGTAGGCACCGACCTATAGAAGGCTATGACCTTCTCTCTTCCTCCAGGGACCGCATTTCATAAATTTTCATACTTGACCCATCGACAACATTGAAGCTCAAAGTTAATCACCACTGCAATACAACCATTGCATTAACCAATCACTGAATACTCAATCATCAATCTTTGAATCACCCACAACTGAATCATTGAAGGCTTGTCATCAAATCACAATCACTAGAACATAGAGTAAAACCCAAAACTCTACAACAACTACTAGAACCAACTACAAATTCAGATGTCATATTTCATAATGTATTCATTACTTTGATGAGCTGAACCAGCAAGTATATGCACTTTTATTAAAGTGAACATGTGTACAGATTTGCAAATACTAACTTAAAAACTTCACAGCTATTTCAGAATTTAGTCATGCCCAGATCATAACATTTGCAGAATAAAACATGCGTCAGTATTTAGATCTAGACTATCCATGATCAAACCACATAATGATAATACATTCCAAGCCTTAAGATCTCGATCCATCGTCCATAATCAACCACATAGGTGCATCCTTAGTTCAGATCAACCAAAACATCACAAACCCATATCGTGCATATTGGATCTCACACTTCATTAGATATTCCATACTTTCACACCTTGGCCTAATGATCTTCTCCTCTTTTTATAGTTTTAGGCCTTTCTCAATACCATGGACAAAAACCACTTAGGACCAATACCTTGGACCAAACACCTAAGGTCAATACCTCGTACCAAATACCTTGGACCAAAATACCTCAGACCAAAACTTAGTTTTCCAAGATATACGTTCTTTTCCTTGTGTTAAAGTGTGTGTGTATGCTATACGCTCCTTTTGTTCTGTTAACCCCCGTGTATATGCTCCTTTGTCAAGGCAAACCTGTGTATACCTCTCTTTCTTCATTCTTTGTAGTCTGATCATTAATTATTTGCTATTGACCTACTGCACTGTGATCTATCATCTGAGTGAGTTGCCATCAAGGACAACACCTGAATCATAATGGCAACATGCTTTCCATGCACAGGTATTTAGGAGTATGAATGTTGTTGTATGTGCACATGCAATCCCATCTATTGGGACACTCACCGAGGCAAAGACAAAGGAACAAGTATGACTAGAGCTTGACTCGTGCTTTGACGAGTTGATACACATAGCCACTAGCGTAGACTTGGTGATCGCTGCAGACACCATGCATCAGTATGTTGTTGGTTTGGCTGCACTGAAGACAATGATTCCCATGTTATTAGACGAGTTGGATAGAGGAGCGAGAGTAGTCTACCCAGATGCAACGGAGGCAAGAATTCATTTCCAAAAGGATGTCACCAAAGATTACATGGACATCATCGTGGACTATGAATCTTGTAATCAGTTCACCACCATCGACCATCGTGAGGATGTCGAAGTGCTGGTCTTCGCATAGTTTTTCGAGTCATAGTGATGTCTTGCATGGCTTGATCAAGCCTATTTTATCTTACATGCCTACATGTGTATATTGTATGTAACGTCTTTTCAAGTGGAAGTTCAAGTGTTGATAGTTGGATGTAAGAATCATAGAGTAGATGAAGAGTCATGGGGGTAGATGAACAGTCACAAAGGAGAATGTCAAGGGCCACCCCACCCTTTGCTATATATAGTCCCTCATAACTCATCGTAGAGGCTTTAGGTCAGCCAAGCTCCCGATAGGAGTATGTTAGAAAAATCTTGGAGATTATTGTAATAAGCCTTGGATTATCCATTGTGTAGAGCTAGTATATCTCTTTGGAGGAGTAGGTGGTAGTGACTGTAATGTTTCACTGTCAGAAATAGTGGTCGGTCATGGTTGTATTGTATGATTGGAAATTTCACTTATTAATATAATAGAGCCAACATATTTCATGCATATGTCGCATTGTATTTCAGCTATCTTATTTACTCTAAATGATATATGTATCTTTTTTCTTACACGTGTGTGTATACGCTCTTTCTATATAAGTATGTATGAATCTTACTAAAATGTGTTGTTGGTTTAACCATCACTTTGGATTGCTAGCTTACTTGCCTTCTAGTTCTCGATGCATCTTTGCTCTTGTGTTCCCTTCTTAACTTTGTGCTTTCACAGGTTTTCAAGGGGCACACTGACCTCATTGTCCATGCATTAGAACCATTCATGTGCCTTCCTTGACTTGCTGCATATGTCACACCCTTGCTATCAACAGGGAAATTTTATTTGCCTGCACAGTCAAGGTGATGCCGTACGACCCACTGCTAGGACTCCTACACCAAATGGTCTGACATCTATTTGGGACTTCTTACTGGGGAGATCCCCTGACATGCTGATGGGTCCAACACTATCAACATTTCTTACGCTAGGAGGGCCAAATAAAAAGATGTGTCTTCTCATCCTGTTTTGTAACTTTTTACATCTACCATGGATTCCATCACACTCATCCCTACATGATCTCTTTCGGATGTCGAACCTCTCAACATCATGAGGGAGTTTTTTGATCTCTTGTTTGAATTCATGTATGATGGTGAAGGTGAAGTAGCCTGGCCTGTGTACTTAGAAGACTTCTAGACTTCTATGTATTCCTTGAGAATTCAAATGAGTTCTATGCAGAAGAGGTCATTCTGCTGCTCTCATATGCACATTGTGAATCCCCACAACGTTGGTGCTGCAATCTGCCTCCTATCTGTGTGCACTCACTTGACCAGTTCTATGATCTCATTATATCTACTTTCCATCGTTTTGGTCTAGAACCTCTTGACCAAAAAATGTTACAACAACAGAAGGCCCCACATGAATCGCCTACAGAATTTTGGGAACACTTCCATGTGTTGAAGTTTCAAGCTCCAAAAATCCAGATGAAATTTCCATATCTTTGGGACAAATTCGAATATTATCTTAAAAAATCATTTAATCCCAAGAAGGAGTTCAAGCCCAAGCCCTGCTCATCATACATCGGTGATGGAGCTATGCAATCATAGACAGACACAATCACTGTCAAAAGTGACTGTCCGCCATCCCCTCATTAAAAAGCACCACCACTGGAGAGTGATGTGAGAGAAAGAGTACACACATCCGTTCAACTGTCACATCCTCCCAACATTACTTCTCTCAATTTTCACGTAGATTTGGTTGTGAAGCCCATGGGCTGTCACATGACTGTTTTACCTCAACCTCCATCTTTGTGTTATTTTGATCCCCCAGATTGCACTGTCTTGTGTTCTTCCATTCCGGACTCTACACTTGTTGTGAATGAGGATCAAGCTATCAATGGAGTTGGTGTTGCACCACCAACCTGCACTATCATTCATGACGAGTGGGATTGGGAGCTTGAGCATCAACCCTTGGTGAAGGATGACTCCCCTCAGTCCGAGCCTCCCTCGTTCTTTCATCACATCTTTGGTGATTCTACCATCCATGATTTCACATATGTATCTCCATCTACGGATGCACCCATTGTTGATCATTCGTGGAACACACTAGATGTCAATCCATTATCTGACAATGGAGATGAAAATTTATTCATTGAAAATCCACTTTATTTTTCATTTGATCTTTCTAGAAACATAGAGGGTGATTTTGTCCACTTCTCATCTATGCTCTGTATGATTCATTAGATCATGTCAATGCCAATGAAATCATAGATTTTTTTTATCATATCTCTCGTAATCTATTTACTACCTTATTTGATCATGATGATGATTCTATCACAGTCGATTTTTCCAAGCCACCTATTTATGATGATCTATTTGTCGATGAATTCGAAACCCCACAGACTGTTGAGGCACTTCAACCGAACCTGATGGTTATGTCAGATCCTTGTTGTCCCGATGTTAGTTTCACGTCCGATCAGGAAATTGTTGAAAAACCCAAGGCTCCTCATCACTCATCTATATGCATTGAATATCAACCTCACACACAAATCATGCTTCCTCCACCCAAACTACACGATCCCCTCGCTCATGCATAGGAGAAATATTGCATAAAAATCACATGTGCATGACACAATTTGTCTTTGTTTCTTTTGTTTGCTTGCATGTCACAATTAAGAGTGTGCATATGCTTAACAACTAAATGCAACATCACAAAACATCGTGATAATTCCATTGACTGCATGTCATGTACTTGCACTCACTTTTGTTCTATGGACACATTTAAACTTGGAGTGTGTTTGTCTTCATTGTTATATCTTTCATGTTTGCTAGTTCACGTAGTTGTGGCTTTCATGAACCATCCCTTCACTAACATGGGTCAACCAATGCGTCGGTGGCTGCATTGGAAGTATCACTTGACGTGATCAAGCCTTTGCACCGTTATCTTAGGAGTAGGAGTTTTGTTTTCTTTTTGTTTGTTTTCTTGCATGTATGTGTGTGTTTTACTTTGCATGTATGTTTGCTTCTTTCCTTTCATTACTATTTCCTTCCATGGTTATTTCATTACTTGATTTTCTCCATAAATTACTTCTACTTTTTTCTTTGCTTTGTTGTTTGTTGGCTTGTTTGTGTTTGTAGGTTATTTTCACATGAAACCGTGCGTGGACCTTGAAACAAGTTGGGTAAAGTACAACAAGACAGGTGCAGTTATCAATACATGGCTATTTGGCGTCCTGCCTCTATATGAGGAGCTTGTTATGCTCATTGCATGATACACCAATGGGAAATACGTATTGTTTGAAGTGAACCTTGCTGAAAACACAACACATGCGCACCAACTAGTGTCACCTACACTAGTGGGTTATGTTTGGGTTAACCCTTGGCAGCTCAATCAAGCAGAGTAAGTTGAGGGGGAAAACTACTTCTCTGAAGGAACAATCTCTTCTGCTCTCAATAAGTTGGGATCCCTCTTCCACCTCTAAAATGAATAAGTTTTATGCACAATTATGAAAATGAAAAATGAAAAAAATGAAAAGTGAAAAATTTCAGAAAGAATGAAAAATGAATAAGGCGAAAGAAGAGAAAGGCTTCCTGCATAGAGAGTTGATGAAAGTAACTCAGTCGGGGTGCTGACCACACTTGCTAACAACAGAGTGATGGTTGTGTTCTTGCATGACTCGATCAGGGTACTTTTCAATCCTGCTGGCAGCGGAACAACAACAGATATGAAACTAAAAGTCTGATGAATATACTGCTTATGCACCAGTATACCTCTCATCCCCAATCGAAAAAACTATGCTATCTCAGCTTCAAATGTATGTCGACCGACCATGAGATTTGGAAATGCTACATCTTACAATCAAGCAAGTGTGGAAATTGAGATGAATAGAGAACTCATCAATACCTCCAGATATGCTAGACTTGCTTTTCACGAACAAGGTCAATTCAGAGAGATGGATTTCTACAAGTGTGTCACCAAGTGTTGTATCAGCTACAACCACCCTCCATAATTTTTCCCTAGCTGCTTCATTTTGGAGCCTCCCTACCAACCATCCTAACAGCATGTCCTGCCTTGTCAAGTGCACCCACTTCAATGGTTTTTCAGTAGATTTCTAGCCTATGTGTGGTAGCTCGCTTCAATCCCCTCACAAGATGCTTCTCTGAACTTGGTCTAGCTGTTCGCTAAGTAGAACCCTTATAAAATTGCGCAATTATAGAGGGGAACTATTCTTCCCTCTAGAAATTGCGCAAATTTGCCTGGCAACCTATTGGAGTCAGAAACTGCACAATCCTATCAGATCACCTTCCCAGTGAAAATTGTGTAATCTAGCCTAGCAAGATAGCTCAGCCCATAAATTGTGCAATTCTGAGGAGCAATGAGTTGCTCCTCCCATAAATTTCACAATCCTTGTGGACAGCCAGCACAGCTTCCTCCTAGAAATTGTGAAAAGATATCCCTCAATCAAGCAAGCTGTTGGATGTGCGTTCAAGTTGACCGGTTCCACCCAGAACTGAGAAACTGTGACTTGCATGCATGGGATACTTTTCCTGAAATAGAAAAAAGCAACATGCAAAAAGAATCCCTAGCTTTTAGGGAGATATTCTTAGAAGCTAGAGGTTACATGTAAAGATCGTTTTAGAAGTTGTCCTCCAAGTGTCACTTTTTCCTAGATTTGTGGCATGCATGTCATGAGCCTCAAAATTATTTATTCAATACTTCAAAGCTCATTCTTCACATTGATATTGGAGCTCTGACATCCTACAACACTTCCTGGAGTCTTCGACACATGCAACTCAACTATTTCTGAGTAAGTCTGCTTTACTTATCTTTTGCAACATTTCTATTTCTTTTTGTGTGATTTCTATGAACAATTTATCTTGTTTGAATGAATGTTAGCTTGTACAAGAACCATTTCATTTTTTTTTTAGCATCTCACTGTTATTGCATGAATGACACTATTTTCCACGAACAGTTGCTGATTCGTCAACTTGTTTCACACGCATGCACATTGTTATATTTTTTGAATCTTGCATTCAATGTTTTCATGCACGAACATTCACTCCTACTTACACTCAACATCACCATTAATTCACATCTTTATTTACTTTGAGTTACTCATCGATGGCTCTGGGCAACCTTGGCCGAGACTCTGCCTCACCAAGACAACAATACACAATTCTGAGAGGGAAGGTTTTGCGTTCCTCCCAGAAAATTCTCAATTCAGGCTAGTGAATGCCCTCTAGTTTTTTTTGCACAATTTTGAGAGGTAGTGATTGCTAGCCCAGAAAACTAGGAAATGCAGTCCCTCGGGTTGCATCACTTACAAGATGAAATTGCAGATTATGCAATCTCAACAACCAACAAGCCAGTCTGGATTTTGGAAATGCGCAATTCTAGTAGTCAGACAACCTCTCGACAGTCTGGACTATGTTTTGTGTAGTTTTGACAGTCACTCTGTAAGCCTCCTAGTCAGTCCTTAGGTATGTTGCATGTCATCCCTCTTTCTTGCTTTGGTTTGAACTAACAAATTTCTTGCCATGCATTTCACCATGTCTCCAGATATAGTAGGTGTTTGTTCGTCTCCCAGAAATTTAGGATCAATGTCCTCCAAGAGAGCAGGATCTAACGACACTGATGGAAGCACAACTGGACCAGAAGTTGAGTGAGTGTCTATGATTTTGTCAATCTATGAAGACACCTTGAAGCTGATTGTAGACAAGGACATCACGCTGAAATGGAAAGAGGTCAATTATGAATTCTCATGCACATGTGCGGAATATCTCAAAGACCTCCAAGTCTATGTGAACATTCACAAGTTCGACTTGTACAAGATTGCATGCAGATACCTTGCGTTCCCATGTGCAAACATGATACATTGGATCGTCTTGCACAGTGATTCTGAGATGATGACATTGAGTGGTGTCAATGGGACAAATATTGCTACCTTCAGGGCATAATATTATCAGTAAATGTACCATTTTTCGAAGCAATGATCATCATGGAGGGGCCCTTCAACATACCCAGTGGCAATGTGAACTCCAGGGATATCTTGAATAACTAGGTGAAGGTGCTCGCCAAATTCAAGAAGACACCCATCCAGATTTACAAGATGAAGATACTGTGGAAGGCGTATTAATACTTGGTCATCTTTGCATGTCGCTTGTCTTCCCAAGAGACCACGAAGACCTTCCCTCATAGTTGGGTGATAGCGTGGGACCTATAGGTTTTAACCCCATATAGAAATTTCCTACATATGGATTCTAAAAACAAAAAATAAACAATAACATGACCATAACACATAAAACAAATATACACATATATTTTCCCCTATATCCTAAAACCGGGACTACCAAATTGATTTTTCATTATGTTCCTTTCAATGATACAATACATATATATATGTGTCGAAGCATCCATACACCCCAATCCATTAACCCTAGATTAGAACATAACTGTAGTTCCCTTGACCAAATCCACAAAATACCATTGAAGAAAAACCATTGCAGCCAAAACCATGTGTGAAAACCATGCACAAAACCATAGGTAGGTCTACCCACCTAATATAGGGTCCAAAATATTTTCCCCAAGGTGTTTCCCCACACCCCGTAGAGGGGGGCTAGCCGCCGCCCTCAAACCCCCCGTATTGGGGCTAGTCGTTGAAAGAATATAACAAAACCCAACATTCTCAGACTTTTTGTTTTCTTTCCATGGGGGGGCATAGGAGTTCTTAGTTATTTATCTAGCCCTACAATGCCCAATACACTAGGAGAACTTCTCAGAGCTCACATACTTTTTCAATGCATATGCAATATTCTTCAAAGTGTCCACCTTTACTAGTAACACCTTTTTGTCTTCTATCATATCCCTCACAAAGTTACCGGAATATCAATGTGCTTTGTCTTTAAATGGTAAGCAGGGTTCTTTGCAAAGAAAATTGCACTTTGGCGATCACAGTCTATCCTTATAGCTCCCTATACTAACCCCATACTTGAACATAATCTTTGCAACCAAATTGGTCCCTTGCTTGCATGAGTGGCTAACATGTATTCTACCTCTGTAGTTGATAGTGCCACTATATATTGTTTCTTACTCATCCAACCAACTAAATTCTCCTCCAAATAGGTGAAACACATACCCACTTGTAGAGCTTCTCTGATCCATATCTTTGGCCCAGTCTGCATCAACAAAGCCATTGATATCCAAAACTATGTCCAATCCTGGTCTTCCTTCGTATCACAAACCAAAATCACTATTGCCATGCAAATACCTAAAAACCTACTTCACTATTGTCTAATGTTCCTTCCCTGGTTTTGACATAAAAATGCTCAATACTCCCACTACATGTGCAATGTTTGGTCTAGTACAGACCATCGCATACATTGGGCTACTGACTGCACTTTCCTATGGAACATGGGACATTTCCTCTTCCTCTTCTAGTGTCTTGGGACACTGTTCAACGGATAAATTTACACCTACAAGAATAGGAACCTTAACTGGTTTATTATCTTGCATATTAAACCTCTGTATTATTTTCTTAACACAGTTCCTCTAGTTTAACCAAAGCTTCCTCTTTGCCCGATATCTTTTAATTTCCATAACCAAAATATAGTTCGCAGCACCAAGATCTTTCATGTCAATTTTGGAGGACAATTGGGTCTTCAAATCCTAGATAATTTCTTTGTCATTTCCAACCAGAAGCATATCATCTATGTACAAGACCAGATAAATAACATGGTCACCAATTAATTTAAAATACACACAATGATCTGCATTCCTTCTGGTGAAGCCAAGTCCCCATATCAATGTATCTAATTTTTGATACAACATCCTTGGTGACTGTTTTAACCCATACAAAGACATTTTTAACTTGAATACCAATTGTTTCTTACCGTTCACCGCAAAGCCTTCAATTTGATAGATGTATATCTCTTCATCCAAATCACCATAAATAAATGTTGTCTTCACATCCATGTGTTCTACCTTAAAATAAAAACCAACAACAACAAATAAAATTAATCTAATAGAAACTACCTTGGCAGTAGGAGAAAAAATATCATCAAATTCAATTCCCGGCACCTAGGACACCCTTTGCTACCTATTATGCTCCTATACCAATAGGTGTCATATTTCATGATTGACTTGATTAGCTCTGTAATATGTACATACCTTTTCTTGTTGAAAAGGTTTTTCATATTTTCAAAAAATCAAAAAAATTAAAAAATGTAAAGAGGGTATACCCTAAAAGAAAAATCAAAGGGTAAAAGAATAAATGGTCAAAAGAAAAAATGAAAAAAGATGAACCCCAAATAAAAGGACCAGGAAAGTGCGCAAGTCCAAATGCCACTACTATTTCATTTTTCTGTAAATAAGACATTATGTATAACTTGTTGAAATTTTTACCACAAATGATGAATGGCCAAAAAGCTTAATCTTGGGAAGTTCATGTTTGAATTTCGTGTTTTAGAGATAGACAATAGAAATATGTCCAAATCATTTAAATCTTGACAGATAAATAGATAGGTAGAGAAGCTAAGGAGCTCAACTATTTAATCTGAGCCCTTGGAAGAAATAAGTGTAGATTTAGATAGGCTAATCATGTAAAGAAGAGAAAAGCTGAAAGGGTTTGCTAATCTAAGTGCACCCAAAGAAAAAGAAGAAAAAATGATAGGTACAGTAGGCTGGGTAGGTACTTTCTTTTTTGGTGTTGCAGAAGCATACTTGTGGTTGATTTTTGTCTTTCAAGTTGTTCATCTTACTATTATCACAAGTACCATGGCAGATTTTTGGATACAGCTCAAGCAAAGCATGACTAACTCCCCTTCATCCCTTTCCCAAATCATTTACGAAATTCCCCTAGAGATATTAAGATCTGCTTAATATCCTTAAAAACACTCATTCCATTTTTTTTTCATCAGATACCTAAGTAAAACCGCATTTTTTTTTGGGGAAATGGCCTCATTTCTTGTATAAATCCCCGTTTTCCCCCCTTTGCCTAAGTTTTTAAACATTGTGACTTAGCGCTTTCGGACTCATTTTCTCATATTAACTTTAACATTATTATTTAAATCCCGCCCCATTACCCGTTCCCATATTATATTTATAATAAAAACCGCAATTAGTAATATTTCCCATCCCCTGGTGATATAGCCATATTCACTATTTAAATGGGAATTAAAGGTATATCCGAAACCTTGTAATAACCCTTCGCGTGCATAACCTTGGGATTAATTAACCTTTGGTTAACTAATAACCTAACTTAAACACCCCGACAACCAATACAATCGCTCCCGAAACCATTAAAACCATGGTTAATTGCAGTGGTCCCACCACTTAAAGCCTCCGCCACCTCCAACGAGCGCCCACCGTCCGATCAACACTCTCCCATCGGATGGCTGAGATTTATATCACTAGCCCTCCATTCACCGAACTTTACCACCCGAGGGATTGGCGGTATCGCGCCCGTACCATGGATGCGTGTCAACCGACCACGGTGCTCGCGGCCCCCCCATCTAAAACCACTTAAGCCCATAAGCGGTTCGGGGTAAAACTGCTTACCACCCTCCACTACGTGACAAGTTGTCCCATCATGTTGATGTCATCCGCTCAATAAATGCTAAAAAATACCCGCCAAATCAATTTTCGTTAAATAAACGATAAAATGTCATTTTCACCCTGATTCTCTGCAAACTGTGCTCCATACAAAATACGTCCAGTCGACTATTCGAGCAATTAGCCCATCACCCAGCCAAGAAACTCTAGCATCGTGCCCTGCGGTCTGCCATTCGACCTGCAAATATGCAGTTTTATCTCTGTAATCTAGGTATTTATCCGTTTTTACCCTACAAGCCTGCAATTTCACTTTTCCACTGAAAATTATACCTGAGAAAGCCAAACTCATGTAAGAACAGTCCGCAGCTGCCATAAAGGGACACCAAAACCACTGTTTAAAGTCCAATTCTCCACAAAAAGTCCAAATTCTAGTTTGAATACACAAGAACCAAACATGGAAGCCCCCACAGCTCTGAACGTCGCACCCGTCAATGCCCCCCACAAAGACTTAGATTATCTGCCTCTTGTAGACAAAGATTTTCAAATAAAGGACTTAACGACTGATTATAATCAACTTCAGGCCTTCTGCCAAATTAGGGAGAGTTATCTAAGTAACTCTGATATTTTTGGACTATGGGAATCAAACCTTCCCATGTACTTCCTTCCCTCAGTCCATGTTTTCTCAGATATCATTCACCAATGTTGTGCCAGCTATGACCCTGTCCACAGAGCAGTTATGTCACCTTCCCAAACTGTCCTTTTTTCCATAACTACTGAATCCATCAATGAGATGATACATTTCCATTCCTCTGAGCCCCTTGCTCGTCTTTCCATGGGATTTCTGCTGGAAATAGCTTCTGAATTGTACAACTCAGAGATAACTTGCATTGCCCAAATGTTCATGATACCAATGCACCAACCTAAAGTCCCTCCTCCTTGTCTGTGCACCTTTTTTATTGAGACTAGAAAACTCATTCTTGACATGATATCCTTGATTTTAGGATTTAGGTCTAGTGAATATGTGGATGATATCATCCTTGTTCTATTATCAATCTTTACTCCAGGACAGCCCCCTGTTGTCAAGTATGACTATGCCACTTTTATCGCCAACAAAATCCATGATCAGTTTATAAATTTGGATAGAGAAGGAGTCTTCAAATACACATCTTTTATATACCATCTGTTGCTATATTATTAGCCAGACAACTTTCCATTTCCCATCAAGAAATTATACTCAAAAGGAAATCGGAGGCCTGTGATCTTTTGGAGCTTAGTATTCCATGATACCTATGAATCCCCTGATACCTATAGTGAATTCATTGAATTGTTTGTACACCCAGCCTCCACTCTGTTGATAGGAGCTCCTCCTCCTAGGATCACTGGTGATATGAAGAAGATTCTTCAACTTTCTAAACAATACAGGATAGGTGACTGGTACCTATACCAAAATTACACAAAGATCAGAATGTATGGGTGTGAACTTTGCCCTTTTAAGTTGCCTAAATATGTGCCCATGAGGTTATTTGCATTAGAATATTTCAGGAAGCTCATCAATGCAGACTTAACCCACTTTTGTAATGTAAAGAAGAAGGCTCAGCTGAGAATCAAAAATTAGTTAGGCCCTTATGTTATTCATTTTAGAGATGCATGGCAAGATGCTAAGAAAATATTAGAAGATCACCTTAGATTGAAGAAGAGTTTTCAGTGGGTACCATATGACCCATGTAGTTTCATAAGTGATAGAAGTGTAAGGTATAGGCTTTCAGTGTATGTACATCATAGGATCCAAGAAATTGAACAGTATGCAAATTAGGAAGAATGGGTACGAGGGACATTAATAGAGGAAATTAGTGAACATAAAAAGATGGAAAAAGCTATGAAATATCTTGAAATAACCCTTGACCTGGACTCTTTTGGATAGGTATCTTTCAAGCTTCCTCAACAATCAGGAGTTGGAACATCCTCTGTTGGAACTTCTCAATAGCCTGCACAGAAGACCAACACATCAATCATAGGGACTGAAAAGGGTAAAGAGGTAGAAATTACAGAGCAGCCAATAATGATAGATCATCCAGCAATGTCAAAAGAACAGAATCAGGGGAAAATTCCTCCAATCCAAACTAGAGCACCAGAAATTCCAGCACTACGAACTCCTCTAAATGAGGAAAGAAGCAAAAAGAGAGATAGAGAAGAGGCCACACCTATCAGTGGACTTGCTGAGCAACCAGGAGCAAAGAGACAAAGACTGAATCCTCTATCAGAAGAGGAAATTATTGAAGAAATGAAAGATAGTCTAAGAGGTGAGAGGGTGGTTAGCCAACAGACTTCCCCAGTGATAGAAACATCAACTAGTTCCCATATGCAGGAGTTAGAAAGGCAGCACAGTGTAGAGGTGTCGTCCACCAAGCCACAAAGCAAACAGGCCTCAAACATTAAGAAAACTTTCACAGAGATAAAATCTAGGAATGATCTCATTATAATTGAGATCTATAATCAGTACTTGAAAATGGCTCCCTCAACCCAGCAAAGATTGATGTTTGTCTATGACACTAAAGAAGGAAAAATGTTAATGAGTTATTTTAAGCCAAAGGTACAGCAACCCCAGTTGGCAGCGGCTTACATCCGAACAAACCTAGAGGTCCTAGCCAAAGACGTTCATCCACTGGACCAAATTGAACTTCACAAACAGATTGGGGAAATGGTTTATTCCACATTAACTGACAAAGAAATGTTGGCCCACTAGTTACAAAGTTCCTTAGACAACACAACAACTCAGTTGAATTGGGAGAAAGCTTCTTCTCTGGCCAAGGATAACAGAATCAAATCCTTAGAAGAGATCATCATGGAATTGGGACATGACCCCAAAGATGCTAAAGGCATAAAGACACTAATCAACAAGAAGGAAGAGGACATTGCTGCCCTGAGGAAACAACTAAAGCTACCTCCTTCAAGGCACCCTCAGAGTACAAAAATCATAGAGCAGAAATCAGAGGAAGACATGATGGAGCTCCTCATGAAACTCAATGAAAGATTAACTGGTACAAAGAAGGCACTCGAAAAAGCATTAAAAGAGAAGCAGGGAGAATCGACCTCCTAGCCACCTGAGGTAATCCCTACAGTCACAACTACAGTCCCCTCAACAATATGATCAACATTGGCCCCAAATGTCCAAGCAGCCACAACAGAGATAATCAGAGGCGCATCATCACCAGGAGTAGCACCAGGCAACAATACTAATATCAGCACAAAAGAATTGATAAAGGCCATAGAAGAATTGAGACTCGAAGTGTCGGAATTGAAACGAGTGAAAGACCAATTGGAAAAAGTAGAAAAAAGTTATGATAAATCCAAAATAAGTGTGGCAGAGAAAATAAGAGAGGCTAAAGCATTAGAGAATAAAGTGAGAACATTACAGAAGGATCTCACTATGGATAAGCCACTGGCAAAAATCAAAGGAATTCTTTGGACCAACATCAATCAATCCCTAAATAATGTTTGGCCATCTATCCAAACTATTTATGAGTAGATTGACTTAGTGAATGCAGCACATGGAGAGATTAAAAAATCAAGAGCTTTATTAGGACAAATGCCTAATCAAGCCAACTAGCTCATACAATTTTTGAATAACAGAAATAGGGAACAGCTGGAACATCTCGGCATCCCAGACAGGACAGGCACCATTTTGGAAATCAAAAGAGTTCTAACCAAGAGAACTTTAATGCATAATTTGGAAAGAAGATGCCAGGATAATTCAAGTAGAAATTAATTCTTTCATAGAAAGGTTCACAGTTTTGCAGGATAAAGGATTACCAAGTCTTTTAGGAAATAATGACCAGCTTATGAAACACACATATTATGTACATAAGTTGAACAAATATCCTGTTGATTAAGTTAATTCATCAACAAGTGCTTCTGGAGTGAAATCCATCCCATAGGCGAAATTCTCTATGATAATTTAGAGAACTTATTTTATATTGAGCACGAGATAAAACATCTATTTCAGCTCCAGCCTAATTTTTTCAGATATACAGAAGCTGATGAAACCCTAAGGAAACTTCAAAAGCATAAATTTCCAGAGCAACATTGGTGGGAAGACATGTTGGGGATTTTGTAAATTTCTCTTAAGTAAAACGTAAATTTCGGGTTATTTTTCTGTGATAAGTTAAACAAAGATGAATGAGGCTCAAGCGGGTCGAAACGTATCTGATCAGGGTCCAAGAAACATCTGATAAAGACAGAGTAGCCAGCACAGAGTATCAATGGAAGACAACTATAAACCGACTCATAGAACCTACCTCTAGTACATTCGATAAAGATGGAACAACCAGCACAACATCAGTTTATCCTTTCCCTGTTTTCGAGACTGTTTGTCTCCATCCACTGTAAAAAGGCATTAGTCATCACTAGATATTATCTGCATCAGATATTTTGTAAGATATTTTGTATAAATACTCACCCAAACGAAGTATTTGGGGTTGGTAGGTATTCATAGTTTTTGACTGTAATACTGAAATTTTTTGGAGTAAAAAGTTGTTGGAACCATTTTTTGTCTGGCCTACTGGATGAGGAATTGATGCAGAAGACTTGTCATAGAATTCTTGAATCAAAATCCGGATCAATAAGTCCACTATATCTCATGTTTTACAGTTTTCTCGTTTACTATATCATCTGTGTTTCATAATATGAATGGTAAAGAAAAGGATTAATTCAGAATTTGCTTAAACTGCACTTTGTCTTCAATCTTTATTATTGTCTATGTTTTCTTCAGAATGAATATAAGCAGTGAATTATTAGTTGCTCCTGCTTCCTGATTCTTGCATTTTGACTATTTTCTAAGGAATTCTTAGTTGCTCCTTACCAGTTATCAGCCATTTCCTCTCTTTCAATATGTTTAAGGATTCTTAATTGCCCTTCATCCATTGAGCCCATTACATCTGATTCCAGCTTATATTCATTCAAAGTTTGACTACCTTGCTCTGTGATACCATTCTCTATTAAGAGATTGAGTCCAGAAATCCATCCTTCTTTGACTCCATCAAGCTTAATGGACTGAACTATTTAGTTTGCCTCACTGTTCTATTGAATTCCACCATCCAAACCCAAAACAAAACCCTTGAACTTCATAACTAGCCTAACACATTTCAAAACAAAGTTAAATCATAAAGAGAGAGCCCTCTCTGGATGCAGATTGGATAGAATCTATATCTAAAAGATTGGTCTGTGTTTACCTTAGCCATATTCCCTTTCTTACAACTTTGGGGAACAACCTGAGTGATAACGTTATTGGCAACTCCGCTGGGGATCTGAATAATTTTCTTATTGCTGCTATCTGTTTTAAACAGTTGTTTCAAATTCTTGATCAGTTCCTTTTTACAAAAGTCTTTTAGAAAAGTTTAAAGTTCCAATATCTAAAAATTCCTAGAAGATACTGTCAAAGTTGTATGGTTAAATTATTCCAAGAAAAAACCAAAAATACAACCTAGAAACTGGCTCCAAAGAAGATGCGTTACACTAGATAAAATCTGGATCCTAAACCCCCACCTGTCTTTGAAAATCCTAATCTAATTCCTAGGATCCTTAGAAGCCAGGAGAGCCAAGAACATTCTGCTAGTTCACCCTTGACAAACATTTGTAGAACCCTATCCAATCTAAGCTTACCTCTGGGAAAACACCAAACATTTCTGTCATTGCTGCAGCTTCTTCAAGTTTCCTGACAACACCTCAAATGATATTCCCACTCCTCCATCCACAACATACATTTCCACTGTTATCCCTACTCTTCCAGCTGTCACATTTATCTCTGCAAACATGGCAAACCGATATGCTCCCCTGCAATTACCTGCAAATCCAGGGGCCATGGCCCAAGATTATCAAAGTAAAATCACCTATTTTGATGGTACTGGCACTTACACAGCTCAAAAACATACCAAGAAAATGACAGATTATTTTGAAAACTATGAGATTGATGATGATGATGTCAGAATGAAAGAATTTGTTCAAAGTTTAACTGGAGATGTTAGAACATGGTTTAGAGCACTCCCTGCAAACAGTATAAATGACCCTCAAGCTCTTTATCAGACCTTGTTGAACAGATGGGAAAAGAATAAGGATCCTCTCCACATTTTATTAGAATATGAAGGCTTAAAGAGAGGTACCCAAGAAACTGTCCAAGATTATTGTAAAAGATTCAATAATGTCTACAATGCTATTCCTCAAAATCTCAGACCTCCTCTAGATTTGGCCTTGATCAAATTCCCTGATGCATTTGACTCAGATATGGCATACCAACTTATGAAAAGAGCTCCGCGAGACTTAGGAGAGATGCAAAGTATAGCTGTCAGCGTTGATGCCAACCTGATTTCTAAGCGAGCTCGAGCCAAAGCTGAAAGGAGGACAACTTTCAAAGAAGAACTTCTGCATTTGAACAGAAATTAGATGCTATTATTAAAGGAATGGATAGACTTGGTGATAGAGTAGAAACAATTGAAAGGAAATCTCCTTGGAATGGCCAACCGAGTAATACTGGGAGAAATCCAAATTTAAGAAAAAACCAGAATCCTAATACTGGAAAGACTGAGCCTGACCAAAACATTAGGCCCCCATTCCAGGAAAATTATGTTGAAGCCTCAACTTCTGATCAACCAACAAAGGATACTCAAATTAACTTAATTGGCCTCAATGATGAACAAGTAGTTTTATTGACCCAAGAGGACCAAGAAGCTCACACTCTTAAACAATTCCAAACTCAACCAGGGGAATCATTTGATTTTAGGGAGGGATATGATACAACCATTTATGAAGTTCAAAAGCAATACAATCTAAGGAGCAGAAGAATAGATGTCCCTAAGGCCAATAAACAGAAAGAAACCAAGCATCCTAACAAAGCTAAGATCAATAACACATCTGTACAACCCCTTCTTAGAACAGCTCCTAACCCAAATAATCCAGTAGTTAAAGATGTATCAGAGGATCAACGACCTAACAAACAACCTTTCACCTCCACTCCTCCCAAAGAAAAGGTGGAAGAACCTCCAAAAATTGACTTGGAAGAAACTTCAGCCCATAACTCCACTCCTGAAAAAGAGAAAAACATTGTAAATACAACAGAAAAAGAGAATTTCGTTGTCCAAAATACAATAACTCAAACTGAAAAACCTTGCAATCTTGAGACTGAAATAAGAAAATTAAAGATAGCCATTCCATAGATAGAATTGGCTAGACATGATGTCTACAGAGGTCAAATTAACATATCACTCCAAATTTCAGAGAACAAATATTCACTAAATCTCTTTGATGACCAACCTGAATTAATTTTTGGCCTTGAGGTAAACAAAAAATTAGTAGATGGAGGGGTCCCTCCTTTCTATGTAAGTCTGAACATACATGATAAAATACTTCATAATGCCATGTTTGATTCTCGTGCTTCTCATAACTTAATGCCTAAATCTGTAATGGGGAAGTTGGACCTAGATATTACCAGGCCATACAAAGACTTATTCTCTTTTGACTCAAGCCAAGTCAGATGTCTAGGATTGATCAAAGATTTATGTGTATCATTAGTTCAATACCTTGCCAAGACCATTTTAATGGACATAGTGGTAGCTGATATTCCACCAAAATATGGAATGTTGTTGTTAGATCTTGGGGTGCAAAGCTCGAAGGATCTTTACAGTTGGACATGTCCTATGCTACTGTTTCAATATTTGGTAAACCAAAGAGATTGTACTAAGAAACTTTAATGAAATATGTGGTAAGTAGTTAGGAGAAATCCCAAAATTTTCCCATCTACTCCATGCACTCTGACATGGACTCCTTCATTCTCTACAATGCTGAAATTAATCCTCCAACTGATGTCAGAGTTATATCATTAGAACAAGAAGAAATTATAAATGAAAAATATAGTGTTCAAATTCATGAAATTTCTGAGAGCAATGATATATCAGACACTCAAGAGAACCCAAATGAAATTAAAAAGCCATATTTCCCTAGTAAACAAATTTCTAAGTCTCGTGATACTAACTATGAACATGAGATCCTCTAGTACTTAGAATTTGATGGTTCAGTTAACAAATTAGGGGCAGGAGCAGGAATTTGGGTGAATAATCTAGAAAATTATCATGCTAAATGGCATGCTTACATATTAAACTTTAGATGCACCAATAATATGGCTCAATATGAAGCCCTGTTGCTAGGAATTAAATTGATAAAAAGTTTAGCAACAATCAGGGTATCAATTTTGGGAGACTCTGATTTAGTCATTCAACAGATAAAAGGGAACTTCCTCACAAATGATCACAGATTAAGATCTTACAGAGGAGCATCAATTGAGATCCTTAATACGTTTTTGGAAACACAGCTGACCAAAATTCCAAGAAAACATAATTTGCATGCTCACAGTTTGGCAATATTTGCCAGCACTTGTAAATTTCCATTTGAACCCAATCATCAGTTTATAGCTGAGATTAAACACAAGCCAACCATACCTGACAATGTAAATAATTGGCAAGTGTTTGACAATGATATTCAAATTAACAATTTCTTGACCCTAGAAGAAGAATTTTCTAGCACTAATATAGGCATGGACACTGTTAGTGAGGTTGATCAAATAAATAAAATTCAAACAGACATTTTAGCAGAAAGTGCAGCTCAAATACTTCACCCAACAAAAATTGCCTATAAGAAGTTGCAACATCTTAAAGAAGTAGACATCGATGAGATTATTGGAGGGGAATCTGAAGTTATTGATTTAAAAGACAATTATTTGCCCACAGGATTAACTCCTAAAATCCTAAGGGTTGGATTTTACTGGCCGACCTTGTTTGTTGATGTCAAGAAGTTTGTCACTGCTTGCCACAAATGTCAAATTTTTGAAGGTAAGAGGAAACTTTTACCTCTACCCCTTAGACCAATTTCCACTGAAAGGCCTTTCCAACAATGGGGTTTCGACTACACTGGGGAAATCCATCCTACCTCTTCAAGCCAACATAAATGGATCCTCACTGCCACAGATTATTTCACCAAATGGATAGAAGCCATTCCTTCCAGACAAGCCAATGATATAGTGATTATAGGATTCTTAGAAACCAACATACTGTCTTGATTTGGCTGTCCTAAAAAGATCATAACTGACAATGCTGCCGCTTTCAAATCTAAGAAAATGACAAATTTATATAACAAGTACCACATCACCTTATGCCATTCCATAGCCTATTATCCTCAAAGTAATGGTCTAGCTGAGTCCTCCAATAAAAGCCTGATCAATATTATTAAGAATGTATTGGAAGAAAACAAGAAAAGTTGGCATAAGAAACTTACCAACGCACTATGGGTAGACAGATTAACTACCAAGAGATTGATTGGGACTAGTCCCTATGAACTAGTCTATGGTATGGAGGCTATATTTCCTTCATCCTTAGGAGCCCCTGTAATGAAATTACTACAAGAAGCTCAGGTGCGGCCCAATGACATTCAAAGAAGAATAAATCAGACCATTCATTTGCAGCAGACTAGAGAAGAGGTGTACCAAAGATCCCAACTGTTACAAGAAAAATTCAAGAAATTTTTTTATAAGAGGACCAAGACAGAAGATTTTTACATAGGAGACAAAGTTTTAAAATGGGATTCTAGGAGAGAAGACAAAGCAAAGCATGGGAAGTTTGACTTCCTATGGAAGGGACCTTTTATTAACCAGGCCTCACAAGGGAACAATACTTACTTTTTGAAGAACCTGGATGGTTCAGAAACAGAAGAAGGGCTAGTTAATGGTCGGATGCTGAAACACTATTTTGATCCCACCTCTTGATGAAGGTGAAGCCTGAAAAGAAGGCCCTGAGCCTCATAAAGTGTAATTGTCATATCTAAAATAAAGCAATGAGAAGAAGGATATTTCAGAGCATAGTCAAAGTTATCGAGAAGGCCATCTGACCTGCTGTCCTTGACTTTCCACTAGGGAAAGCCATCCCCAAGTGGAGCCAGTGTTATGCTCCTATACCAATAGGTGTCATATTTCATGATTGACTTGATTAGCTCTGCAATATGTACATACCTTTTCTTGTTGCAAAGATTTTTCATATTTTCAAAAAGTAAAAAATTTTAAAAAATGTAAAGAGGGTATACCCTAAAATAAAAATCAAAGGATAAAAGAATAAATGGTTAAAATAAAAAATGAAAAGAAATGAACCCCAAATAAAAGGACTAGGAAAGTGTGCAAGTCCAAATGCCACTACTATTTCATTTTTCTGTAAATAAGGCATCATGTACAGCTTGTTGAAGTTTTTACCACAATTGATGAATGGCCAAAAAGCTTAATCTTGGCCAGTTCATGTTTGAATTTCCCGTTTTAGAGATAGAGAATAGAAATCTGTCCAAACCGTTTAAATCTTAGCAGATAAATAGATGGGTAGAGAAGCTTAGGAGCTCAACTGTTTAATCTGAGCCCTTGGAAGAAATAAGTGCAGATTTAGATAGGCTTATCATGTAAAGAAAAGAAAAGCTGAAAAGGGTTTGCTAATCCAAGTGCACCCAAAGAAAAAGAAGAAAAAATGATAGGTACAGTAGGCTGGGTAGGTAGTTTTTTTTTTTGGTGTTGCAGAAGCATACTTGTGGTTGATTTTTGTCTCTCAAGTTGTTCATCTTACTATTATCACAAGTACCATGGCAGATGTTTGGATATAGCTCAAGCAAAGCATGACTAACTCCCCTTCATCCCTTTCCCAAATCATTTACTAAATTCCCCCAGAGATATTAAGATCTGCTTAATATCCTTAAAAACACTCATTCCCTTCTTTTTTTTCATCAGATACCTGCGTAAAACCCCATTTTTTTCTTGGGGAAATGGCTTCATTTCTTGTATAAATCACTATTTTTCCCCTTTTTCCTAAGTTTTTAAACATTCGGACTTAGCGCTTTCGGACTCATTTTTTCATATTAACTTTAACATTATTATTTAAATCTCGCACCATTACCCATTCCGATATTATATTTATAATAAAAACCCCAATTAGTAATATTTTCCATCCCCTGATGATATAGCCACATTCACTGTTTAAATGGGAATTAAAGGTTTATCTAAAACCTTGTAATAACCCTTCGCGTGCATAACCTCGGGATTAATTAACCTTTGGTTAACTAATAACCTAACTTAAACACCTAGACAACCAATACAATCACTCCCGAAACCATTAAAACTGTGGTTAATTACAACAGTCCCACCACTTAAAGCCTCCACCGCCTCCAATGAGTGCCCACCATTCGATCAGCACTCTTCCATCAGAAGGTCGAGATTTATATTGCTAGCCCTCCATTCGCCGAACTTTACCACTTGGGGGATTGGCAGTATCACACTCGTACCATGGACACGTGTCAACCGCCCGCGGTGCTTGCGCCGCCCCCGTCCAAAACGACTTAAGCCCATAAGCAGTTCGAGGTAAAACCGCTTACCACCCTCCGCTACGCGACAATTTGTCCCGTCATGCTAACATCATCCACTCAATAAATGCCAAAAAATACCTGCTAAGTGTTAAATAAACGATAAAATGTCATTTTCACCCTGATTCTCTGCAAACCATGCTCCATGAAAAATACGTCTAGTCCACTGTTTGAGCAGTTAGCACGTCACCTGGCCAAGAAACTCCAGCATCGTGCCCTGCAGTCTACCATTCAACCTGCAAATACGCAGTTTTATCTCTGTATTCCACGTATTTATCCGTTTTTACCCTGCAAGCCTGCAATTTCTCTTTTCCACTGAAAATTCTACCTGAGAAAGCTAAACTCAAGTAAGAACAGTCCGCAATTGCCGTAAAGGGACACCAAAACCACCGTTTAAAGTCCAGTTCTCCATAGAAAGTCCAAATTCCAGTTTGAATATACAAGAACCAAACATGGAAGCCCTCGGAGCTCTGAACGTTGCACCCATCAATGCCACCCACAAAGTCTTAGATTACTGCCTCTTGCAGACAAAGATTTTCAAATAAAGGACTTAATCACTGATTATAATCAACTTCAGGCCTCCTTCCAAATTAGGGATAGTTATCTAAGTAACTCTGATATTTTTGGACTATGGGAATCAAACCTTCCCATGTACTTCCTTCCCTCAGTCCATGTTGTCCACAAAGTAGTTATGTCACCTTCCCAAACTATCCTTTTTTCCATAACTGCTGATTCCATCAATGAGATGATACATTTCCATTCCTCTAAGCCCTTTGCTCGTCTTTCCATGGGATTTTTTTTGGAAACAGCTTCTCAATTTCCCAACTCATAGATAACTCGCATTGCCCAGATGTTCATGATACCAATGCACCAACCTAAAGGTCCCCCTCATCTACGCGCCTTTTTTACTGAGACTGGAAAACTCATTCTTGACATGATATCCTTGATTTTTGGATTTAAGTCCAGTGAATATGTGGATGATATCACACTGGTTCTATTATCAATCTTTACTCCAGGACAACCCCCTGCTGTCAAGTATGACTATGCCACTTTTATTGCCAACAAAATCCATGATCAGTTTATAAATTTGGATAGAGAAGGAGTCTTCAAATACACATCTTTTATATACCATCTGTTGTTATATTATCAGCCAAACAACTTTCCATTTCCCATCAGGAAATTAGACTCAAAAGGAAATCGGAGGTTTGTGATCTTTTGGAGCTCAGTCTTCCATGATACCTATGAATCCCCTTATACTTATAGTGAATTCATTGACTTGTTTGTACACCCAGCCTCCACTCTGTTGATAGGAGCTCCTCCTCCTAGGATTGTTGGTGATAAGAAGAAGATTCTACAACTTTCTAAAAAATATAGGATAGGTGACTGGTACCTATACCAAAATTACATAGAGATCAGAATGTATGGGTGTGAACTTTTCCCTTTTAAGTTGCCTAAATATGTGCCCATGAGGTTATTTGCATTAGAATATTTTAGGCAGCTCATCAATGAAAACTTAACCCACTTTTGTAATGTATAGAAGAAGGCTCAGCTGAGAATCAAAAATCAATTATGCCCTTATGTTATCCATTCTAGAGATGCATGGCAAGATGCTAAGAGAAAATATTAGAAGATCACGTTAGATTGAAGAAGAGTTTTCAGTGGGTACCATATGACCCATGTAGTTTCATAAGTGATAGAAGGGTAAGGTACATGATTTCAAAGTATGTACATCATAGGATCCCAAAAATTGAACAGTATGCAAATCAGGAAGAATGGGTAGAAGGGACATTAATAGAGGAAATTAGTGAATAGGAAAAGATGGAAAAATCTATGAAATATCTTGAAATAACCCTTGACCTGGACTCTTTTAGACAGGTATCTTTCAAGCTACCTCAACAATCAGGAGTTGGAACATCCTCTGATGGAACTTCTCAGCAGCCTGCACAGAAGACTAGCACATCAATCACAGGGACTGCAAAGGGTAAAGAGGTAGAAATTATAGAGCAGCCAATAATGACAAATCATCCAACAACGTAAAAAGAACAGAATCAGGGGAAAATTCCTCCAGCCCCAACTAGAGCACCCCAAATTGCAGCGCCGCAAATGCCTCTAAATGAGGAAAGAAGAAAAAACAGAGACATAAAAGAGGCCACACCTATCAGCGGACCTGCTGAGAAACCAGGAGCAAAGAGACAAAGACTAAATCCTCTGTTAGAAGAGGAAATTATTGAAGAAATGACAGACAGTCTAAGAGGTGAGAGGGTGGTCAGCCAGCATACTTCCCCAGTGATAGAAACATCAACTAGTTCCCATAGTCAGGAGCTAGAAAGGCAGCATAGTGTAGAGGTCTTGTCCACGAGGCCACAAAGGAAACAGTCCTCAGACATTAAGAAAACATTCATAGAGATAAAAGCCAGGAATGACCCCGTTAGAATTCTGATCTATAATCAGTTCTTGAAAATGGCCCCCTCAACCTAGCAAAGATTGATGTCTTCCTATGACATTAAAGAAGGAAAAATGTTAATGAGTTATTTTAAGCCAAAGGTACAGTAACCCCGGTTGGCAGCAAATTACATCAGAACAAACTTGGAGGTCCTAACCAAAGACATTCATCCACTGGACCAAATTGAACTTCACAAATAGTCTGGGGAAATGGTTTATTCCACACTAACTGACAAAGCAATGTTGGCCCACCAGTTACAAAGTTCCTTAGAAAACACAATAACTCAGTTGCATTGGGAGAAAGATTCTTCTCTGGCCAAGGATAACATAATCAAATTCTTAGAAGAGATCATCATGGAATTGGGACATGACCCCAAAGATGCTTAAGGCATAAAGACACTAATCAAGAAGAAGGAAGAGGATGTTGCTGCCCTGAGGAAACAGCTAAAGCTACCTCCTTCAAGGCACCCTCAGACTACAAAAATCATAGAGTAGAAATCAGAGGAAGACATGATGGAGCTGGTCATGAAACTCAATGAAAGATTAACTGATACAGAGTAGGCACTCGAAAAAGCATTAAAAGAGAAGCAGGGAGAGTTGACCTCCCAGCCACCTGAGGTAATCCCTACAGTCACAACTGCAGTCCCCTCAACAATATGATCAGCATTGGCCCCAAATGTCCCAGCAGCCACAACAGATATAATCAGAGGCGCATCATCAGCAGGAGCAACACCAGGCAACAGTACTAATATCAGTACAGAAGAATTGATAAAGGACATCGAAGAATTGAGACTCCAAGTGTCGGAATTGAAATGAGTGAAAGAGAAATTGGAAAAAGTAGAAAAGAGTTATGATAAATCCAAAATAAATGTGGCAGGGAAAATAAGAGAGGCTAAAGCATTAGAGAATAAAGTGAGAACATTAGAGAAGGATCTCACTATGGATAAGCCTCTAGCAGAAATCAAAAGAATTCTTTGGACCAACATCAATTAATCCCTAAATAATGTTTGGCCATCTATCCAAACTATTTATGAGCACATTGACTTAGTGAATGCAGCACATGGAGAGATTCAAAAATTAAGAACTTTATTAGGACAAATGCCTGATCAAGCCAACCGGCTCATACAATTTTTGAATAACAGAAATAGGGAACAACTAGAACAACTTGACATCCCAGACATGATAGGCACCATTTTGGAAATCAAAAGTGTTTTAACCAAGATATCTTTAATGTAAAATTTGGAAAGAAGATGCCAGGATATGCACATAAAAATTAATTCTTTCATCGAAAGCTTTACAGTTTTGCAGGATAAAGGATTACCAAGTCTTTTAGGAAATAATGATCGGCTTATGAAACACACAGATTATGTACATAAGTTGAACAAATATGTTTTTGATCAAGCTAATTCATCAACAAGTGCTTCAGGAGTAAAAGCACTCCCCATAGGCCAAATTCTCTATGATAATTTAGAGAACTTATTTTATATTGAGCATGAGGTAAAACATTTGTTTCAGCTCCAGCCTAATTTTTTCAGATATATAGAAGCTGATGAAACCCTAAGGAAACTTCAGAAGCATAAATTGCCAGAGCAACAATGGTGGGAAGACATGTTGGGGATTTTGTAAATTTCTCTCAAGTAAAACGTAAATTTCAGGTTATTTTTCCGTGATAGGTTAAACAAAGATGAATGAGGCTCAAGCGGATCGAAGCATATCTGATCATGGTCCAAGAAACATCCGATAATGATAAAGTAGCCAACATAGATTATCAGTGGAAGATAGTTGTAAACCGACTCACAAAACCTACCTCCAGTACATCCGATAAAGATGGAACAGCCAGCGCAGCATTAGTTTATCCTTTCCCTGTTTTCGAGACTGTTTGTCTCTATCTATTGTAAAAAGGGATTAGTCATCACTAGATATTATCTCCATTAGATATTTTGTAAGATTTTTTGTATAAATACTCCCCTAAACGAAGTATTTGGAGTTGGTAGGTATTCATAGTTTTTTACTATAATACTGCAATTTTTTGGAGTAAAAAGCTATTGGAACCATTTGTTGTCTGGCCTATTGGATGAGGAACTGATGCAGAAGACTTGTCATAGAATTCTTGAATCAAACTTCAGATCAATAAAGTCTCCACTATAATCTCATGTTTTACATTTTTCT